>CAUYUJ010020776.1:0-95652 GCA_963575745.1 Prorocentrum cordatum | reverse complement strand
TCATCATCATCACCATCATCATCGATATCATCATCATCATCGTCATCGTCATCATCATCATCAGCATCATCATCACAACCACCATCATAATCATCATCGTCAACATCATCATCATCATCAACCTTATCATCATCAGCATCATCATCATCACCATCATCATCATCATCATCATCATCATAATCCTCATCATCCTCCTCATCATCATCATCCTAATCATAATCATCATCATTATCATCATCATCACCATCATCATCGTCATAATCCTCCTCATCATCATCATCATCATCGTCATCATCGATATCATCATCATCGTCATCGTCATCATCATCATCATCACCATCATCACCACCACCATCATCATCATCATCAACAACAACAACATTATCATCACCACCACCACAATCATTCGCCGGCCCAACGGGCCAGAGGCGTGCTAAGATCTCCGGTAACTGGTTAACAATATTTCTAGTTCGCGCGCGCGGAGCGGCCCCTGGGGGCCCCTGGACGAAAAGTACCCCGGCAAGGTCCCGGGAGAAGCCATCAGAACACTCCAGGGGAGGGCCATTTTTCGGCGCCCCTCACGAGGATCGTGGCCTCCGAGGGGGGAGCCGCAATCGACTACCCCCCCTCCCGCCCCAAGAGGCCCCCCAAAGCACCCCAAGAGGCCCTGGGGGCCCCCAAGACGCCGCCAAGGAGCCCCAAGAGACTCCCAAGAGGTCCCCAAGAGGCCCCCAAGAGGCCCTAAAGAGGGCTCCAGGGCCGGCGGAATGAGCGAAGCGATCAAATCATCATCATCATCATCATCATCATCATCATCATCATCATCATCATCATCATCATCATCATCATCATCATCATCATCATCATCATCATCATCATCATCATCACCATCATCATCATCATCATCATCATCATCATCATCTCACTCCTCCCATCAATACATATCCTCATCCTCATCCTCAGCTCAGTCCATCATCCTCAGCCTCCCCCCCCCCCCCCCTCATCCCTCATCCTCATCAGCATCATCAGCATCATCAGCATTATATCAGCATCAGCATCAGCATCACATCAAGCCATCAGCATCAGCATCAGCATCAGCATCAGCATCATCATCATCATCATCATCATCATCATCATCATCATCATCATCATCATCATCCTGCACCTCCTCCCTCCCCCCTCCCCCCTCCTCCCTCATCCCTCCTCCCTCCTCCCCCCCTCCATCTCGATTGGTAGCAATCATAATCAATGATACGCCTTCGTGCAAAACTCGGCCCAAGATGGGCCTGACCAGGATCGGTGGGCCGGTGCATCGATGGCGTCCCCCTCCTCCCTCTTCTACTCCCTCCGTTGGGGCCAAGGCCGTCCACGGCGAGAGCAAGACCAAAAACCGACCGAACCGACAGCGAAGCCAGAGCTGGGCAGCCGCAAGCAGTCCAGAAGGGGCGCACCGACACAGTAGCCGACACGACAACCGACCGAAGCGAAGCGACTGAAGGCACCCGACTGAAGGCACCAGTGGGAAGAGTGTCCTAGATTCTGGTCTTGGTGGTGATGTTACCACCTAGATGCTTCGGCCACCTGGAAGCCCGAGTGTTACCACCATCACCGAGATCGGGATCGTCTTCCCCGGGTAGAGGCACACCGCCGATGCTGGTTCGGGTCGGGCGAAAGGGGGGGATAGCAAAGGGAGGGTTTGAGAATCAGCTCACGTAGCTGATTTTCCCGGCGCCTCCCGGCGCCGGAGGCGGCTCTGTCTCGAGGAATTGGCTCCTCGGTGAGGCCGAAACCAGCTGCATGCAGCAAATTTCGTACCCCCCCCTTTCCCAATCCCCCCCTTTCGTCCGGCCCGACTGGTGCTGGTGCCAACCTCTCGACCTCCGACGCGGCGACGCAGCCGGACCCACCGAACCGCGGACGCCCCCTCGGGAGCGCGGCTCTCCGTCCTCGGGCCCGGCACCACGGTCGGCGCGGAGGACGGGGTGGCGGCGTGCGGGGACAGGGAGCCTGCCGGCGGGGGCGCGCGCGCGGTGGGCTCCTTCCAGTGGGCTGCTGCTGCTGCTGCTGCTGCTGCTGCTGCTGCTGCTGCTGCTGCTCGTGCTGCTCGTGCTGCTCGTGCTGCTCGTCCTCCTCCTCCTCCTCCTCCTCCTCCTCCTCCGCCTCCGCCTCCTGGCGGATGATGAAGGAGCGTGGGGAGAGCGGAGAGGGTAGAAGGACGGGAAGAAGGGAGCGAGCGAGGGAAGAGGGGGAGGGAGGAGGAGAAGGGGACGAGGGAGGGAAGGAATAAAGAGGAAGGAGAGAAAAGAAAGGACGATGAGCCGGGAGGGAGACTGGATGGAGGAACCCAAGATACCCTGCTACATTCTTATCCGGCGATGCGGTCTCCGTCCTCGGGCCCTGGGCAATCTCTCTTTCACCCTCTTTCCCTTGCTTCTCCCGACACCCCCGATCCTCCCTCCAACCCGCGCCTTCCCTCCACGGCTTGGCTGGGAGAGCCCGGGCCTGTGATGGCAGGGCTGATGGTGGGCACATCCGTTGCCTGAGGGCCGACGGCGGCGGCGGCGGCTGCGCCGACGGCGACGATGACGACGACGACGACGACGGCGGCCACGATGGCGGCCACGACGGCAGCGGCGGCGACGGCGACGGCGACGGCGACGCCGGCGAACGCGGCGACGGCGGCGGCTCCGGCGTCCATAGCGGCCATGGCGGCGACGACGCCGCCTGCGGGCTCACGCCGTCCCTCGCTCGTCTCCTCTCGGCGGCGCGCCCCAGGGTGGAAATGCGAAAGGGGTGGCCTTCTCAGAAGGCTCGGAAGTCCTCCGGCCTCCTCTGAGAAGTGCCCTGCAGTCGGAACCCTGGCATAAGGAACCCTAAACAAGGAACGAGGTCTCTTCGTTCTACAAGTTAAGCTTCGATTTCCCATGGAAGCCCTAAAGAAAACCCAAGAACAGCCGTAAAACACTAAAGGAACAATGCGCCGCTCCCCAGTTCCTTCTTCAGCGGCCCGACGGTAAGCCTTCTCCGAAGAAGCCGAACACTCCTCGGCAAGCCCGAGAGCTCCTGAGAAGTCCTGCCTCCCTCTGTTGAGCAGGGACCGACCGTCCGTGCATTCCTGTAAGCCTACCACGACATGTTTGTAGAAACAACAAATTCTAAGAACAAGCACAATACTCTTAGAACATCATGCCGATGCGTTCCAACAAGACAGTCCCAGCCAAACAAGTTCTAAGAACATCTCGCGCAGACCACAAAAGGCTCTTAGAACATTCTTTGGTGGGCCTATAGGCAAGCCAGGACGCTTCGCCACTGCTCGACTCTGAGAAGGCATCCTCCTTCTCGCTTCCCCCCCCTTCGCTCGCCGCCGATCCTCGGGCGCACCGGCGTCGCCAGCACTGTGGGCGGCACGGGCACGCCGCCTCGTCCTGCGGCGGCGGGGGTGGGGGGGAGCGGCGAGCGGCGGGCAGCCTGGACGGCGGCGGAGAGAGGCGGGCGACGAAGCGGTGTCGCGGCTGTCGCTGGCGCGGTGGGGCAGCGCTGTGGGGGGGGGGGGGGGGGGGGGGGCGGCATTCGGGCGCTGGCGCCCAGGGCCGGCCAGAGGCCCCTCCTCCTCCTCCTCCTCCTCCTCCTCCTCCTCCTCCTCCTCCTCCTCATGCTCCTCCTCATGCTCCTCCTCCTCCTCCTGCTCCTCCTCCTCCTCCTCCTCCTCCTCCTGCTCCTCCTCCTCCCGAGCTTGGCTCCCGGGGCCTGCCAGGAGGGAGGGTGCAGGCGGGAAGGCGGAGTGAGGGAGCCAGACCCCCTCGCGCTGGGACAAAATCACGGGGGGAGTTTTTTTTCGCTGTTTTCGGCCTCCGGGGGCCCCGTTCTGGGCCCCCGGAGCGTCAAAAAAAGTTTCATGAGATGAAAAACCGGTCCCGGGGAGGGGGTCCAGAGTCCAGACCTCTGGAGGTCGACATTGTGAAAGAAACACGACTTCGAGGGTTTGGGGAGCACGGCCGGACCCAGGACAGAAAAACATCATCCAAGAACACGAGACCCTCTGCTAGTCAAAACACACAGGGCATACAAGGATATCCTCCCCAGGATGCACAAGAACATCCAACAAGCACGAAGAACAGTTGGGTACCCTCCCCTACCCGACCTCGATCTAATACCTCGGTACGACCGCATGCGGGAATATGCGGAGAAGACGTCCCCAGCTCTGTGAGCACAGAGGAGCCTTAAGGCTTGCGGGGCCCCTCTGCTCGAGGGGAGGCTCCACGAAGAAACAACTGGCCAGGGAGAGGGAGGCGGAGAGAGGGAGCGGGGAGGGAGTGGGGAGGAGGGGGAGGAGTGAGGCGAGGGGCAGGGCGTGGGTAGGAGGATGGGGGAGGGAGCAGGGAGCAGGATGGAGGAGGGATACCTCGGGAGGAGGAGGAAGGATGGGATACAGTCGGACCTAGGCCAGAAGGGTATCCCTCACCAAAACAATCAGAGCATTCAAGGGTACCCTCCCCAGGTTGCACAAGAAAGTCCAACAGTCACAAAGAACACTAGGGTACCCTCTCCGAACCTACCTCGATCTTATACATCGGTCCGACTGTACGGAAGACGACAAGGTTGGGTTTCGAAGTGCAAGGAGGTGCACAGCGGCAGCCCCGCTCTGGAAAGGAACCGCCCTGCATCCATGCAGCTGCTGCTGTGTGTTTCAAGTATGGTCCTGGGCTCTTCCGAAGTCTCGGGCGAAAACCCACTTGAAAATGAGCCGCCCTCGGCCCGTGCAACATGTGCAACTGTGAAACAATCGAACGAGAACATCGCTTGGAAACGTGCCTTCGTACATCCGTGTAGCTGTTGGAAACTTGTGAGACGACTATGCGCGGCGCTAAAGCGTGAACCACATGTTGAACACGTACGGGCCTCTATCCGTGTAACTGTTGGAAGAGTTCAAGACCGACGTCCGCGGCCCTCCAGCGAGCGCAATATTCTGAAAACGACCACACCTCCGTCCGCGTGACTGTGAAGAGAAATACATCAAAGAACAATGATGGTAACTCGTAGGCCGGCAACATCCGAGCAGTGTGAAAGGACAAGAGGTGAAGGGTTGAAACGTTAACGCACGGTGGGGGCATTGGACAAAAAAACCTTGGATAAGGAACCCCGGGATTGGAAGCCGGTGGAACTCCAATCGTGGATCGGCCAGGGATCTCATCGCCGACCGCATCGGATAAGGAAGCCTCCAGGGTCTGCAGCCTCCTGGGCACATTCCTTAACGATCGCCCCCGCCGTCATTCCTTTATGCACCGAAAGCGCCCCGCCCCATCCCCTCCTCCCTCGAAGGAGCGCAGGAGGGGGGAGGGGGAGGGAGGGGGAGGAAGTAAGAGAGGGACTGGAATGGAGAACGTGACAAGGCAGAGGGACTGACCTGCGGGAGGGGAGGCGAGAGGCGGGAGGCGGGGGCGGGGAGATGCGGGGGCAAGAGGGGCATGAGCAGGAGGCGGACCTTGAGGGTCTGTTTGCGTATGCGGGCTGCCGCCCTCCTCCTCCCCCGAGGGAGGCACGCGACTGCGCGGATGCACGACCTTTTGCAGACGGGCCCCTCCTCCGCGGCCATCGGGGTCGGCGACGGGACCGCCGTGGGCACCGGCATGTCTGTCGGCGATGACAGCCCAGGCGCGGAGGCCTCCCGCGGCGAGCAGGGGCCCTGCTTCCTGCTCCTGCTGATGTTGCCGCTCGTCATGCTAAGTCCTCACGCTGCTCCTCTTGCTCCCGCTGCTGTTGATCCTCCTCCTCCTCCTCCTCCTCCTCCTCCTGCTCATGCTCCTCCGGTCGTGAGCGCCTTGACGACAGTTAGACTATGAACATTCGCGGCGGCAATGCCATTTACTTGTGGGAAACCTTGAGGAAGAGCAGTGGAGTAAGAGAAGGAGGAGACACGCCTCCCTGGCGCGCGTCGAGCTGAAGTGTTTTTTTCCTCTGTTCGACGTCCTCAGACGTTGCGCTTCCGCTGGGCTCCTCCCCCCTCGATCCCCCGGGATATTTGCTCTCGTCCTCCCTTCCTCCTGCTCCTCCCCTTTCTCCCAGCACGTTTCTCCTCCTCCTCCTCCCCCTCCTCCTCCTCTCCCCCTTGTGCTGCCGACGCCCCCTGGTGGCAGGCCTCCACGGGCGACGCCGACACCAACTTCGCGGGGGGCGGCAGCTCGAAGGCGTCCGCCGCCTCCGCGCCCTCCGCGGGCGACGGCACGTCTGGCGGGGCGCGCAGAACAGGCAGCCGAGCAGACGGCGACGACGACCATGACGATGACGCCGATGATGACGATGGCAATGACGCCAACGTCAACGGCGGCGCGGCGAAGACGACGGTGCCGCTCGCGACGGTCATGGATGGTATCGATAACGATGACGTTTTTGGAGGCGGAAGAGGGGCCTTCCCCTGCTCTCCCCTCCCCGCCCGCTCCCCTCCCCCTCCCCGACCTCTCCTTCCCACCTCCTCCCGTCCCCGCATCCCTCCGCTCGTTCTCCCTCCTGCCGTTTGACGTTGCCCAGACATGGATCGGAGATCGTTGCGTTATTTGTGACATGCGAAAAATCGCGGTCGCGGAAGTAGCAAACACATTAAGCAGGTGGCGGGCGCTGCAGGCAAAGGCAGGCGAAAAAGCAAGGCGGCGGAAGGAGGCCACTAAGGCGCAGAGTAAGCGCCCGCCACATGCACTTCTCCCTCCTCCTCCTCCTCCTCCTCCTGCCCCTCGTCCTCCTCCTCCTCCTCCTCCTCCTCCTCCTCCTCCTCCTCCTGCTGCTCCTCCTCAGCGATGGTGAGGGTGCGAGCATCTAGTCTGCTGCGCGCTGGCCCATCATCCCTGCAAGAACTCAATGCGAAGTGATTGAGGGTGTACACGCCATGCGCGATGCGGGCCACCCCGACACTACTTTGTATGAGCTTTGACAGAGATGCCAGGAATATCGACATACTGCCCAGAGTGCTTTCACGTGCACTGGCGCACCTGGCGCACTCTGCACTCGTCGCGCACCTGGCGTATGTGGCTCACCGCATGCGCCCGGAGCACGTGGCATACTTGGCACGCGTGGCGCAAGTGGTACACTCGGCGCAGCTGGCGAGCTCGGGCACCTGGCCGACCCAGCCGACCTGGTGCCGTGCCGCACCTGGTGCCGTGGCGTACGCGGCGCATCTCCCGAGAGTGTATGGCACCTGGCGTCTACAGTTGCTCTCAACGGCCGCCCCGAGTGGTGACCACTGCCTCTGTTAAGCCTCGGGAACTACTTGTGTGGTCGGAGTGCGGGTGGGAGTGAGCGAGACAGCGTGTGGCTTTCGTGTTGGAAGCTTGACCACCTCCACCCCTTCCCCCGATTACTCTTCCCTATTCCCCGCCTCTCGGTCCCCTTCTCTCCCGTCCTCCTTATTCCCCGCATCCTCCTCCTCCTCCTCCTCCTCCTCCTCCTCCTCCTCCTCCTCTTGAGAACAGGCGCAAGCGCAGCCGCCAGAAGACTGGGCTCCCTCCGGCCTCCTCTCCTTTCCCTCGTCGTCCTCTTCCTCCTCCTGCCCCCTCCCCTCGTCAGTCTGGCGCCAGCATGCACGGGCCTCCCGAGCGCCGCGGCGGAAGTGCAGGCAAAGCAGGGTCGTGATCGGCTACAGTGTAGGGCCAGGCCGCGCGAGAAGGCAAGCAGTGGCAGGTGTTACTGGCGCTGCGAGAGCGACAAAAGTGCGGGAGCAGCCCGTGCGGAAAAAGGGACGCGCAGTGGCAGCGGACGCTGGCGCTGCGAGGCAAGTGCGGGTGGGCCACGATAAGCAAACTCGCTGGGAGCAGCCCGTGCTAGCAAGAAGGTAGGCAGTGACAGCTGGCGGTGGCGTTGTGTGAAGGTGAAAAACGAGCCCGACGCCGTCAGCTACATCCGACGCGATGTACAAGGCAAGCGGTGAAGAGGGAGGCCGATGAAGGACAAGCCAGATGCCATCAGCTACTACGCTGGGATCAGGGCAACGTGAAGTTGGAGCCAGAACAATCCCCTCATGACAAAGAGACTAAGAGGCGAAGCTGGTGCTCGACGCGTCGAAAAAGTCGAAGGCCGAGCCCGATGCCATTAGCTGCAACCGACTCCGCGCGGGAAGCTGAAGGCGAAGACGGAGCCCGATAGCGACAAGGAGAGCAGTAGCAGCATAGTGGCAGCAGGCGCTGGCACTGCGAGAAGCATGCATGAGCGAACGTCCCCAGCTGCAAAGCGGGGATCAGCTTGTGCGCGGAGGCACGCAATCGCGGGAGCGCAATGGCAGCAAGTTTTAGCACTGCGAGAAGGCGGAAGTGCAGGAGCGGACGTCCTCAGCTACAGTTCTGGGATCAGCCCATGTGCGAAAGCAGGCAGGGGCAACAGGCGCTGGTAATGCGAGAAGGGTACGCAATGGCAGCAAGGTGTGGCAATGCGAGAAAGCGCAGGTACCAGAGCGGACGCTTCCGTTACAATTCTGTGAGATCGTCTCGTCTGCGAAGGTCGGCAGTGGCAGCAGGAGTTGGCAATGCGAGAAGGGCAAGCCGTGACAGCAAGCCGCGGCACTGCGAGAAGGTGAAAGTGCAAGAGCTAAACGTCACCAGCTACAATGCTGGGAGCAACTCGTGCGCGAAATGGCCGGGGAGCGGCCGAACAACGTAGGGTTGCGATTCGTCGGGAGCTCAGTGGAAGGCCTCGTGTGAGAAGCGGGGGGCGAGGCTGATGCCCAATATCGTCGGGCGGGAGTTGGAGCCAAACGTCCTCAGCTACTGCTTCGGTAATTATGCCATTCAGGGCTGCAACTCATGAAGCAGCCCTTGCCGCCCAGGATAAGCCTGGGTGTTGGTGCTGTCTCCTCTCGACGGTCCTGTTGTCGTGTGCGCGGAAGGGTTGATCAGGCCACTGGAATCCCAATCGACTCCTCCTCCTCCTCCTCCTCATCCTCCTCCTCTTCTTTCTCCTCCTCCTCCTCTTCCTCCTTCTCCTCCTCCTTCTGGGCGCTGACGGCATCGAATTCCTCAGGGATGCTGTCACATTCCTCCTCGCCCTCCTCCTCCTCCTCCTCCTCTTCCTCCTCCTCCTCCTCCTCCTCCTCTTCTTTCTCCTCATGCCTATCCTCCTCCTCCTCCTCCTCCTCCTCCTCCTCCTGAGACAGCAGAAAAAAGTCATGTCGACACACGCACGCACACACATTTTCTCTCTCTCTCTCTCTCTCTCTCTCTCTCTCTCTCTCTCTCTCTCTCTCTCTCTCTCTCTCCCTGAGTTTCGGTGAGACCGCGTCCGAAAGGTAGCCCACCACCACGACCCGGCAGTGCACCTTCAGCACCCGGAAGCCGACCAGGACCATGCCCGGCAGCCACAGCGGCGGCCCGGCGGCGCCGCCCGGCCGGCTAGCCGGCAAGCTCCGCCGCCAGCGCGGCGCGAGCCGCTAGCGCCGGCTCTTCGCCGAGCGCGGTCCGCAGTTGGCGCGCGGTAGCGCGGTGGAGAGCCACGCTCAGTTCGGCCCCCCAGCGCCGCGCCAGCGCGCTCGCGGCCGCCTCGGCCTCGGAGCCGTCGCCCAGGCCCTGCGCGCGGCCCCGCGCGAGCCAGCGCAGGTGGCGCAGGGCGGCCCTGCCCAGCCGCCCGGCCGTCTCGTGGGCGAGCGGCAGGACCGCCCAAGGCGCCCGGCGCTCAGGGTAGCGCCGGCGCTTGTCCGCCTCGCCCTCGGCGGCCGCCGCGCCGTCGCTGTCCGCGGCCGCCGCCAGGGCGCGGGCGTCCCCCGGAACGCTGTACCGGACAGCGACGTCCGCCAGCATCCGGGGGCAGTCGCCCCGCTGGTCCTCGAGGTCCAGGAGCGCCTCCTGGCGTTCGGCCTCCAGCGGCCCGCCGCGGGCGCCGCAAGGCCCGCCCGGCGGCGCGTCGGCGAAGCGCCAGCCAGAGGCCGGCCCGCCATGCGCGGCCCGCTCGCGAGCGCGGCAGCCAGCCGCGGCGCAGCGCCAGCGCCAGCGGTCCCAAGCCGGGACCGGGACCTGTCGGACCGTGCGGAAACCGCACTCCTGGTGAATGCGGTCCCACACGTCCTCGACATCCCGGCTGCGCGCCTTGGTGCCGCCTCCACAGGCGCAGCGGAAGGCGTGCCGTGCCTTGCGGCAGAGCGGCTCGCCGCAGGGCTGCCCCGCCCGGTCGCCAGTGCGCAAGCGGTTGCAGCAGCGGCTGCCCGCGGGCGCGCAGTCCTGGCCCAGGAGCGCCCTGGCGGTCGCGCGGTAGTCCGCGTCGTCCAGCCGCTGGCCCGGCCCGCCGTTCGCCAGCTGCCAAGCCCCCGCGCGCGGCCCCCCGCAGGAGCGGAGCTGCGCCCGTCCCTCAGCGCCCAGGGAGCTCAGCAAGGCTGCGTTGTTTTTTGAATCAAGCCTGTGCGTGAGTCTCCTCTGGACTTTTTCCTAGGGTTCTGGGGCGAGCTGCCGCCAGGGGGGCAGCGGCCCCTCCTCCGGGGCCCGTGGCGGCCCCGGCGCCGGGCCCCGCAGCAGCCCGGTCAGCGCCTCCCGGCAGGCTGCAGCGAGGGGCAGGCCGGAGGTCTCGAGGTCAGCCAGCTCCGCCAGCCCCGTGCGCTCTCGGACGCCCGCCAGGCTCTGCGCCCAGGAGGCGGCCCAGGCGGCGGGCGCAAGCTCCTCCTGGCTGCGGAAGCCTCGGCCGCCCAGCGGAGCGGCAGGCGGCAGCGCGCGCGCTGCTCGGGCGCTGGGTCCAGCCGCGTCAGCTCCCGGTAGGCATCCACGAGCGCGTCGTCGTAGGCCGCGGCCGCGCCCCGGGAGCAGGCCGGCGGGTTGGCCCGGAGCAGGTGCGTGAGTTTGCCTGTGCCGCAGTGCCGGAGGAGGAGCCCCGCCGCCTGGGTCGCCAGGAGGTGCGGCGAGGCCTGAGTGGGGAGTTGGGCCAGCTTCTCCAGCAGCGCCGCCGCTCTCTCGGCGGTCTCGGCGCAGCGCGCCGCGGCGTAGGCGTCGCTGCCCAGGTCCAGCCGGCGCCCGTCGCTCTCGTCCGGGAGGTTGCCCGGCGGCGGCGGCCCCCCGAGCGGGGCGCCCAGCAGCGTGACGCCGTCGGGGCGCCAGCGCGCTTCCAGCCCCGGCGGGCAGGGCGAGCGGGGAGACCAGGCCTGCGTCTTCCTCCGCTGCAGTTCGAGCCCCAGGGGCCCCAGAGTGGCCTCCGCAGTCGCCTCGACCTCGCTCGCCAGGGCGGGCGGCGCGGGGACGATCACGTCGTCCAAGTAAGCCGGGGCGCGGACGTCGTCTGCCGGCGAGCCAAGAAGAGCGGCCGCCCTCGCTTTGAGCTCGTCCTCGAATGCCCGGAGGGGGGAGCGGAGGCCGCAGGCGAAGAGGAGGGGCGCCAGCGGGCCCCCCTGGTCGACGCCGTCCGCCGAGCCCGGGCGGTGGCAGTCTCCGCCCGCGTCCCAAAAATAATGCTGGGAGCGGCGCCGGCAGAAGAGGTCTGCGAAGGGGAGGGCGCCGCCTCTTCCAGCTCGTCTAGGCAAGCCCCCCGCCGCGCGGTCCCGTAGGCGTTCTTCTCGTCCAGCGCCACCGGGACCAGGTCCGGGTTCGCCTCCGCCAGCGCCCGGACAGCGTGCGCCAGCAGCTCGGTGCCCGCGATCGCGCCGATGGCGAACTGGTGCCGGCCGAGCGCGGCCGCGAGCTCCTCCTTCCGCGGCGTCACCAGCGCCCTCCCCACCAGGCGGCGGAGGACGTTCGGCGCGGCGATGTGGCGCACCCCGCCGCCCGGCTTGCTGAGCGGCGTAACTCGGGAAAGGGCGAGCGCGTCCGCTGCGCTCGCAGGCAGGCCCCCAGTGGCGAGCCGGTCGCAGAGGTTGCAGAAAGCTTCAAGGGCGGCTGGCTCCGCCGGCAACACCCGCCAGTGCTCGAAACGGCCGCCCCCCACGGCGGCCCCGCTCCCTCTTGGGCTCCGTCTGAACGCTCTCCGCAGTTCCTGGTGGGAGAGGGGCGAGGCGGCGGCGGGCCCGCCGCGCGGCTTGGGCTCGAGAGCAGCTGCGCCGCGCGGCTCGAGCAGCTCCTGGAGCGCGGCGGCCGTCTCGGGCGTCAGAGGCGCCAGCCCCGGGCTGGCGAGGAGCGCGGCCGCCCGGGAGCACTCCTCGGCCAGCGCCTTCCGGACCACCGCGTCGGCGAGGTGCCCCTCGGCGGCGGCGCCCTCTCTGCGCGCGCGCGCCAGGCCCTGGGCGGTCTGCCGCGCCTCCTCCAGTAGCTCCCTCCAGGCGCCCCCGTGGAGCTGAGAACACCGCTGGCGGACCAGCCCGGCCCGCACAGCTGGTTCGTTCCCAGGTTGGCGCCTGCCGCCGGTGCCCCTTTTCAGCGGGGCGGAGAAGAGGAGCCTCTCCTCCTCCTCCTCCTCCTCCTCCTCCTCCTCCTCTTCCTCCTCCTTCCCCCGGCTTCTCCCTCCCGCCCCCCTTCTCCTGCGCCTCCACCTTCCCCAAGCTTCTCACCCCGAGCGCTCCCGAAAGCATCCAAAGGCCTCCGAAAGCCTCCTACGACTACGCCGACGCCGCTGACGACGGTGACGACGCCGCTGACGACGACGACGACGACGACGACGCCGCCGCCGCCGCCGCCGCCGCCGCCGCCGCCGCCGCCGCCAACGCCGCCGCCGCCGCCGCCGACGACGACGACGACGACGACGACGGCGACGGCGGCGGCGCCCAGGGTGCCTGTGGGCACCGGCATGCTGCTCGGCGAAGGCTCGGGGCCTGCGGTGGCCACCTCCGTGGCGGGCACAGCGTCCCGGGGCGCCTCGCGGGGCGGGGGGGCGGGCAGCGGGCGGCGCGCGTGGACTGGGACAGATGGGCGAGCGACAGAGGAGCTCCAGGCCGGGCGGTTGTCCTGCCCCCTCCTCCTCCTTCTCCTCCTCCTCCTCCTCCTCCTCCTCCTCCTCCTCTCCTCCTCTCCTCCTCTCCTCCTCTCCTCCTCCTACCTCATACCTCATACCTCCTCCCTCCTCCCTCTTCCCTCCTACCTCCTACCTTCTGCCCTTCGTCAAGAAGCTTCCTGAAAGTTGGGGAAGGTCGCTCCAAAGCAGCAGCATCAGACCTACCATCAAGACTTGCGAGGAAGCGTCTTGGCGAAGGCCGTGCGGTTGTCCTGGCCTCCTCATCAACGCTGGCCTCTCCGGATTCCTCGCGAATGCGCACACACGGGCGCTGAGCACGAGTTGGCGGCGCACACCGGAAGAAGGAAGAGGAGGAGGAGGAGGAGGAGGAGGAGGAGGAGGAGGAGGAGGAGGAGGAGGAGGAGGAGGAGGAGGAGGAGAGGGAGGGGGGAGGGGGAGGGGAGGAGGAGGAGGCGGAGGAGGAGGAGGAGCAGGGAGGGAGACGAGAGAGGAGGAGGCGAGGGAGGAGAGGAGCAGGAGTTGGCGGGGAGGGGGGAAGGCTTCTGAGAAGCCTTCCCCCCTCCGCCTGCAGTCACCGTGCTGCCAGTACGCACGCATCACGAGGAAGGAAGGGGCTTTTCTTGCCACGGCGCGCCCATGCCACAAACAGGCTCCACGACATACACCTGAGGGACGGCCCACAAACCCGAGCCGCTCCTGAGCCCAAAGCGGTCCATGCGCGTGGCCGATCGTGAATGCACCCACGGACGCTGCGCAGGAGGAGGCTGCTCGCAAGCGGAGGAGGACGGGAGGCCCAAACGACCTCTGGCCGCAGGGAGGAAGGATCTCTCTGCGTCCCGGGGCCGTCCTCGGCAAGGCTCGACCTGAACATTGTTGTCCGTTTTCGTTGTGTTCTCGTTTTTCTCTAGCTCTGTCTTCGTCCCGCCTTTGCTGCAAAACGGCATCGAAACGAAAACGGCCCACGAGATCTCCGAACTCCGTATAGGTCGAGCCCTGGTCCTCGGTCCCCCGGGCCATCGAAGACCGGCCCGCGGTAAGAACCGTGGGCCCACGTGACGAAACAAACGCCGCGCCGAGGGCTTGGGGAGGGAGGAGAGAGGAGGAAGGGGTTCGAAGGCCTTGGCAAGCTTTTCGGAGGTTTCGGAACTTTGCGGATGGGTCACAGAGTTTCGGGAAATGGTGCGTTTTGGAAAGACGGGAAGAGAAGGTGCTTTGAGGCGACGAGGAGGAGGAGGAGGAGGAGGAGGAGGAGGAGGAGGAGGAGGAGGAGGAGGAGGAGGAGGATTTTCAGGGGGAGGCGGACGAACTCGACGTGGCGCATTTGGAGAATGTTTCGAAGAGGAGGGGCAGGAGGAGGAGGAGGAGGAGGAGGGAGGAGGGAGGAGGAGGAGGAGGCGGGGGAGGAGGGGGGAGGAGGGGGGAGGAGGGGGAGGTCAAGGTAAAGTAAACGTAAAGGCCGTTGGGGGTCCTGGTGTTTCACGCTTGCAGCATGCGCGGGCCCCTGGGAGCTGTATGGAAGTTGCCCCCTGAGCCGCGCAGTTGTCAGCCCAAAAGACTGCCTGGGGCGGGCTCCTCACGCTGCTGCAGCAACGCTGCGGGCAGCGTCTGGGAGCTGCCCCGCTGCAGGGGCCCTTGCACGTGGAGGAAAGAGCAGGAGGCCGCCGAGGCCACTGAGGCGGGCGGCGGGCTCTGGGGGCCTCCTCTCTCCCCCCCCTCCTCCCCCCTCGCTCCTCTCCCTCCCCCTGCGACAAGACAACAAAAAGAAAGGCGGCCTTGAAGTTGTGGCACTTGCCCGCCCCCGGTCTCTCTTCTCTCTCGCTCTCGCAACTGCTCTTTATGAATGCTGCCGCACCGCACTGGCCGCGGCTGGGAATGCTTGGCGAGCAGCTGCGGACCTCATTAGACTGGGGACAAGCGATCTGGCTCACTCCGCTGGCGCTCTCACTCTAGGCATCCGAGCCCCCGGCCCGCCTTGGCAGCTGTCGCTGGGTCTGTGAGCCTGGCGTCGCCGCTCACTCGCCGGGTTGTGGGGGGGCCTCCCTCAGCACATACTTTTTTTTCGTCCATCCTGGTGCTGAGGCCGACGGTTTGGTGCGCTCTGCGCGCTGCTGGTGGGTGCCTGCTCCTGCGGGCATCTGCTGCGCGGGCTGCTGCTTCTCGTCCACCGTGTCGCGCCCGATGCCGTGCTTGCTCTTCGACCACTGTGTGTAGGACCCTTCGAGCTCGTCGTTCTGCTTGCGGGCGTAGTCGATCTCCCATGGGAACGGGTCGATGATGAAGCGCGACGAGTCCGCGACGCATCCCTGGAGCTCGGTGGCGACCTGGATCGCGTGCTCGATCTTCGTCACCTGGTGGCCAATGACCCCGATGCTCTGCACGCGCTCCATCTCATACACATTCTCAATGCGCGAGCTCTTCAGGCGTCCCAGACTGGTGGTAAGCCGCTCCTGCTGGCGTTGGAGCGCGACCGCGGTAAGTAGGGCGGGCTCCTGGCACTGCCTGTAGATCACGCTGGTGGCCTGCGTGCTCGCGTACGCCGTGTTGGGGCGGTACCCCATGCTGCCGATGACCTGCTCGAGCTGGCCGCCTCGGTGCTGCGGGCGCTGAATGAGCACCTGCTGTGTTGGATCTCCGCCCTCTCCGCTGGGACTCGCCCGTCACGGCGGGCGACCTCCCGCCGCGCCGCTGCCCATCGCTGGTCGAGGTCTCTTCTCGTCACTCTCGTGAAGCTGCTCGGAGTTGGAAGTTGGAGCCGGAAGAGCTACGTGCAGGGGCCGTAGTGGTAGTCCTTGGTAAGTAGGTGGTGTCCTTAGTGTCCTTAGTTGGCTCTGTCTTAGCTATAGTGGTTACCTTAGCTTGCCTGTTCGCAGTTGCAAGACACAAACACATTGTAGACTCCACTGATAGCTGATAGTCACCACTGATAGTCGGTTCGTCGTCCGTCGTATCATCGCGCCGTCCTTTGTTTCCGTCGACTCTCGTTGCGCCGTGGCCCCCATGGGCCCCAGGGGGCAGGTCGTGTCTTTTTGAACCTCTTGCCTCGTCACAGAGGGGGGGGGGAGGGAGGGTGGGCGGTGGCCCCCGCCCATATTTGGGGGAGGGGGAGTTGCGCGCATGCCCCCCCCTCCCCGGCTGATAACTACATCACCGTGTAGTAATTCCTTTGTGCGCAGGCCCCTGTAGTAGTTAGCCAAACGTACTAGGTTGGTCATGAACCCGCCGCGTTGATGCGCGTTGTTCTTTAGGTCCTGGAATCGCACTGGGTCCTGTCTGGTTGCCATTGCTACTTTTCCTCTCTCGTCTCTGGCGGCGCTGCGGGTGGCCAGCGAGCAGGGCTGGCGCTCTTTGACGTCGCGGGGCCAGCTGCAGCTGAGGGCTCTGGCGGGCTGCGACGTTGGGTTGTAGGCTCTGGTGCCTCCGTTGATCCTGGGCTCGACGCTTCTTGTTGAGCTGGCGCTCGACGGTTCTCTCTAGCCCCGTCTCCAGGCCTCCTGAGACGCTCTTGGCCCGGCCCTGGTGCGCGATGGCCGCGTTGATCGCCTGCTTGAACATCGCCGCCTGGGGCCCTGGAACCCTAGCAGCGCCTGGGGCGGGCCCTCCTCCACCTTGTCCTCGTAGAGCGCCGCCCTGAAGCACGGGCTCGCGTTGATCGCGAACGATGCCTTCGCCGCGCGGTCGCTGTTGCCCATCGCGCCCACGCTCTGGCAGGCTGGCTGCGCCTTGAACTGCTCGAAGATCTCCGCCATCACCTCCGCCCCCCACGCGCCGCCCACCGCCGTCGCGAACGCCCCGATCGCGGCGAGGGCTGGCATCGCGTGCTCCGGGAGGGCGGCTTCGTTGCAAATCAACTCGATCAGGCCCCCCACGAAGCTGGCGGCTACGCGTCCGCGCGGTGGCCCCAACTTGCGCCCTTTGCTGCGCCCCTTGGCCCTGCGACCACACTCGCGCCCCGTTGCGAGGCTGGACTGGGCGGCGTTGTTGGCGAGGCAGATCAGCAAGAAGTCGCCGACGCTGTTGTTCAAGTCCCTGGTCGCCACGCCGTTCTGAAGGGCGAGCTTCTGCGGGGCTATCATCTCGTTGCGGTGCTCCCCCGTCGTCACTCCACCTCCGCCTCCTCCTCCGTCAGGGGGTGTCCCGCCTTTGCTGCCCTTGCCCTGCCCCGAGTTCGCCGCCTTGGTGCCTCTCTCTGCTGCTCCTCGGTCTGGCCCTCCTGCTCCGCGCTTGCCCTCGATCCGCCAGGTCATGCCCTGGTCGCCCATGGCGAGAAGGATGGATACTGCGTGCTGCTTCGCCTCTGGGCTCGTGGATCTGATCTGGGCCTGCAAGGTGGCCCCTGACGCGCCGGTGAAACTCCGCAAGTGTTTGGGCCTCATGGTTGCAGATTCGACATGCCAGCGTGCTGGGTGCCTGGACCTCGCGGGACTATCGAGAGCGATCTTTGTGACAGATACCGCGGTGGTGGACCGCTCTCGCGCAGTGGTCCGCCGCCGCCCGTCGGTTGGCGAACGTACTGGAGCGCCGCGGACACTGGTTGGTTACGATTACGGACGCCACCATGGGTCGCACGTTGCGCGTCTCTCGGCGATGCCCAGCTACCGCAGCATAGGTGGGGAACCGTTGTCCACAGGCCGTCTCTTGCCCCTGTTCGCCCCTCGTCGCATGATCGCACCAATGCGGTTTGAGTAGTTCCTCCTCCTCCCCCCCTCCACCTTGTTCCTCCTCTCCCCTTGTCAGGACATCCCAGTTTCGCTCGTAGCTGCAGATCGTCCGTGGGTCCGGCTGGAGCCAGTTAGGGCGCTCCGGGGCGCCCTGCTGTAGGATCGCCACGCCCGAGGTCCTTGTCTCAAACCGTCCCATGCTCTCGTCAATCGCCGCGAGTGCCTGGAGATCCTCTGGGCACTGGTGAGCCCATGGGGTTGAGCTGGCGCCGATCCATTTATCGCCCATCAGTCTTCGCGGCATTTTCCCTGCATCTGTGTGCAAGTCCCCCCCTGTGTCCAGGGGGCAGGTGTAGATGGCTCTCCTCATCTTGGCTTGCCAGAGTGCCACGCCATACTGAAGGAGTCGCCCACATGTAGCATGCGCTTGCCAAGGATCCCCTCTTTGCTGTTGTCTGTTTGTTTCCGCGGGGAATGCCTGGGATCTGCTGCCCAGTGGCGCCGCTTGCGTCATTCTGCACTGCTCGAGGAGACGGTCAGGAATAGGTCGGCGCGCACATTCGTGCACAGACATCTTCGGCACCCGTATCCCTGCATGCCCACTCCTGCCCGCGTCGCATGATCGCGCTGCCAATAGCTGCAGTTGACGCTCTGCTTCGTACTCTCCTCCGCCCCCCCCCCGTTGCTGCCCAGCGCCGCGCCCTCCTGCCGCCCCATCTTCCGCGTCGGCTGACGACCCCTCCGGAACCGCCCCAGCGGTGTAGTGTGTCAGGTCCTCCTCGTCTTCTCGTTCCTCCGCTGCCTCTACCCCCCCTCTCCATCCGCTCGCTCAACGCGGTCGGATCTTCCAAGTGTAGAATGGGATCGAGAAGGGGCCAGATCATCTCGGTTGGGAGTCCCCATGCTGGCCAAGCCCATCGATCGCACGATTTGTGGCAATGCCGTAGCATGGCTGCTTCGTCGCTCTCTGCCATCGCTCGGAGGTCGCGGTCGCGTGGGAAGGGGGTAGATAATGTCTGTCCTCTACGCGCGCTGTGTGCTCGATGCGCGCCGCGGTGCGGTCTATCCGGCCGACTTAACTCCTGTTCCCAGCATGCCTGGGGCCAGCTCGTCTTTTGGGTCAGGTAGCGCCGCTTCTTCGGGCCTCGGCCGTTCCGCTGGCACTGGGTGCGTAGTCGGTGCACCTCCGAAGTTTCGTCGCTCGTAGGCCAGCCAGATGAGCTCGGCTAGCTTCGCACGCCTAGTATTTATGTAATCTCTCTGGCTGGTTTGAGAGCTGCCGTAACTTCTTTTAGTTCGGTTCGAACAAGGTCGCATTCCGCGTCGTCACATTCGTCGCGCAGCCGCTCTCGTATCATGCATGGCCGTCGGAGTTCTAGTCGGTGCGCACGTGCTGTTTTGACTATTTCGTCGACCTCGTCCCGCGGGCGCGCTCCGAACGCATGGCCCACGGCGCGTCGCGCCGCCCCCCCCCCCCCAAAAAAAAAAGAGAAGAAGAAACAAGCCCCAAGTGCTGTCTGGAGTGATATCCTCGAACGCTCTCTCCCACACTGCCTCCCCCATCTTTCTGATATCCGAGTCGATGGCGTCGAACAGCTCCGCCCTCTCGTGGCCCCTCCTGACGCGCTCCATGAGACCGCCCCTGCACAGCCCCTGTCGTTGGCGGGTCGCGGCCGGGGGTGAGGGGCGAGGGGGGTGGGGGGGACGGCGAGGCCTGGCGGGACGTGGTCACGGTGCCCTCTGGTCTAGATCTTCTGAAGACGCTTGCCTGCCCCGCGTAGCGGCCCGCAGTGCTCTACGTTTCCCAAGAGCCCCGCGGGCGTCGCTGTGGTCCACCCTACTGGCGTGTCCAGAGGGCAAGTGGGTCCAATATTGTGATGGGTAGTGACGATACTCAAGTCGCCCCCTGCACTCAGCGTCCGAAAGCTCTGTCCGCTGGTGTTTTCGAGCTTGGGCACCTTTGGGCCTACTGTAGACCCCTTGCTGCAGACTACCCCCCCCCGTCGTGGTCGCACTGACACCCGAAGTCGCTGCCCCCCCACCCACTATCGTCGTGCGGCGTCCAAATCTGTCGAGCCGTGCCTCCAGCCAGGTGGCTGATGGCGTCCGCAAGCTCAAGATGGCACTGCAAGTGGGTGGGCGCATAGTAGGCGACAAATAATGCATAATCGAACCTCGCTGTGGCGAGTCTCACCCCTGCGACTCTCCCCTGCAAGGCTGTCGGTAGGTGGTAGACGTCCTTCACACTGCTAGGTCCTAGGACTTTGGTGATGCAGATGGCGACCCGCAGCTTTTGTCGGTCCACTTCCCCTCTTGTCTCCGAACTGTATCACCTCGTGGTATGGTAGGATGTTGCGTTGTGACGCTTCCGTCCCCGCCAATCGGCACGTGCCACTGATGTCCCAGCTACGTACTTCACAACTGGCGTCCTCTAAACGCTCCAAACCGGCCGCCTCCATTGGGTTGCAATAGCAAGCTCGCATGGCAACGCGCAAGGACGATAACCATGGGCGCCCCCAGGCCTCAGTGTCCCTCGGGCCTACGGTCGGGGGCGCGATGTCGCTGGTGTACGATTGTACATGAGGTTCGGTCGCTCTGAATCCTAACCTCAGCCCAGCGGCCCAGGAGGGGGGGGAGGAGGAGGAGCGAACGACGCGCAGAGGGGGCGCGTGTCAGGTGGTTAGCGGCGCAGCGGCCCCGCACCGCCCACAAGGCAACGAGGCAGCCTCAGGGCGCGGCGGGCGGCAGCAGCCACACTCATGTGGTTCTCGTACATGGAGTTCCTGTGCGGGGAGACGGCGTCCATCGGGAGGTCGGACTCGCGCTGGGTGCGCAGGATGTTGTATGTGCGGTATGCCACTGCCACTTGTGAAATGACATGACGTGGATGGTCGTCGTCGGACACAGGACTCGCCAGGCCAATGCGAGCGAGGAAGTCCGCTGCGAGCTGGCCGCGCGGCCTGACAACGATAGCCCACATGTGTGGGCAAGTCACGTAGTGGCTGATGTCGTCCACGTACCTGGAGTCGTCGCGTGAGTCGCACCCGAACAGGCACGGCTCCTTGTGCGGGTTCACGTGCATGCGGTAAGTCGTAGTCCAGGCCCCCGCAAACGTCTTGACCGCAGGCCAGAAGAGCGAGGAGGGCGAGTTCGCGAGTAGCCTCTTCAGCGCGCGCCACTCGGTGATGAGAGAATTGGGGATGAAAGTCCTCCCAAGAAGTCCATCACGGGAGGAGGCGTCGCTGTTCTTGAGAACGTCCATCTGGCGCCAGCTCGCACTGGTCGTGGTAGATGTAGCCGATGTCGTGTGGTCGCCAGCATGAGCCAGGCGCGGGTTGTTGCTGATCTCCTGCTCAATCCAGCGGCGGCGTGCACGATGTTCAGCAGCTTCCTCCGCAAGCTCCCGCTGAACGATGGTCGATTGTCGCTCGTCGTTGTAGATCACCAAACGCCGAGTGCGGGAACGGTCACTGCGCTGCCAAGCCATCGTACAGATCTCGACCACCCTGTCACGGCGGGCCGTATCGGAACCGAAGGCGTCGTCGAGGGCGAAGTTCGCATCAAACTGCGGCCGCTGCAGCACGGCGGCCACGTAGGGGACGCACCAGTGCCTTCTGGTTGTCGATGCCGCTGCCAAAGAACACGCTATCCATCCAGTCCTTCTGGTTGTCGATGAGGAGGAGGAGGAGGAGGAGGAGGACGAGGAGGAGGAGGAGGAGAAGGAGGGGGAAGGGGGAGGAGGGGCAGGAGGAGGAGGAGGAGGAGGAAGAGGAAGAGGAGAAGGGGTAGGATGGGGAGGAAGAGGGGTCAGGGGCGGAGAGGAAGGACAGCAGCAGCAGCGGTGGCGGCGAAAGCGGCAGCGAAGAGGAAGAGGTGGAACGGCAGGATGGGCAGGAAAAGGGGGCGCCGGAGGGGAGGACGAGGACGAGGGAGGATGAGGATGATAAGGAGGAGCGCGAGGGGGGTCAGGAGGAGGGGGAGGAGGGAGGACCTTCAGCAGCATCAGCAGCAACACCAGGGACGGCAGGACCAGCAGCAGCGGCAGCGGTTGCAGCGGCGACAACGACGAGGAGGGAGGAGGAGTCGTCTTCGCTGGCCCCGTCGCCGCCGCCGACCTCGTCTTCCTCTTGGGCGTCGGCGTCCGCGTTGTCGGTAACGCCGCAGCCGCCGTCGGCGTCCTCGTCATTCTCGTCATCGTGGCGTCGCCGTCGTCGCCGTCGTCGCCTCAGGGCCTTGTTGCTCGTCCTCGTTATCGGCGGTGCCGTCGTGCTAGTCGGCATCCTGTGCTCGTCCTTGTCGTCGTCGTCGTCGTCGGAGTCGTCAGCCCCCAGAAGGCGTCGCCATCGGCGTTGTCGTTGCTTGCCTCTGGCCACCACAGTCGCCAGCGCCATGGTCATCGTTGGCGCTTCTACAGCGTCGTAGCGGCCGCCAGAACAGCCGCCGCCGCCGCCGCCGCCGTCGTCGTCGCCGCCGCCGCCGTCGTCGTCGTCGTCGTCGTCGTCGTCGTCGTCGTCGTCGTCGTCGTCGTCGTCGTCGTCGGCGCCGTCGGCGCCGTCGTCGTCGTCGTCGTCGTCGTCGCCGTCGGGGGTGGGCGCCGGCGGTGCCATAGGCAGCATCCCAGGCTCCTGCGCCTCGCCCGGCATCACTGGTGGCCGCGGCGTTTTTCTCGCAGAGCGGCCGCGCCGCCGCGCCGCCACCTACCCCTCCACCCCCGGAGACGACAACGAGGGTCTTCTCCCGACCGCTTCCGTGGAGCGCGGATCATCGTGATCGTGGAAGTCCTCATTGCCACCATCATCGTGATGACCGTCATGACTACCACCGCCACTGTCATCGTCATCGCCATCGCCATCGTCATCGCCATCGTCATCATTACCATCATTATCATCATCAGCATCACCATCGTCATCAACATCAGCAGCATGATGATGATCATCATCATCATTCATAACCAGCATCATCGTCATCTTCATCATCAGCATCGTCAGCATCATCACAAGCATGGTCGATATCAGTGTCAGTATCGTCCTCATCGTCACCATCATCTTCGTAATAATCGTAAAAACAATCGGAACCATCATCGTCATCATCATGGTCATCATCATCGTCTTCATCATCATCATCACCACCATCATCACCAGCATAATCGATATCAATGTCAGCATCGTCCTCATCATCACCGTCACCATCGCAAGAATAACGATAACATTACTAATGCTAATAATCATCATCAGCATCATCATCATGATCGGCGTCGTCGTCATTTTCGTCGTCGTCATCAGCACCACCATCATCATCATTATCATCATCATCATCATCATCGTCATTATTACCATCATCACCACCATCATCCTCACGCTCCTCAACATCATCATCATCATCATCATCATAATCACCATCGTCATCGGCATCGACACCGTCATCATGTTCATCATCACCATCATCATCAGCGGAATCATAATCATGGTCTTCATCATGATCATCATGATCATGATCATGATCATGACCATGATCATCATCATCATCATCATCATCATCATCATCATCGCCATCGTCTTCGTCGTCATCGCCATCGTCATCTTCATCATCATCATCGTCATCGTCATCGCCATCGCCGTCGTCATCACCATCATCGTCATCATTGTCATCATCATCACCATCACCACCATCATCATCATCATCATCACCAGCACAATCGATATCAGTGTCAGTATCGTCCTCATCATCACCATCATCATCGCAATAATAATGATAATAATCAGCATCAGCATCATCAGCATCATCATGGTCTTCATCATCATACTCATCATCATGATCGGCGTCGTCTTTATTGTCGTCGTGGCCATCATCACCATCATCATCGTCAGTTTCGCCATCATCACCACCATCATCCTCACCATCATTATCATAACCATCGTCATCGGCATCGACATCGTCATAAGCATCATCATCACCATTGTCACAATCATCATCAGTCTTATCATCATCATCGTCATCATCATGGCCATCGCCATCGTGTTCGTCGTCATCGTCATCGTCATCATCATCATCGTCATCATCATCATCGTCATCATCATCATCGTCATCGTCATCGTCATCGTCATCATCATCATCATCATCATCATCATCATCATCATCATCATCGTCATCGTCATCATCATCGTCGTCATCATCATCGTCATCATCATCGTCATCATCATCACCATCAGCACCATCATCATCCTCTTCCTCCTCCTCCTTCTCCTCCTCCTCCTCATCATCATCGTCATCATCATCCCCACCGTCGTCGCCTTGTCTTCATCCGTGGAAGCGTGGGCTGATACCAATTCGGCTCCGCGCCCGTGCTTCGGGCCCTCGCAACGGGAGCCGTGGTGCCGCCTCCGATGCGCGACCTCGGCCCCGCGACGGCCGCCGTATCTCCCTGCCTGCGCGGCCTCGGCCGCCTCGCGCGGGTGGGTGCGAGCGCGATCGGGGTCGCCACCCGGTGCACGCAGATCCGCCGCCTGCGAGCTCGCCTTGCCCTTCGCGCTCGGGGCCGAGCCGCTCGAGGATGCGTCAGCAAGCGAGGCAGGTGGCGTGCGTGGCTTCTGCCGCTGGCCATCGGCAGCATCATGGTGGGCGAGCGAGGGCCGCTTGCCTCTGACATGCGAGCTCGCCATCGTGTGCTCATTTCGCGTTTGCTCTCTCCCTCTCCGTCGCCGTGAAGCACAGACTGCCGGCAGCCAGCGGCGCAGCAGTGTCACCGAGCTGTCTCCGTGGCTCCAGATGCGTTTGGGCGGCTCTCGAGAGCCGGGGTGAGGCCAAGGTTCCCCTGGCACGTGGATCTAGCGGACCCCGCCCTCAATGAGACCGAGCGCCCACATCCAACAAGAGACGGTCTCGCGGACGAAACAGAGACCTCGCGGGCGAAACAGCATTCTCGTATAAGGAACTCGCGCACTGTTCCGCGCTGACGGGCAGAACGGGATTTGCGCTGTGCCACATGCTCGGGGCTAGTAGCGGTGTGCTATCTGGCCGTATTGAGCCCGACAGGACCCGCGACACTGATGCTCGGGCTCCCAGCAGTGCGAGCTCCTCGGAGGGGCTGAGTTTCGGATGAAGCGGGTCT
Organism: Prorocentrum cordatum; assembly: GCA_963575745.1. NCBI lineage: Eukaryota > Dinophyceae > Prorocentrales > Prorocentraceae > Prorocentrum > Prorocentrum cordatum. Next base: position 71,052 of record CAUYUJ010020776.1, on the reverse strand, counting down.
GTGGGGTGGGGTAGTGCCGGTGAGAGAGAAGGCTTCGCACACCTCCCGCACCTTGCGCTGCTGGCCAAGATACAAGCTTTAGTGATGTGGCGCGTGCGCGTGTGTGTGTGCGCATGTGTGTGTGTGTGTGCGCGTGTGTGTGTGTGTGCGCGCGTGTGTGTGTGTGTGTGGGTGTGTGTGTGTGCGCGTGTGTGTGTGTGTGTGTGTGCGCATGTGTGTGTATGTGTGTGTGTGTGTGTGTGTGTCTGGGGCTACCTTCTCGGCCGCTGCCGCTTCTGGTGCGCCGCCCGGCCTGCCGGCTGTCGCGGCCATGTTGCTGGCGACCTTTTCGGCTCGTCGCCGCCTGCTGTCGGATCTGCCACGGCCTCCTTGCCTCTCTTCCCTCCGTGCCCTCCCTGCCTGCCTCTTTGCTGGCTTTGGCACCAGTTCACCGTAGGCCCGTGTCCACCCTGCCCCTTTTGGGCTTCTGGGTCGGTCTCGGTCTCCTGGTCGCTCTACTCTGATCACTCGTCCCCCCGCGATCCAGTCCTGGATGGCTTATGGCACCCTCCACCGCACCGTAGTCTCGTCATCTCACCGTCCCCCCTGCCATCCATGCCCGGATGGCTCATGGCTGCGGCGGCGGCGGGACCCTAAGCGGTCTCTGAGGGCTCGGGCGCACTTAGTCGCGCGCGCGGTTGCTGCCTTTGCACCTTCTCCGCCCTGTCGCTGCGCACAAGGCCGCGACGCCACATGAGTTTGCGTGTGTGCGTGTGTGATACTTCGTGTGCGTGTGTGGGTGTAGGGCGGGTGGGTGTGGGAGGCTCTTTCCAGGGCTCGTCCGAGGCAACAATAGCCAGCCAGGACAGCACAATTCGAATGCAGGCTGCCCTCCACGGCCTCCTGCCCAGCGTGTTTGAGAGCTGAGCACTGCTACTACAGTGTGATGAGTTGGCCACGGAACCCCGCAGGGAAAACACGACTCACAGGCCAGACCGAGAAGTGCAGCCCCCCCGAGCACCCCCGCGGGTGACCTACATACGGTCGGACTGGGGCCAGCAGAGCATCCTTCAAGAACATGAGACCCGCCTGCCCAGACTGAAGAACATCCGAGGGTGCCCTCACCCAGGATGCAGAAGAGCATCCAACAAACACGAAGAACATTAGGGTACCCTCCCCGAGCCGACCTCGATCTTGTGCCTCGGTCCGACCGCAGAGGCGAGCACGAGCGCCACTGGCACGGGCCGTGGCCATCGCCCCTCCGACAGGGAAAAAAAGGCATTGTTCGTTCGCAGAGAACCTGCCCCGGGAGGGGTGGCGACGAGGGGCTCCCAGGAGGCTCAGAAGGGGAAAACGGGCGAAAGGTAGCGGTGTGGGAACCTTTTCCTCCTCTTGAGCCGAAACCGAGCATCGAAGCCGCCTGCTGGCGAAAGGCGAGGCCAGCTTCAGGACCGCCCGATCGGGGGTTGCGAAAGGTGCCCCTGGCTCAAGGTCCAAGGTGCCCCCCCCAGCCTTTCGCTCCCTGTTGGAGCCCCATGGGGGCCCTCTGAGCCTCGCGATGGGGCTCTCCTGGCCGCGGGGGGCCCCCTGGGAAATCCTGGGGGCACCTTGGGCCAGGGGGGCCCCCTTGGAAATCCTGGGGGCTCTCCTGGCCGTGGGGGGCCCCCTTGGAAATCCTGGGGGCACCTTGGGCCAGGGGGCACGGTGCCCCCCCGCGCCTGGCTCTCCGCTCCGCGGCCGCCCGCCCCTTCGCCTCCCTCCCCCCCTCCTTGCCTGCGGGTGAAGTTGCGGCGCCGTGCCCCGGACTCGCCCCAGGCGCGCGTGCGGATTTCGCCCCTGCCGCGCTGCGGACGGAAAGGGCCAGGGCACCTCTAGCACCACCCGGTCGGGGACCACCCGAAGCCGGCTCTGCACCCGCGCAGGGGCCTGGCCAGGGGGGCCTCTGGCGGCCCGAGATCGGCGCACACGTCCGCCTAGCCCGATGCCGGGCCCAGGGCTGGCTCCCTCCCCCTCCCTCCTCCTTCACCCTACCCCATCCTCCCTCCTCTTGCTCCCTCCTCTTGCTCCCTCCTCCTCCCCCTCCCTCCTCCTTCTCCCTCATCCCCCTCCTCCTTCTTGCCATGACACCGCGTAGACCGTTCAACCCGCTGTCCAGGCAGCAGAGATCGTGCGAGGTTGGCCTGGCTAGGCCGGTGGCCGCCTTGAACCTTGAGCGCACGCGCCCACGTCGCCGTCGCGTGGACACGGCGCGCAGGGTGTTTGCGTATTGCTGGTTCGTGTGCGCAAGGCGGCCCCTGGGAGTCTCCGGACGAACAATGCCATGGCAAGGTTCCAGAGAACTCGGATCAGATATTGTTGTATTCCTGGGCGCGGCCCTTAGGACCCCTACGGGAGCCCCAGAATTTCCAACAGGAGAGATCCAAGAGAGCCCAAGAGCGGCCCAGGAATGGCGACCAAGGCGTAGCAGGCCGTAAGATAGCCCTGATGTAGCCCAAGATGGTTCCAGACAGCTTCCCGAAGGCCCCCCAGGAGGCCCAAACCACTCAGACACATAATCATGTTCAATGACTTCGGATTTCTCGCCTTTCGGCTTTTTCTGGGCTTCTTAGGCCTCAAGATGGCTTCGCGATCGCCCAAGATGGCTCCAAGAGGGGTGCGGACAAGCTCTAAGAGAGCTCCGAAGACTCTCAAAAACGCCCCAGGAGCGGAGATCAATGGGTGACAGGCACCAAAATGGCCCCAAGACAGCCCCAAATGGCCCCAAGATAGTCCCGAGGTGGCGTTAGATGATCTAAGACCGCGCCTAACAGGTCCTCAGGAATGGCAAATCCTCTTCTGCTTCCACCATGCCTCCCAAAGTCTGTTCACGGTCATCCCACCTGGAAACTTGTGAATCGCAGCGAAAAACCTGCGTCTGTCCCTTCAGGGGCGTTCAACCCGTCTTCGTGGTCGTCGCCGTCGTAGATAACGTGGTCGTCGTCGCCGTCCTCATCCTCCTCATTCATCCACCTCCTCCATCTGAACAATCACCTGCGTCTGCCCCTATTCCTAATTCCACTTCTCCTCTGCGCTCTCTTCTTTCCCATTCCGATCATAATCCCCTCACCATCACATCACCCTCCTCGCACCTCACTTGCATTCCTCTTCCTCCTATTCCCCCTCGTCAACCTCCTCCTCCAGCTGCTGCCGATCCTCCTGTAACTCCTCCTCCTCCTCCTCCTCCTCCGCCTCCTCCTCCTGCATTCCTTGTCTATACAAAAGCTCCTCCCTGTCGCACCCCGAGGCCGGTCGAAAGGGCGGGCCAGGCGTTTCGCCTGAGACTTCCTCACCATTTACGACCCTGAAACTTACAAATCGCAAATACGCAGCAGTTTCACATATGGAGGGCGGATGTTTTCAAAATATTGCTCTCGCCTTAGCGCCTGGCACATTCGTTTTAAATGAGCACGTGTTTCACGGGGCGGGTCGTTTTCAAATGTTACTCTCGCCTTAGCGCCGCGCACACTCGTCTTTAAAAGTTGCAAGAGTTTCACGGATGGGGGGCGGGTGGTTTTCAAACTGTGGGTCTCGCCTTAGCTCCGCGCACATTCGTCTTCAAGCATTGCATCAGCTTCGCGGATGGAGGGCGGGTCGTTTTCAAAATATGGCTCTCGCCTCAGCGCCTCGCACATTCGTCGTAAAACATTGTAAGAGTTCCACGGGTTCCCATGGCCAGCGTTCCAGAAATGGTATTTTGAAGCGATTCAAGGTTGTCAGGGCGCAACAAGTACGTTGATCCGTGGTGTTGGAGCCCTCGGAACGGTGTTCTGGCATTCCAAATCGATTCGTGGCGTTGGAGTCCCGAGAAGGGTGCTTGGGCACGTCTCAGAATCTTCAAACGGGTGTCTTCTAACGGGGCAGTTTCCTCAGTGGAAGTGAACCCTTGTAGTGGCCTGTGAAGAGGGAGCTTGGAAGAGGGGGTGACATTAACATCGTTGATGAGTCTTGGGTTTACACTGGTCCTCCTCCTCCTCCTGAAGCACCCCCGCCTCCACACCCTTCTGCACCTCCTCGGTTTCCTCCTCCGCCTTTTCGTCCTCTTTTCCTCCTGCGGCCCTTCCCCCTGCCGACCCCCCGTCTTCAACTCCCACATTTGCTTCCGCCTGCCCCTCCTGGGCCTCCTCCGTCCTCCCAGCACTTCGACATCCCCGGCCTTCTCCGCCTCCCCTCTGGGATTTCCTCCGTGCCCCCTCTCAGCGATCCATTCGTGCACGATCATGTAGGGCGACGAGATCTATGCATATCCACTGCTCCCGGCCAGGCCCATCCTGGGCCCAGGAGCGGTGTATATGCCTCCCTGGCCAAGCCAGGAGGGCGTATACACAGCTCTTGGGCCCAGGATTGGCCTGGCCAGGAGCAGTGGATATGTATAGATATCGTCGCCCTCTCAGCGATCCATTCGTGCACGATCATCACATGCCCTGACCGAAGCGACCAGGCCCTGAGACAGTGGGGCGGCGGCGACTGGCCCCCCAAAGGGGCGCTCGACGAATACGCGCTCGACACTGGCGGCGCTCGCAGAAGCGACCGCAGGAAACACGCTCGAGCCCCCCCAGGGCCCCCCCAAATCAGGCACTCCTCCTCCTCCCCCTCCTCCTCCGCCTCCTCCTCCTCCTCCTCCGCCTCCTCCTCCTCCTCCTCCTCCTCCTCCTCCCCCTCCTCCTCCTCCTCCTCCTCCTCCTCCTCCTCCTCCTCCTCTTTCTCCTACTCCTCTTACGCCCAACCAAAGCATCTCCCCAGCATGGTGGAAATCCTCCGATGTCTTGGCCGGCGCCCAAGCGCAGATTGCATGGGTCGGAGTTGAATTAGAATCAAAATCTGTAGAAAGGACGCGCTGTAAGGCCGCAAGACGCCCTTGGACGATCCTTGGATGCCCCAGTTCAAGCTTTTCTGGCGGCGCACTGCCGAACAAATCTAAGAGAGAGCGTGTTTCAAGGGCGCTTGTCTTGGGAAAATTCGGCGGCGCGTTTCGAACCAGGGGGTGGGCCCCCCCTCCCAACACTCGGCGCCGTCGATCAGAACCAGAGGGACCCCCCTCCCCCCTAACCCCCCCTTCTCTCCCCCCTAGCCCCCCCTTTTCTCCCTCCACAAACCTCCCACCTCTCCCAGGGGGGGAGGGGTGTGTGTTCAACCCCCCCCCCCTCCACCTGGCTCCGGCGCTGGTGCTAGCGGCGGCCAGCAGCGCCGACGGCAGACGCAGCGACGATGACCAGAGAGGGCCCAGGGAGGGGGGCGGGGTTCCAAACCCCCCCCCTGTGCCGACGCCGGCGCTGGCGGCGGCCAGCAGCGCCGACGGCGGGAACGCACGCCGACGGCGGGAGCGCAGCGACGATGACCAGAGGGCCCAGAGGCCGCAGAGGGGAACACAAACCGCCATATACACCACCAACCACCACCACCACCCACCCACCACCACAGCCCACCACCACGACCAGCTGGCCCAAAGCCAAAAAACAGTGACGGGAAAAACCGAAGGCCTCACCACCACCACCACAAACCACCACGCCACCACCACCACCGCCACCACCACCACAACTACAACCAGCACAACCCACTACCACCACAACCACCACCATCACCACAAACCACTACACCACCACCACCAAAAACGCCACCACAAACCACCACGCCTCCACCACAACCCACCACAACCACCAAGATCACCATCACCACCACAAACCACCATACCACTACCACCACCATCACCAACACCACCGCCACCACCACCACCACCACCACCCACCACCACCACGAACCACCACCCTACCACGACCACAACCACCACCACCACCACCATCACCCACCACACACCACCACCACCACCACCACCACCAGCACCACCACCACTACCAACATCACAGCCCACCACCAGCACCACCACAAACCACCACGCCTCCACCCCCGCCACCGCCACCACCACTACCACCACCACCACCACCACAACTCACCACCACCACCACCACCACCACCACCACAAAGCACCACGCAACCACCACGCAACCACCACAACCACCACCACAACAACACACCACCACCACCACCACACCCACAACAACACACCACCACTACCACTACCCTCACGTATCTACCACATCACCACCACCACCGCCACAACGACCACCGCACCACCAGAACAACCTACCATCGCCACCACAACCACCACAAACCACCACACCCCCACCACCAGCACCGCCACCACTGCCACCGCCACCACCACCACAACCAGCACCACCTCCATAACCCACCACCACCACCACGGCCAACACCACCACCACCACAACAAACCAACACACCACAACCACCACCACCGCCACCACCACCACCACCACCACAACCCACCACAACCACCACCAGCACAAACCACCACACCTCCACCACAACCGCCACCACCACCACCACCAGCACAACCAGCACAACCCACCACCACCACAACCATCACCATCACCATAAACCGCTACACAACCACCAAAAACGCCACCACCACCACAACCCACCACAACCCACCACAACCACCATGACCACCATCACCACCACAAACCACCACACCAGTACCACCACCATCACCACCACCACCACCATCACCACAAACCACCACACCACCACCACAACCACCACCACCACCACCACCACCACCACCACCACCACCACCACCACCACCACCACCACCACCACCACCCACCACCCACCACCCCAGCACAGTCCATCACCACCACCACCACCACCACCTCAGAGAGGCCCCGAGAGACGTCCAAAGAAGCAGGTGGCTTGACAAGTGCCCCTCGGAGGCCCCCGAGAGCCCTCCGACGAGACCCCAAGAAGCATCCATTAGGACTCTGACCCAAGACCAAGTCACGGTGGCGGAGCGTCGTCGTCGTCCTCGTCATCGTTGTCGTCCTCGTCGACGCTCCCCGCCGTAGCCGCCAGCCGCCGCAAGCACCAGCGCCGGTCAAGAAAAGGAAGTCGTCGTCTTCATCGACGCTCCCCGCTGCCGCCGCCAGCCGCCGCCGACGCTGGCGCCAGCCCGAGGAGAGGGAGAGAGGAGAAGTAGAGGGGGGAGGGGGGGGTTTTGAACCCCCCCCCTCCGTCACGGGAGGGGGGGGGAATGCGAACCCCCCCCTTCAATCCAGGGGGGGGGTCCGATCCAAGCGCCCACAGAAACGAGCTCTTTCAAATCTAAGGACGCAAGGGTGCCCTTGGGAAGGTTACCCGTCCTTACTGTGGATTTGCACTGCAGCACGAAGGAAGCGGGTCCTCGTGGAAACGCCTCCTGGGCCCCTAAAGCCTTCCCTCGGGCGGGTGGTACTGGGAGGTGGCCCACATGGAGGGTGAAGAAGAGTGCCCACAAAGGGGCCCGAAAGAGCCCCTTCCAGGCCCTTTTCTTCATCCCCCATTTGTCGGCGGCGAGCCCGGGGGGAAGGAAGAAGGGGGGGGGCCTTCTGAGAAGGCTCGGAAGTCCCCCAGCCTTCTGATAAGTTTCCGAAGCCTTCCAGGAAGATACCAAACACCTCTCAGAAGGCCTGAGGCCTTCTGAGAAGCCCCGCCGCCTTCTGAGGAGGCCTTCTCCTTCTCACTTCCCCCCTCGCTCGCCCCCGAATTCAGGTCACACACCCCACGACCACCCGCCCAATTCCCCAGGAGCCGCTTTTCATCCTGGTGCGTACGTCTTGTGACGGCCCTGGCGCCCAGTGGTGAGGGGTCCCCAGGAGCCCGGAAACAGGGTTAACACCTCCTCCTCCTCCTCCTCCTCCTCCTCCTCCTCCTCCTCCTCCTCCCTCCTCCCTCCTCCCTCCTCCCTCCTCCCTCCTCCCTCCTCCTCCCTCCTCCCTGCACCCAAGCCCGCAGAACCCTGGAAGATCCGGCGCTCTGACTGGCCCCCGTGTGCATCGACCCCCGTCTCAAGGCTCCCGACCAGGCGGTGGCTGGGGCTTTCTCTGTGGCTTTCTAGCTTGAACTCCTCTTCGGGTGTCTTTCTTTTTTCTGTAGAAAGGAATGAGAGCTGCTTGCCTTCATCGCGTACGCTGACCTCAGCCATACTGAAGTACGGCGACGACGACGAGCACGACGACGACAACGACGGCGGCGACAACGACGACGACGACGACGACGACGACGACGACGGCGACGGCGACGGCGGCGACGACGACGACGACGACCGACCAGGCGATGGCCAGGGCGGCTCCGCGGGGGGCCCCGCTCGGCTGGGCTGGCTCCTGGGGACGTCGGCGACAGGACGCGGGTGGGCACCGGCATCTCCGTGGGCGAGGAGGGAGCGGCGCGGCCTGGGCGAGGGGGGGGGGCTCGGGAGGGAACGTTTCGGGCTTGCGAGGTTACTCTCCTCCTCCTCCTCCTCCTCCTCCTCCTCCTCCTCCCTCCCCTCCCTCCCTCCCTCCCTCCCTCCCTCCCTCCCTCCCTCCCTCCCTCCCCCCTCCCTCCCTCCCGCCTCATCCTCATCCTCGATTCCTTATCCTTTTGAATAACTCCTCCCTGTCGCACCCTGAGACGTGTCAGTAGGGAGGGCCGGGCGCTTCGCCGGAGACTTCCTCACCGCTCATGATTCTGAAGCTAGACATGAACAAGAGCTTCACAGATGGAGGGCGGGTGACTGTCAAGATGCACTTATCGCCTAAGCGCCGCGCGCATTCGTCTTTAAAGTTTGCAAGAGCTTCACGGATGGGGGGTGGGTGGTTTTCGAAGTGTGGCTCTCGCCTCTCGCCTCAGCGCCGCGCACTTGCGTCTTAAAGTTTGCAGCTGCTTCACGGATGAAGGCGGGTGGTTTTCAAAACGTGGCTCTCGCCGTAGCACCACGCACACTCGTCGTAATCATTCATAAGAGCTTCACGGATTGAGGGCGGTTCCTTTTCAAAATGCGGCTCTCGCCTAACGCCGCGCACATTCTTCTTAAGAGTTTACAGACGTCCCAAGGATTACTATGGCTGACGTCGTAGGCATGGTATTTTGGCTCGGTGTAAGACTGTCAGAGCGCAATGGTCACGTTGATTCGCAGCGAAGTCCCCAAAATGGTGCTATGGCACGAGTCTGGATCGTCAGGACGCAACAATAATGCTGATTCGCGGCGCTGAAGTCCCCAGAACAATCTTCTGACACAGTTCAGGATTTTCAAACGGTAGTTTTCCTACGGGGCACTTCCCCAAGTAAAAGCGAATCCGTGTAGGGACCTATGAAGAGGGAACTTTGAGGGAGGGTTCATTGCAACATCGTTGATGAGTCTTGGGTTTGCACAAGTCCTTCTCCTCCTCCTCCTCCTCCTCCAGTTTCTCCTCCTAAATTCTCCACCTCATCGTCAACGTCTCCGTCCAGCTCCTTCTCCTCCCACTCCTCCTCCTCCTCCTCCTCCTCCTCCTCCTCCTCACCCTCACCCTCACCCTCACCCTCGCTCCTCCCCCCTCTCTCCCTCCCTCCTGCCCCACCTCATTCTTCTCTCCTCCTCCCTTCTCCCTCCGCAATCTTCCCTCCTCCGTCGTTCCTTCTCCCGCCTCCCTCCCCCCTCCTCCTGTGGGGCGGCTAGACGACGCGACGCTAGTGTGACACTAAATATTCTCAAAATCTGTCGGGTCAAGAACATTTCAATGCCAACGGAAGCACAGCGTCGAAGAAAGCGCGTGCACTGGCCAGACGTGGCCTTTCTTCTTCTTCGGCTCCACCAACTGCGGCATGCTCAGCTCACTGTCGTCGTCATCGGGACCTGCCAGCTGCTCCCCGCTCCTCCTTCTCCTCCTCCTCCTCCTCCTCCCCACCACCACCACCACCACCACCACCACCACCACCATCACCACCACCACTCTCCTTGCTGCTCCTCTGCTACTCCTTATCCTCCATCTCATCTTCCCTCCTCCCTCCTGCTTCTCCTCCTACCATTCCTTCTCCTCCTCCTTCTCCTCCGACTCTTCTCCTCCTCATCCGTCCTTCCTCTTCCTTGCTGCTACACCTCCGTCTCCACCCTCCTCCTCCTCCTCCTCCTCCTCCCTCCTCCTCGCGCCTCCTCCCTCCTCCCTCCTCCTCCTCCTCCTCCTCCTCCTCCTCCTCCTCCTCCTCCTCCTCCTCCTCGCGCCTCTTCCTTCCTCTCGTCTCCTCTCCTCATCTCGTCTCATCTCTCCTCCTCTCCGCTCCTCTCCTCCTCCTTCCTCCTCCTCCCCATCCTCCTCCTTCTCCTCCTCCTCCTCATGTTCCTCCTCCTACTCATCTTCTGCCTTTGTTGTTTTGTTGTTTCTCTCGTTTTCTCTCTCTCTCTCTCATATTTCTCCTCTTCCTCTCCCTCTTCCTCATGCTCCTCTTCCTACTCCTCCTCCTCAACACCACCACCACAACAACAGCCACCTCCACTACCACTGCCACCACCACCACCACCACCACCACCACCATCATCATCATCATCATCATCAGCATCATCATCATCATCAGCATCATCAGCATAATCATCATACTCACTATCAGCATCAGCACCATCAGCATCAACACCATCATCATCACCACCAATATCATAATCAACAACAGCAGCATCATCATCATCCGCACTATCAGCATCATCACCACAACCACCACCACCACCATCACCATCACCACCACCGCCACCATCATCATCATCATCATCAACATCATCATCACCATCACCATCGTCATCACCATCATCGGCATCGTCATCATCATCAACGCCCTTCTCCTCGCCGTCAGTATCAGCATCAACACCGTCAACATCATCATCGGTATCCTCATCATCACCGCCATCACCAGCCGGCTGCAGCAGCATCATGACGATTATCATCATCAGCAGCATCGTCATACTCGCCAACAGCATCACATCATCAGCACCACCAGCATCAGCATAATCATCAGCATCATCATCACCACCATCACCGTCGCCATCACCATCCACACCATCATCCTCATCAGCATCATCATTATCATCATGAGCAAACGCATCATCACCATCATCATCACAACCATCACCACCAGCACTGCCACCTTCACCAAGGCCACCGCCATCATCATCACCACCATCACCGTCACAATCACCCTCATCACCCTCATCACCCTCATCGCCCTCATCACCCTCATCACCATCACCCGCATCATCATCATCATCATCATCATCATCACCATCATCATCATCATCATCATCAGCATCATCAGCAGCAGCAGCATCATCATCATCATCATCACCATCATCATCATCATCATCATCGTCATCATCGTCAACAACATCATCATCTGATCCAGCATCATCATCAGCAGCATCATTACCACCATCACCATCATCCATCTACCACCCTCGCCACCATGTCAACATTACCATCATCATCATCATCATCAGCATCATCATCATCATCACCGTCATCATCAGCATCACCTTCATCATCGGCATCATCATCAGCATCGGCATCAGCATAGTCATCAACATAACCATCATCGTCGTCATCATTTGTACCATCACTATCACCATCATCAACATCATCATCACCGTCATCATCAGCAGCATCATCACCGTCAGGGTCATCATCATACCACCACCATCACCCATTATTACCATTGGTATTAGTATTCATCATCATCGTCATCACCACCACCAGCACCATTATCAGACTCACCATCATCATCACTACCATCATCATCACCAGCAGCATCATTGTTCCTCCTTGTCCTTTCTCCGTCCTTTGTCCTCATGCTAATCCTCCTCCCCCTCCTCCTCACCATCGTCGTCATAATCATCGTCGTCCCCATCATCAACATCATCATTACCATCCTCAGAATCAATCACACCATCTCATAATGATCACCATCAGCCACGCTCATCAGCATCGGCATGAAGAACATCGCCATCGTCATCATCATCATCATCATCATCATCAGCATCATCATTATCGTCATCCTCATCATCAGCAGCATCTTCATCATCACCGTCATCATAAACATGACCATCGTCACCATCATCATGATTCACCATGGCCCCTCCTCCTTCCTTCATCATATTCACCCTCGCTCGCGCGCAATCCTGGCCCTCCTCCTTCTCCTATTCCTCCTCCTCTCTCTTTCTTGCGCCTCCTTTATCCTGTTCTCTCCTCCTCCTCCTCCTCCTCCTCCTCTTCCTTCTCCCCCTCCATCCCTTTTCCTTTCAAATTAACTCCTCTTTGTCGCACTTCCATGGGTGTCGGGAGGGCAGGCCAGACGTTCCGCCTGAGACTTATGATCCTGAAGCCTGACATGTGCAACCGTTTCACTGGTGGAGGAGAGGTGATTCAAAATGTGGCTCTTGCCTCAGCGCTGAGCACGTTCGTCTCAAAAGGTTGCGACCCTTTCACGGATGGAGAGGGGTGCGTTTTCGATATGTGGCTCAGTTTCGCGGAGGGATAGGGGTCGTTTCCAAACGTGGCACTCGCCTTCGAGCAGCGCGCAGTCGTCTCAAACCTTTGCCACTGTTTGATGGATGGAAGGCGAGTCGTGCTCACAATGCTGCTCTCGTTTTACCGCCGCGCACGTGATTCCCGAAAGTTCACACTAGCTTTAAGGACGGAGCACTGCTTATTTTCAAATGGTGCTCTCGCACTTGCGCCGCGCGCACCCGTGCTTATAATGCATCGTTTAGCCGGATGGAGGACTGCTCTGTTTAAACATTGACGTATTCCCTGCGATCCCGTTAAGGTTAAGGACCCGAAACTTCAAAGCACGTAGCGCTGCATGGATCCATGGTGGCTCCTTTTCGAAAGTTAACTGTCGCTTGAGACTCCTTCGGGGTTCAAGACCACAAGGGCAACCTTGCGCAACAGTTACGCGGATGGGGGGTGCGGCCATTCTTTGAAAGAGGGGTGTCACTGAACACCTCGCTGAGCTGTATGCTCCTTGTTTGATTATCGCGTTCCTGGCTGCGCGCCTGGTGCAAGGCGGTTGCTTTCAACGTGGGGCCCTCGACACAAGGGCAGCCCCAGCCGTGATGGTCTTTCAAGGGGGGGGCGCTCCGTGCAGTGAAAAAGAAGACTCACTGGCACGGGCGTACACCCTGCGAAATGCTTAAGAAATCATGGGTTAAGAAATTCATACATCCCCCAGAAATGGAATAAAACCCAGAACTTCTATCAAAATCTTGGGATTTATATTGAAAAGTTAAGAATAATCGAGACTCTGGACGAAAACTGAGGTTTTCTTAAGCATCGCCTAAGGTGTATGAAGAGGGAGCTTGGGATGGGAGGGCGCAGTGCAACACCGATTTCAAACAGGAGCTGTGGTCGAGCGAAGAGTGGTCGCGCACAAGACGCGTACAGGACGCCCTGTGCAGAGACGTGTTTGTCCAACAGATGTGCGAGCACGAGTCCGCCAGTGTGGCCAAGACCTTGCACACGACAGAGCCAACACAAGATCGCACAAGACGTCCCGCACAAGACCTCGCACAAGACCTCTAGGAGCACTAGTTTTGTCAAAAGCAATACCCTGGTCCTCCTCCTCCTCCCTCAAAGCCCACCCCCAGACTATGAATTCGAGACGGGCCCAGCTGACGCACCAGGGCACCCGAGGCGGCCCCCAAAGATCCCCAACAATGTCAACGTCCCCACCTCTCCTCCCCTATCCCCAACCTTTCCCCACCCTGAGCATCAGCATCAAAATCATCACGGTCAGCGTTACCACTGACATCATCATCACCAGCACCATCGCCAACAACACCATCACCCTCCGCACAACTACAACAGCCAATAACAAGGCTATCACCACCACCATCGTCATCAACACAATCATGATGAGCATCATCATCACCACCACCAACATCATCATCAACAGCATCACCATCACCATCACCATCACCATCATCAGCATCATCATCATCATCAACATCATCATCATCATCACCAGCATCGGCATCATCGTAATCGGCATCATCACCATCAGCATCAGCATCATCATCAGCAGCATCACCATCACTATCAGCATGATGACGCACACCACCACAGTCACAGTCATCACCACTATCACCATCACCATCACCATCACCAGCTCTCATCGCCATCGTCAGCATCAGCACGATCATCTACATCATCGTACTTACTGTATGCGCATCAGCAGACACCTCCTTATCAACAGCAGCACCACCATCACCACCCCACCACCGCCACAAACACCACCATCATCATCATCACCACCATCATCATCATCATCATCATCATCATCATCATCATCATCATCACCATCACCATCACCATCATCAACATCATACGCAACCATCACCAGCAGCATCACCATCACCATCATCACCATCTACATCGTCAGCATTATCATCATCACCATCATCGTCATCATCACCATCACCATTCTCGTCACCATCCCCGGCAACATCACCACAACCAACATCAACATCATCATTGTCACCATCACTATCTTCACCAGCAGCATCATCATCAGCAGCAACAGCATCATCAGCATCATTATCATCAGCATCAGTATCATCAGCATCACACTCATCACCATCATCATCATCATCATCATCATCATCATCATCATCATCATCATCAACATCGTCATCATCATCGTCATCATCATCATCGTCATCATCAGCAGCAGCAGCAGCATCACCATCGCCATCTGCCTCCCTGGCCGCCCCCGCGCGCGCACGGAGACGAGGGGGCGGGCCCCGCGCGATGGGACGATGACGAGGAGGAGGAGGACGAGGAGGAGGAGGAGGAGGAGGAGGAGGAGGAAGAGGGGGAGGAGGGGGAGGAGGGGGAGGAGGAGGAGGAGGAGGAGAGGAGGAGAGGAGGAGGAGGAGGAGGAGGAGGAGGAGGGAGGAGGGGGAGGAGCGAGGACGATGGGAGGAGAGGCCCCCCGCAGCGGCCCCCGCGCGACCCTCGTCGTCTACCCGGTCGGGGGACGGCACCGCCGTCGGGACGGGCATCTCGGTCGGAGATGGGGCCGCGGGCGCCGAGGCCTCCGCTCCCACGGGGAGGAGCAGGGAGAGGGGAGAAGCAATGGGAGGGAGAGGAAGGAGAGGAAGGAGGAGGAGGAGGAGGAGGAGGAGGAATAGAGGAATGGAGGAATGGAGGAATGGAGGAGGAGGAGGAGGGAGGAGGAGGAGGAATGGAGGAATGGAGGAATGGAGGAGGAGGAACGGGGGAGGAGGAGAAATGGAGGAATGGAGGAATGGAGGAGGAGGAGGAAAGGAGTAGGGCGCGAGAAAGAGGAGGGGAGGCTCTAACGCTACACATTCATTCCAACAGCATGTAGAATGACAGGGGATCGTAGGCGAGGGGGAGGGAATCCACTAGCAGAGCAGAGTACATGAGAAATGGCACAGAGGAAGAAGCCGAGGAGGAGGAGGGAGAGGAGGAGGAGGCGGAGGAGGCATCAGCATTAGAGGAGGGCGAGGAGGGAGAGCCGACGAGGAGGAGGAGGAGGTGAAATAGAGACGAGTTTGGGGAGGAGGATGGAGATATAACATCAGAAGGGGGAAGTTAAAAGAGAGGGAGGGGGAAGAGGATGAATAAGGATATCAGTAGGATCTGTGTAGGGAAGACAGCAGGAGGAACGAGGAGAGAGGAGGAAGAGGAGGAGGAAGAGGAGGAGGAGGAGGAGGAAGAGGATGATGATGAGGAGGGGAAGGAGCCCGCTTGTCAGTAGGATGGGATCACTGGCAGCGAGAAGGTGAGGAGGAGGAGGAAGAGGAGAAGAAGGAGAGAGGATGGGGAGGAGACACAGCAACAGCAGCAGGATCTCGCCTCTGTGAAACGCGCGCGCGGGGGGGGAGGGGGGGTCTTCGTCGCACGCCCCGGCCGCGTATTCATCCTCCTCCTCCTCTTCCTCCTCCTCATTTTGCTCCTCCTCCTCCTCCTCCTCCTCCTCATCCTCGTTCTCCTCCAACCCTTGTCGTCCTCCCCCAATCCTTCTCCTCCACACTCCCCCTCCTTCGTCCCAGCACGCGCGGTCGCGACACTGTATCAGGATGGATGGGGCAACGCTCGTTTCACTGACGCGCCAAGACGTCGCGGGCATGCCCAAAAGGTAATCGAATGACGCATGCTCCTGCCCTTACACCCATATGCGACGCAGGCGTCGCACGAGGCAAATTGGAAGTCTGAAGTCGGATCTCCGTACGCCTGTTCTCCCGTTACTCCTTCTGTCAAGAACAGTGTTCCCCCTCCTCCTCCTCCTCCTCCTTCTCCTCCTCCCCCTCCTGCGCGCTGCCGCTGGTCTTACTGTACTGACAAGTGGCGCTCGTACCACTGGCCAGCGAACCTAATCAGAACACGCTACGTCGTGAAGTACCCTACTGCTCAAGGCACCCCGGAACGACGGCCGTGTCCGAGTCAAGTCGAACCGTAACTGACAAAATCCGCGAACTTCGTCAGGTGGTCCCCGTATGCTCGGGAGGGGGGGCGTGGCCGACTGCGGCAACTACTCCTCCTCCTCCTCCTCCTTCTCCTCCTCCTCGTCCTCCTCGTCATCCTCCTCATCATCCCCTCCTCCTCCTGCTCATCCCCCTCCTCATTCCCTACCTAGGCTCTGCCTAGAAGGATTCTTACTCGGTGTGCTTAAAGGGCCGGGCAGTGTTCCACGCCCCTGGCGGTTCCCCCAGTATCCGCCCCGCGGTTCCCCCAGTTACGTCCCCTTAGTTTAGCGTTGCTTATCTCATCTTAGCTTAACCTGAATTAACTTAGCTTAGCTTAGCCTAGCTTAGCTTAGCTTAGCCTAGCTTAGCTTAGCTCAACTTAGCTTAGCTTAGCGCAGCATTAGCATATCATAGCATAGCAGCATAGCATTGCGCAGCATAGCATAGCATAGCATAGCATAGCATAGCGCAGCATAGCATAGCATAGCTTAGCAAAGCACAGCGCAGCATAGCACAGCACAGCACAGCATAGCATAGCGCAGCATAGCATAGCATAGCATAGC
The DNA here is from genome assembly GCA_963575745.1 of Prorocentrum cordatum. Taxonomy (NCBI): domain Eukaryota; class Dinophyceae; order Prorocentrales; family Prorocentraceae; genus Prorocentrum; species Prorocentrum cordatum. The sequence continues at coordinate 54,150 of CAUYUJ010020776.1, read as the reverse complement.
ATAGCGCATCATAGCATAGCATATCATATCATAGCACAACATCAACAGCAAAAGCAAAAGCAAAGGCAACCGCAAAGGCAAGCAATAGCAAAGGCAATGCAAAGCAAACGCAAAACCAATGCGAAAGTGTAGATGTATGATTAGATGTAGGTGTAGGTGTTGATGTGGATGTATGTGTAGATGTAGATGTAGATGTACATGTTGGTGTGGATGTAGGTGTAGATGTAGATGTAGATGTGAGTGTAGTTGTAGATGTAGATGTATATGCATTTGTACATGTAGATGTAACTGTATGTGTAGATGTGGATGTAGGTCTAGATGTAGATGCAAGGATTTAGCTGTGCTATTACTACTATTGCTACTACCGCTACTGCTACAACTGCGACGATGAGGAGAAGGAGGAGGACGGCGTTTACCGTTACTACTAATATTGCTCTCCTCGGGGCTCCAACTCCTAGGTAGGGTCGCTCTGGGATAATTACAGTATATGATCCTCCACATCCATTCCTTCTCCTCATAGATAACTCCTCCCTGTCGCAGCCCGAGGCCAGTCGAAAGAGCGGGCCCGGCGTTTTCGACACCATGGGTGACCTTGATGCTTAATTGGCAATGGTTTCGCAAATCGAGGGCGGGCCGCTACCAAAATGTGGCTCTCGCCAGAGCGCCGCGCACACTCGCTTTAAACATTTGCAAGAGTTTCACGGATTGAAAGCGGGTCGTTTTGAAAATGTGGCTCTCGCCGTAGCGCCGCGCACATTCGCTTTAAACATTTGCAAGAGCTTCACGGAATGTTTCACGCCCTCCGCGGCCAGGACACGGCGGTGGTCCACCTGTCGATTTGCTACCGCATGCATCCGCAACTGCTCGCCTTTCCGAACGCAGCCTACTACGGCAAGGGTATGACGAGCGGCATCATGAACCCGCTCAGAGACAGGCCCATAGTTGAAGGCATCCCATGGAGAGACATCTCACCCTGGGAACCTAGGCGCCTGACGGAACTCGCCAAGCTCACCAGTTCCAACGAGGCCGACCTCAGCGCGACCCTCAGGCAGTTGGATCCTCCGCAGAACGGCGACAAGCACCGCTTCCTGCTAGTCGGCACACCCTCGTGGGAGGTTTCGTCCGGCCTCCAGCCAGGCTACGCCAACCTCCCCGAAACAGCGCAGGCTGTGGACATCGTGCGGGCACTCCTCCCCGAGCTTGAAAGAGGCACCACCGTCCGAATCGCCGTTGGCTGCAAGCTCCAAGCGGCCATCCTCATGGACGGCTGGCCACAAGGCCCGCGCCACCTCAGCGGTGTCCTGCGGAACTCGAAGAGTGGCAAGAAAGGGAAATCCGGCAAGGGAAAAGGCAGCGGCGGTCGTAGCGGGCAAGATATCCCCGGCCCTGGAGCAGACTCCCAAGAGCATGAGGTCGACACTCACCGTTGGGAAACCGTCTTTCGGGAGGGTCGTAACGCCCACACAGCCATCGGCACAGCCTTCCCTGGTCTCAGACAGATTGCAGGCAAGCACACGAAAAGTGGGGCCCTCAAACTCACTACCATCGACTCCAGCCAGGGCGGGGACGCAGACATCGTGATTGTGCTGACCACCAGGAGCAGCGGGATGCACACACAACTGGGGCTTTGTCGATGACGCCAAGCGGCTGAACGTGGCGATCACGAGGGCCAAGCGGGACATCATGATGTTGGGAGACGGGCGCATGTTCGCCAACGCCACTTGGTCCCAGCTACGTGTGCTTTCCGAATACGGGCGCTTGACCCACATTTGGGTCAGGTTCGGGGGCGACGGACCCGCCGGCCACAGGCGATCCCTGGTCATAGACGATAGCTTTGACCCACTGCCCGGCCTCGCCACCTGGGTACCCTCCCCCGTTGCCTGGAGTTGTGACGCGAAGGGAGAGGATGGGCGCAATGAGCTCGATGCGGCCAAGAGAAAAGCCCGTGACGCTCAGGCGAACAGCTTCGCCGATCGCTTCAACACCCCACTGGCCGATGACTTCGACTGGGACTCCCTGGGCAAGTTCATCTCTGACGGCTTAAACGAGATCCTCTCGACGCCTGCCTTCCATGTGCTCATCTACCTGGTGGCGGGGCTCCACCCGCGCGAATTCTCGCTGTCCGAGACACCAAGGCAGCCTGGCAGACTCGACCGGAAGGCGTGGTCGCACCTGGGCTTCCTGTTCGACATGTCCCTGGGTTTAGACGCGACCAATCTGGTCTACGACATGCTCTGGGCAGCCATAGTGTGGTCACTCGGCCTTAGCACTCCCTGGGAGGACGCAGGTCACGCAGTGTGCAACGACTCCCTCCCCCCGGTGCCGCACGTCAGGGGCCGACGTGCAACGCTCTGCGGGCGGCGACAGTGCACCCCCAAGGGACTGTTCCGGCAGGTTCCCCAGGCGTGGAGTGCAACAACCAAGGATTGCTGCAGACACAGGAAGCACCCTGGGATGGTTGGCCTGCAGGAGATCTTAGGCAGCGCTTCCGTCGATCCAACCAGGGGCCGACTCCGGGAAGAGATCAAGGACACAGATGGCCTCCCCATGGAGTCTTGCAAGACCCGCTCGCTCCTGGTGGTCAGGATGTTAATGCAATCTTGAACGGACACCCCTCCCAGGGCGTGGGTCCCAAGAGACTCGGAACGGCGTCAGCCTAACGGAAAAAGACAGCGGGCGTGACGAGGACTTTCATTTCTTTTTACCGCGCCGGAGCTCAGGCCCACGCCTGAGTGCACTTGCGATGGCGGCTGACGGCAGAGCTGAAACACTGAGAGCCCCTGGCCCACGAGGCCGAGGGGGCTCGAGAAATCTGACAGTCTGGCCAGACCATTAATCAAACCCGAATTCGCAAAAGTCCAAGCTACTTTGCCTCTCCTCCAGCGTTTCCCAGGGTGGGAAGGGCGGGACGGCAGAAAGGCTTGAGGGGAAGAGGCAGCGGGAGGGGAGAAAGCGAATGCACAAGCGATGAGACCAAATGCAATGCAATCTTGAACGGACACCCCTCCCAGGGCGTGGGTCCCAAGAGACTCGGAACGGCGTCAGCCTAACGGAAAAAGACAGCGGGCGTGACGAGGACTTTCATTTCTTTTTACAGCGCCGGAGCTCAGGCCCACGCCTGAGTGCACTTGCGATGGCGGCTGACGGCAGAGCTGAAACACTGAGAGCCCCTGGCCCACGAGGCCGAGGGGGCTCGAGAAATCTGACAGTCTGGCCAGACCATTAATCAAACCCATATCAAACGCTGGAGTAAATCCCGTATCGACTCCATTGGCATGCCGAGGGAACACTGCAGCAGGCTGAGCGCAGAGAGGCACATTACGAGAGGAAGGACAACTGCAAGGCCTCAGCGCGCTTAGCCTCTGCCTTCACAGCGGCCGAGAGGCGTCTGAAGGATGCAAGAGCACGGCCGCTCTTCTGATAGCGCTGTACAGAACGGAAGCTCGACCACCTGCCACGAGACTGAATGTCGGCCAGCGAGCGGGCGCCTCTCAGGTAGTCCTCCGACGGACCGCCGTGCCGAGGGAGGTGGGCTGTCACCTTGGTCGGGAGGCCGACGGCGACGGCGGCCTTCTTGAGCAAGCGGTTGTACGAAGCGTACGAGTGGAGGAACATGAGGCGCCCTTGGCGGGCTTGGTTGGCGCTCTTGACGAGGGCCATGAGCGCGCCAGCCACACCCGCACGAGACTGGCCATCGATGAGCACGGTGTCGTCCTGGAGGCCAGTCTTGGTGACGCGCGTGTGCACGTCGTCGCCCATGACCAGCGCGGAGGCGCCGACGACGAGCCCCATCTTGTTGTACCCTGAGCCGGCACTCGGCTGCGGCAGGATGCAGCAGGGCACGCGGAGGTCCAGCAGCTCACCAGGGCGCAAGTACGTGTCAAACTGCACCACCAGGCCGCGGGCGGCCTGCAGGGCAATCTCCGTGTTGAGGCCGGCCAGGTACAGAGCCATCAAGCACGCTGCCGCCCAGCAGAGCGGCTCCGAGGTGACGTCCCGCTCGAGCTTGCCCCAGCCGGCGAGGGCGCCCTTCGCCTTCGGGAAGACGCCTGGGGCACGAAGCGACACGCTGAAACGGTAGGCCAAGGCGGCCAAGGTGTAGCGGGCCGTGCTCTTGCTGCCGCCGTCGACGTAGAGCTGCTCGAAGTACTCCTCAAGGAGCGTGTCCACCAGGGGGAGGTCATTGCTCACCCAGCGGTCGGCGACAACGCCCATGGCCGTGGCGAACACGGCGACGCTGGCGAGGTAGCGGGCCTGAGTGGCCGGCCGCACCTGCGAGCGCCGCAGGAAGCCCGGCGAGGAGTCAGCGGGCACCTGGCGGGCCCGGGCAGCCGACGCCCGGCCTCTGCCGAGGCTTCGGCCTTGCCCGCGGCCGCGGGAGGCCGACGAAGCGGCCCCAGCCCTCGGCGTCGGGCGGCCAGAGCGCGACCCACTTCCGCGGGCAGCTGGGGCACTCGAGGGACGGCTGGACGTCGCCCATCTTGGCTGCACGGCGGAGCTGAGCCTCCCAGTGACCGGGCAGCAGTGGATCCCCATCTGGTCGCCAGGCTCCAGCGGGAGCCGCGCGCGCCAAGGCCCGGGCGGCGCTGTGGCAGACACCAGGAGGGTAGGCGCCAGCCAGGGTCGTGCGCCAGAACTGCTTGAGCCGACCCTGGCGATCACGGACCTTGACCTTCCCCTGAAGATGCTCGTGGGCATGACCTCCAAGACAACGCCTTTCAAGGATACCGAGCTCGGGGAGGTCAGACTCAATCCTGGTGGGCTTCTGGTACGGGGCTCCAAACTGACAGCAGTCATACACCACGGAGACCTTGCTATGCTCGGACAGGAACTTCTGGAGAGGCTCCCAAGAGAAGAGCCGGGATCCCCGGGGGTTCTCGAGGGACCACCTGACGCCGAACTGAACGCACAACCGAAGTAGACGAAGAGTGACATGAGCACACCGCCGACCGGCGCGTATAGCAGACGTATCATTGGCCCCACGGCGAGCAACTGACCACGGAGTGCACGGAGTCCCGAAGTGCACGAACCAGACCTTGCGAGAGACGATCCACTGGCGAACGACGGTCTCGATGCTGGGCCGAAGCAGGTCGCCCCAACCCCCGAACTTGATGTCGATCGGAGCCGCGACCGCCAGACCGAGCTGCGCGAGAGCCCCCGTCCAGCGAGCCCCCCCCGAGAAGATCTCGAGAGCCGCCCGACGTCCACGAAGCCGAGGTACAGGAACACGAGCCGGCTCGACCGCGACGAACGGCGTGGGCGGAGGGGGCGGCAGCCCGGGAGGCTCTGTCGTCCATTTTCGGCCAGGCCGGGCATGCAAACGAAGGCTCCCGAGGGCAGGCGGCCCGCGCGGCGCGCTCCCGGCGCGCGTACGCGGCCCGGGGCGGCCAAGACGTGGCAAGGCCCGCTCGGAAGAGAGCAGCCGAGGCCCCGGCGCGAGTCTCCGTCCAACTCGTCCGAGGGCCCCAGCAGGCCGCGGCGCAGGCACTGGCCGCGGCCGTGGGCGGCGCCCGCGTGGGCAGGCCGCCGCCGGCGACAGGTCGCGGGCCCCCTCGGCCTCGTCGAACGTCGCCTTGCGTGCAGGGTGGCCAGGGGCGCCGGCTGCGGGCCCCTCTTGTGGCCGTGGGGAGCGCCGCGGCCCGCAGCGGCCAGCAGCTCCAGAAGCCCGCGGCGGCGGCCGCGGCGGGCAGGTCTGAAGTCGGCCGCCGCGCAGCCGCGCCGCGGGGGGAGGCTCGCAAGCCTCCTCGGCGACTGGCCAGCTGCCGGTCGCCGAGGGCGCCGGCGGGGCCGGCGTCGGGGGCGCCGACGGCGGGCAGCCCGCGGGCAGAGCGGGCCTGTCCGACCTGCCGCCAACCCGCCGCTGCCCTGGGCGGTAGACGCCCTGCAGCGCCTTCCTCGACCCCGCGTCACTGAGGTTGCGGTCCGTGTCGAGGTGTCGGCGCCGCCAGGAGATCCCACAGGCGATCTGGTAGGCGGCGGCCCTCCGGCACAGGCAGGCGAGGCCGAGGTCCACGGCTCGCCCCTTCTCGATGGAGAGGAGCTCCGACATGTTGTCGCCCAGGCTGAGCACGCGGGACCCGTGGCAGTCGACCTGCCGGGCGGCGTGCCGCAGGCCCCCCAGGGCGATGCGGCCCTCCAGCAGGTGAATGGGGGCCCCGCGGCGCCAGGCGCCCTCCACGATGAGAGACCAGTCCCTGGGATCGACGAGGCTGTCGGGCACGGAGACGCCAGCAGGTCGCACAGTGGGCCTGAGACGACCCTTGAGTACGCCTCGGGCGCCCTCCCTCGAGCGCGTCGGCGGGGGGGCCCAGACGGCCACGCCTGTAGCGCCCGGCGGCTCCCCCAGCACTCCTCCAGCGCCCGGCACCCAGCCCGGGGAGAAGGCGTCGTCGAGCGCCGCGTCGGGCCGCTTCTCGTCGGGGACGAACCTCCACCTCTCCCGGGTAGCAGCCAGCTGCCGAAAGAGTCGCACGTCAGCGCGTCGGCGGTGGAGAGCGTAGCCCGCCTCGGACGAGTCGGAGCACAAAACCAGGGAGGACATCGGCCGGTCCAAGAAGACGACGGCCTGGAAGATGAGGCCCCTGAAGAGCTGGATCTCCCGGCGGGCCCCAGCAGACAGAGCGACTGGGGGCCCCTGGCCCTGCGCGTCCACGAAGCGGTAGAGCAGGCGGAAGATCGAGAGGGCCGGCCGCAGCAGCAGGCAGTGCTGCACACAGTGCCCGAGGAACACTCGGATCTGCCAGGCCGCGCGCGGAACCCCAGGGCGCTCGAGCTCCTGACAGGCCAAGTAGAGGCGCCAGGCTCGGTGATCGGAATGACGCAGACGCCTCCGCCTCCCGTCGTACTCGACGCCGACGGTGGTGAAGTGCGTGGCCGGGCCCTCGACCTCGTGGTACGCGATGCCGAGCGAGTCGAGCTTGTCCTTCGCGGCCTGCAACGCCTGCCCGACGTCGTCGCTCGAAAGGCCCAGGAACGAGACGTTGTCCACGTAGACCGACCCTGTGGGGCGGAAGGGTGCCGCGACGGGAGCCGGCTGCTTGTCGAGCAGCAGGCGTCGGGCACCCCCCGGCAGCGTGTCAGAGACCCAGGACGTGACGGACGAGTGCACGGCCCAGAGTGCCCATGACCACCCCATCGGCACCCCGCGGAAGACCGGGAAGACGAGCTCGTCGGGGTCGACAGGGGACAGGCCGTCGGGCGTCCAGATGTGGGAGACCTGGTAGTAGGAGGCCCGCTCAGGGAAGTCCATCCCGAAATCCTCCGCGACGCGCTCCGAGAAGAACTGGTAGAACGAGTCCTGGAGGTCGAGGGACGACCCGAAGATCTGAGCGGGAGAGCCATCAGCACTAACCCACCCAGCGTCCGAGAGCGCAGCATCGGACCAGTCCTGCTCGCTGAGGGCAGCCGGGGTCCCGAGGGCAGCATGCGGCGGCGCCCAGTGGGTGCGGTTGGTGTCGCGAGCGTCGACGACCAGGCGGATCCAGCCGCCCTTCTTCTCGACGAAGAAACACCCCACACGTGACCTGATTCGCCTCTGGAAGCCGACCAGCCCCCGCCCCGCGAGCCTGAGAAGGAAGTCCCGCCGAAGGCTGGCGTCGCTGGCAAGCCGCGCGTCCCAGTACGGCTTGATCGGCGGCAGGAGCTCGAGGTCCTGCTCCACCGCGCGGTCCGGCTTGCGGATGTAGGCGTCGGGGTCGCGGAAGGCGTCGACGACGAACTTGGGGCAGACCTCCTCCACGTCTCGAGGCGTGACCGAGGACTGCCAGAACTTGAGCTTGGACTCCTCGTACGGGACGACCTTGGACGGCGCGCCTCCGTAGAGCGAGTCGGACTTGAGGAGCTCCTGAAGGGCTCCGCGAGGGTGGAGATCTGCCGGGCGAGGGCCATACTCCGCCACGCAGCGGCCGAGCTGCCGGCCACACGAGGACGAGGTCGCCGTACCCGCAGTCCCTGAATCGGCAGCGCCACCTGGCCCGCGGCCACGATGGCGCACCGCGCAGGCGGCGAGACAGTTGATCGAATGAACTGCCTCACGAACACGGTGTTCACGTGAGCGTCGCTGGAGCACCCGCTGGCGCAGGTACCGCGGCGCCCCGCTGAGGTCGACCGGCGGCGCAGGCCCCGGGACCGAAAGCGGCAGCGGGTCCCCGTGCGAGGAGCGCGATCCCGATGCCATGGGGAGGACGAGGAGGCGGCCGCGGCGGAGGAACCCGCGGCGGCAGCCAGGCAGGGCGGGGCGCCGCAGGACGCCCAGCCCAAGGAGGGGGCCGCCCGGCCCCCTGCTACTTGCCAGCGTCGGCCCCGCCACCCTTCGGCCCCTTCGGGGGCGCCTTGGGCTGCGCGGCCGTCCTCTCCTCCTGCCACTGCCGATTCGCCTTCATGGTCTGGGCGCGGGCACGCGCCTGGTCGCCAACCCATCCGTCGAACTCCGGCAGCACCATGCCGCCCGTGTCGTCGACCCCCGTGTCGAGGATGAGGTCGAGCCCCTCGAAGTCGGGGGCCCGAGGGTTCTTGCGGGTCGCCGACTCCAGCTGCTTGAGCCGCCTGACGAGATACTCCGCCCCCGCAATGTTGAACAGGTCGAGCTGAGCGAACTGCTGCATCATCCGAAGAGACACGCAGATCATGTGGTGCTCCCGGGCGACGTTGCCGCGCTCGGCCACTCCGCTGCGGCGGAGCCACGAGGTGTGGTGCTCCTCCCAGTTGCCCTGACCACCGTCTCGAAGGGAAAGCACAGCCTCCCTCGTCGCACGGCGGCCCTGCAGAGGCCAGCCCGGTATCGTCGCCTCCTTCATGCGGCGGACCGAGTCCCGGAAGTCGATGTACCTGCCTCCATCCTGGTCCCTCTCGTCGCCCACGACGCGCGGGTCCCGGCCCGCGCCCCCGCGAGCTCGGGCGAGGTACGTGTCGAAGTTCTGGCCCTCGCTCACCTTGATCGCGTGGACCCAGACGTCGTCGAGCCGTACGAGCCCAACATCCCCACGCCGCACCAGGACCTCCTCGTTGGCGAGGACCTGCGGCGGCACCTCCTCGCCGAAGTGCGACGAGGTGGGGTCGCTCACGTACCACTTGTCCCCGGGGAGGCCCACGACGCCGGCGAGGTCGAACCCGAGGATCGTCCCCAGGGCCCTGGCCTCCTCGAGGTAGCCCTGCATGTCCTCCGCCGCCACTTCGTCGAAGGCGTAGATGTTGCCAGCATGCCGCGCTGGGAAGGGGCCCGACCGCCGAGGGGCCAGCACTCGGAACGTGGCCAGGTCGACGAAGGCCACCTCCCCATCCGGCGTGAGCCAGATCCACTTCTGCGCATCTCCCTTCACCAGCAGCACACGGTGATGCCACTGGAAGTTCTCGTCGTCCTCGTACCTGACGAGGCACTGGCTGAACGGGGTGTCCAGCGCACGGGCCATGGCGGCCCTCAGTCAGCACGAGCACCAGGAGCCCGACGGCCACGCCCGAGACCCGACGGCGTCGCCACGTGCGTGCCGCCGGCGTCGTCCTCGACGGCGAGGGCGCGCGCTCGCGCCGCCGGCCGTCCAGGCGAGCCCGCCGCCAGCCAACCCGCGGTCGCCAGCCCAGCGCCAAGGGCCACGCCCACCACGGCCGCGCCGCAGAGGTCGAGTCCCGTGTAGTGCCCAGGCGGGAGCGGGCACGGAGGGCAGGGCTGGCACGCGACCCCCTGCAGGTGCTCCGGGCCGCAGCGTGCCAGCTGCTCCCGGAGGATGGCCACCAGGCCGTCGGTCGTGTCCGAGCCCTCGAACACGCAGCGGCAGGAGACCTCGGCGATCCCGCTGCGGCCAGGTCCAGTCCAGCGCTCGGAGAGCGCGCCGAGAACCCACCCGCCTGCAGCGTGCACCCAGGCGGCCATGAACTGTTCACGGCAGAAAGGCTTGAGGGGAAGAGGCAGCGGGAGGGGAGAAAGCGAATGCACAAGCGATGAGACCAAATGCAATGCTCCGCGAGCCGCGCGTGTTCTTGTGGCCGTTCCCGCGCGCCGAACAGGCCGGGGACGTGATTGAAGCCATCCTGGGTTTGTGTGCCCCGTGGCAGGAAGCGCATCGAGGGTCCCGGCAGGACTTCGCGAGCACCTGGGGCCTCACGCTGGAGGACCTGGCCGATCTTCACGGGCGCATCGAGGCAATACTGCCCCACATCTCCAAGCTCGTAGCGGTGGCACACCACCACCCCGACGCACAGGCAGCTGGCTGCCCGCAGACCTGGAGTAAGATGGACAGGCGCGACTTCCAGCTGAAGGCCCCGATGCTCGTCCTCGAGAAGATCGTCCCAGCCGCCTCACTGACCCCCCTGGGTACGCACCACTGCTCCGTGCGCGCGCTTCACATCGCGCTCGCGGGCTCAGACGCCCCCCTGGGTGACGACGACCGGGGTGCTGGGCTCGCCTACATCGGCGGCGGATTCGCGCTTTCGAACACCGATCTGAACGCCCCCATGCCGTCCGCCCCCGCCCCAGGTACCAAGCAGGACCCCCCGCGCATCCCCGACGACAGGCTGTTGGCTGAGCAGAAGCATGGCAGGTTCAAGTGCGACAGATGCGGCAAGGATCAGCTACGCTCCACAGACGGCACATGGATCTCGGACGATACTCGCCTGATGGTAGCGCAGAACCGGCCCCAGGCCTACCTCGACGGTACAAACATGGGATGGCACTGCGAGATCTGCTGGATTCGACACCTGGAGGATAAAGGCATCCCAGCACCAACCGGTGCAACAGTCGCGGATAAGGTCAAGGAGTACGAACACTGGAGGACCGGTGGCGCAAGTGACAAGAAGGCGGGTGCCCTCCCCTCCCTGGGTCATCTCCCACTTGGCTCTGGATGCAGCCCCCAATCGGACACGAGGACACTGGCGGATCTCATCATGACGCCGGCGGGCATGCACATCCCAAAGCGCGCCAACACCACTATTCCCATCCTACGGGTCAGGGATGAGCGATTCGGCCTCAGAGCTGCGGAGAACAAGGTCTACTCTGCTCGGTGCGACACATGCCCCCCAGGGGCACCGCTCCTAGTCTGGAAAACCGGAGCACCTCCCCTGGGATGCTTCATATGGAAGCCAAAGGAAGGAGTGGGTGTGCCCGAGCAAGCAGGGCTGCCTCCCATTGAGCGGCGAGCCATAGCCTGGTGGGAGCGCGACTGGAATGCCACGTGGCGCTGCCGGCGGTGCCTGGTCCCCATCTGGAACATCGGGCACGCGACTCTGGACCACGTCATTGGGAGAGACTACAGGGCACTGTATCCAGCCGAGGCCCCTGTCCTGCCAACGCTCAAGCCAGATCGTAGCGGAGGCCCCAGTGGACATTCTCAACACCCTTCCCTGGATGGGCGCTGACGCCAAGGCCGCAGATCGCTTCGCCAAGACAGGAGCGGCAAACCTCCCTGGGTCCAGCGCCTCGGGAGCAGCCGCCCCCGTGGCCGAGCAGGCCCCCAGGTCTCTCCCGCAGCTCATGGAGCTCCTGCCTGAGCTGCCAGCCCCTCAGGGGCCGCTCCTGGACTGCAGGGAGGTCACCAACCCCACGCTCAGGTCAGACGACCCCAGGAGTAGGTCTGGCAGCGGAGACGTGGTCGTTCAGCAGCTCCTCGTGACCTACCTCCGGGACTTCCACCCTGGACTGGACTACACTTGGCGGCAGTTCTGCCACGGCCATTGCGACGATAACATCCCAGAGCCAAAAAACGAAGAAGCCTCGTGGCCAGGCGGTCGGTTGACGAATTTTCTCAGGGCGGCGTACGGCAACGACGTCCCGAGGGATTGCTCCCCGCGCAACCAGCCCTGGGAAGGCAAGCGGCTGGCCGCCGCGCGAGTCGTCTCCCACCTCACCAACGGCGAGAAACACAAAGAGGCCTGGGAGCGGCACGTCTCGACCCTCGCCCCGGCGAGTGGCTTCAACCCAGTCAGACACGAGATGGGCACGCTGACGAGCTTCCTGCTCAGCCTCAGTGCCGATGCCCTGGCCTCGACAACCATCACCTCCCTGGCGGAGTCGCATGCGCAGGCCATGAGCGAGAACAGGCCCGGCAACGCGGCAGGGCGCCCTCCGACACAGTGGCTGGGCAAGCCCAAAGCTCCAGCAAGACCCGTGGGAGACACCTCCACAGCGTTTGGTGCAGACAGCTCCCTGGGTTCGAAAGACGCCGAGATGTGTGCTGGAGACGCGAAGGTGCCTGGCCCAGCTGCCAAAGAGGAGGGCGACGAAGACAAAAATCCTGCCACTGAACGAGCGGATTCAGCCGACTTTGGAAGCCCCCAAGAGGCTCCTCCCCCTGATGACGGTGCGGACACGGACACGGGCGCGGAAGATGATGGCCCTGGCGCTAAGCCGCCACAGCAAAGCCCAACAGCAGAGAGCATGGAACCCAGCTCCGACGACGACCAGTTGAACGCCTGGGGTGGTGCAGCCACCACTGAGCAGAACGCCAGTGGTTCCAGGGGGCCAGGTCAAGACGAAGCCGCGCGAGACAGAGGCACAGCGCAGGACCTCCGCCCCGCACTACGCAATCCACAAACACCAGACCGCAGGCTTGCCTACTCTGGCGCCGCGGAACGACACGTTCTCAACCAGCTGACCGACGCCCACGGAGGCCCCATGCACAAGGCCTGGTAGGGCTCCGTGGACTTGGAGCGCCGCGGAGAGACGCCCGCCAAGCGCATCACCAGACACCAAGTGGACTTGGGTGGAGTATTATGTGCCTTTTGGTCGGCCTGCACAAAAGGCATCCGGATCCCTGGGTCCAAGGACCCCAAGTCAGACCCGAAGCTGCACACGGACGCGAACATCAACAAGCTCTTGGATGACTGGAAGCACTGCGGATACGATGCCTACGCGATGGGCAAGAAGTATAACTTCTGCATCGACTGGGCAACGGTGCGGGCCGAAAACATGCGCCACACCAGGACCGACGGCGCGGGCAAGGGCAACCACCAACAAAACAGCTGGTACGACCGGGCAAGGAGCTCCTGGGACGCCTGGGACAACTGGCAGAGCGGCTGGAGCTCTGGCTGGCAAGACGACCAGTGGCAGTCAGGAGGCAAGCGTGGTGGCGGCAGGCCAGATGACCGTGGCGAGAAGAGGCAACGGTGGGGCGACTGAGCCCCCCCCCATCCCCAAGAGTTCCAGGTGCAGCGTCCGATTTCCACACTCTGTGCAGCTTTCAGCTGCCTCCCTGGGTTACGTTTCATATACTCGTGTGGCGGCCTTCCGCCGCCCTCCCTGGTACACGCACTTCCTGCCTTTGGACCCAAGTGTGTTTACCAGCAATACCGTCTGCATGGCATCACGGGGGCGTGTTGCGTGCAGGCCATAGTTGGCCCCTGGCCCTGCTGTAATTGTTTCCACCTCTGGCCCTGTTGATCTTCGTCCCCGGGCCTCGCGGCTCTGTGACCGACGCCGACGGCGTTGCCTCGTCTCAATCCAGAACCGCACTCACCAAGCTCCCTGGGTTCTCCAAGGTACTGCGGCCTTCAGCTGCTCTTCAAGCTTCATATACTCGTGTGGCGGCCTTCCGCCGCCCCCCCTGGTACACGCACTTCCTGCCTTTGGACCCAAGTGTGTTTACCAACAATACCGTCTGCATGACAGCGCTGGGGCGCTTTGCGTGCAGGCCATAGTTGGCCCCTGGCCAAGCTGTAGTTGTTTTCACCTCTGGCCCTGTCGGGCTTCGTCCGCCGGCCTCGCGGCTCTGTGACCGACGCAAAGATGGCTTCGCCTCGTCAATGTCCAGAACCGCACTCATGCTCCCTGGGTTCTCTAAGGTACAGCGGCCTTCAGCTGCTCTTCTCTGCGCCCCCCTGGGAGCGACCGTGGGCGGGTGGCTTCCCGACAGCGGGTTTTCAACGAAGGCCAGACGGTGCACTTCTGGTGCCGTTGAGGTACCCCTCCGACACAATGACTTGGGATGCCCACCCGAAAAACATCGCCGCGCCCGGACGCAGGGACCAGTTGCGCACCCACCTGCGCGCACCGGCCACAGTGTGGCAGCGGGTGGTCAGAAGACTGATCCCACATCTGTGCAGTGGTTCGCTGTTCCTTTGCTGGCCGCCAGTTACTGTCGCCCGGACTGGCATCATCCCACCGTCGCTCCCCCGCTCCACCCGGATGAGCGGTCAACTCCCTGGGCTTCTTCGTGACCGCTGGCTGTTGCTTGGGCTGCAGCTGGTAAGAGGCAGCACTGCTCTTCGAGCGCCATCGTCTACTTCACTCAGGTACGCCAGGGTACTATGGATAGGCGGCTCTGTTTGTGCTGGTCACGTTAGAGGCTCCCTGGTACACGTCCCTGTTCTTATCTCGGTTGGCGTCGCTTGCGATTTGAGCCTGGTAGAGGATTGGGTCAGTTGTACCTTCCGCGTAGCGTCACATCATGTCACTTGGTGGCCGCTTGCGTTCGCATCCATTCGCGGTTGTCTCCTGGGCCTGGCGTGCTTGGTTCGGTTCTGACACCACGAATTCCACGCCTTTGGGCTGTGTGGGTGCGTACTCTGATGAAGCTGCGACGGTTCGCTGGCGCTGTCAGAGTCCAACCTCTCCGTACGGGATGCCGACTGACGACAGCTCGCGTGTCCCTCGGTTGATGCTTGTGCATGGCAGGCACTCTGGAACCCCTTGCACACCATTCCCGCCGAGGCTGGAGACTCCCTCCTGTTCAATTAGTGTCTCAGAGCGCACCAATACTATGGCCTCTGACACGGTGGGGGTCTTGCATCGCGCCACTTTGGCAGCGTAATTACTTATCCCTGGGTGCTGGTTTCGCCGTCAGACTCCCTGGGCAGCAGCACCCTTGCACCCGCCGCCTGGCGCCGGCCGCGGCCCGCGCGCGCCCCCGGCCAATTTGTATCGGCCGCAGCCCGACCGTTACCCGCCGCCGCTGGCGCTTCCGCCCGCGGCTGTAAAAAAAAAAAAAAAAATGAGGGCGGGCCGTTTTCAAAATGTGGCTCTCGCCTTATCGCCGCGCCCATTCGTTATAAACATTTGCAAAAGCTGCACCCATTGAGAGCGGCTCGTTTTCAAAATGTGGTTCTCGACTCAGCGCCGCGTGCCTTCGTTGAGATTTGCGGATTGGGGGTGGGTCGTTTCCCAAATGTGATTCTCGCTTTGGCGCCGCGCACACTCGCCTTAAACATTTGCAAGAGCTTCACGGATTGAAGGCGGGTCGTTTTCAAAATGTGGCTCGCGCCGGCGCCGCATACGATCGTTTCAAAAGCTTGCAAGTGCTTCACTGATTCTCATGGATAACGTATCAGAAACGGTTGTAAGGGCACAACAGGTACGTTGATTCGCGGTTTTGAAATCCCAGGCATCGTGTCGTGGCACGACTCAGGATCGCCATGGCGAAACAGTCAGGCTTACTTTCTTGGGTCGCGGCCGCGATCGAAGAGCGCAACCGGCGAACAGGGTGTCCGGGCCGACGGGCAAGCCTAATTAGCTACTGGGCGCGACGCAAGCCGGCCGGGCCAGCTCACAAGGCGGCAGCTGGGGCAGCAGGGCGGGGGCTGGCTGCCTGATCTGGAACGCCCAGGGAAGCTCGAGCAACGTGCAGCCCAGAGCAAAATGACAGTCAGGTTTGCTCGTGGCGTTGAAATCCTGATAATGGGTGTTTTGGAATGTGCAAGATGTTCACACGGTTGTCCCCCAATGGGGCAGTCCCCTCAATGGAAATGACCCCTTGCAAGAACCTATGAAGAGGGATCTTGGAGGAAGGGTGCATTCAACATCGTTGATGAGTCTTGAGTTTACACTGGTCCTCCTCCTCCTCCTCCTCCTCATCATCATCATCATCATCATCATCATCATCGTCGTCGTCGTCGTCGTCATCATCATCATCATCATCATCATCACCATCATCATCATCATCATCATCCATCCCTTGTCCAAATGAAAAACTCCTCCCTGTCGCACCCCACGATATGTACGCAGGCCGGGCCAAGCATGTCGCATGAGACTTCCTCACCGTGTATGAGCCTGAAGGTTGATATTTGCAGCAGCCTCAAGGATGGAGGGCGGGCTGTTTTTCAATGGAACGCTCGCCTGAGCGCCGCGCGCATTCGTCTGAAAAGCTTGCACCAGCTTCCACGATGGAGGCCGGTGCCTGATCAAAATGTGGCTCTCGCTTTTGCGCCGCGCACGTTCGCCTTGGAAGTCTGCAGCAGTTTCAAAACAGCTTCAAGAACACATAGCGTTCTGACAAGACTTGGGGTTGCTCAGGCGCAACAATCACGAAACTTTGCGGTGAAGTCACAGGAGCGGTGTTCTGACACGATTCTGGATTGTCAGGACGCAACGTTCGCGTTGCTTCGCGGCGTTTCCCAGGCACGCGTTCTGGCACGATTTATGACTCTTAAAGAACTTCGGGCAGTGAGGGGAGTCTGCATCCTATCGACTGTACAGTGCAAAACTGTTATGTCATTGTCTGTTCGTGGTCCTGGCCAGGCATTTCCCCTTTTTTGAGTTTGGGGGAGTGCAGAACTCATTGATGTGTACCTTCTTCGGGCAGTTGCCTTTCAACGGGCCGCTGCCTGCAATGAAGCTAATTGCTTGCAGGGACATGTGAAGTGGAAACTTGCAAGGAGGGATGATTGCAACATCGTTGATGCGTCTTGGGTTGACACTGGTCCTCCTCCGCCTCTTCCGCATCCTCCTTCTTTCCCTTCCTTTCCTCCCCTCGTATTCCTGCTCCCCCTCCTCCTCCTCCTCCTCCTCCTCCTCCTCCTCCTCCTCGTGCGTCTCCGCGCTTGATCATTCCTACTTACTGGCTCCTGCTTGCTCCCGCTCCTGCCACCTCCTGCCACCTCCTCCTCCTCCTCTTCGTCGTCGTCGGCATCGGCATCATCATCATCATCAGTAGCAGCATTAGCATCAGCATCATCAGCATTATCATCATCATCAGCATCATCAGCATCATCAGCATCATCATCGCTATCTTCAATATCAGTATCATCACCATCTTCGTCGTCATCATCATGATGAACATCATCATGATCATCGTCGTCACCATCATCACCACCACCATCATCAGCATCATCTGCATCATCATCAGTACCATCATCATCATCATCATCATCATCATCATCATCGTCATATTTACCATCATGATCAGGACCCTCATCATCAACAACAGCAGCCATAATCATAATCATCGCCATCAGCATCATCAGCAGCATCATCATCAGTAGCATCATCAGCATCAACATCATCGTCAGCAGCATCAGCACCGTCGCATCATCATTATCATCACCATCATCATCAGAATCACCGTCAATCATCCTCATCACCACCATCGTCATCAGCATCATCATCGTCATCGCCATCATCAGAATCGGCATCATCGGCGTCATCGTAATCGTTACCATCATCATCACCATCACCATCTCCATCATCATGAGCATCATCATCATCATCATCATCATCATCATCATCATCATCACATCGTCATCAGCACCATCATCATCATAAACAGCATCATCAGTATTGCCATGGCCATCACGATCATCATGATCAGCATCATAACCAGCATCAGCCTAATCACTGGCATCAGCATCATCAACATCAGCGGCGACATCGCCATCATCTGTATCATCACCATCAACATCGCCATCATCATCATCAGCATCGCCGTCGTCATCATCAACAGCATCACCATCGTCCTCACCATCACCATCGCATTATCATAACCACCACTACTTCCACCATCATCATCAGCAGCATCATCACCATCGTCATCATCAGCATCATCATCGTCATTAGCAGCATCATGATCGTCAGCACCATCATCGGCATCACGACCACCACCACCATCACCATCAGCATCACCAGCATCGCCATCATCACCATCAGCGTCACCGTCATCTTCACCATCATCACCACCAGCGTCGTCATCACCATCATCATCAGCATCATCATAATCATCCTCATCAGCACCATCATCATCGTCAGCATCATCAACATCACCATCGCCGTCAGCATCACCATCACCAGCACCATCGTCAGCATCATCATCATCATCATAGTCGACGTCGTCGTTATCATCACCATCGCTGTCGTCGTCATCATCAGCAGCATCAACAACAGCAGCAGCATCCGCATCATCAACATCATCTTCATCATCATCACCACCATCGTCGCCGCCATCATCATAACCAACATCTTCATCATCATCGTCAAGCGTCGTCGTCAGCATCATGTTCATTACCATGGACAGAAGGATGATAACACTCAAAAACAACACCCATCTCACCAGCACTACCCCCAGCATCAGCATCGTCACCAGATTGACATTCTCTTCTGCCTCGTCCTCTTCCTCCTCTTCCTCCGCCTTCTCTTCCTCCTCCTCTCACCTCCGCCTCCTCCTCCTCCTGCTCCCCCTCCTCCTCCTCCTCCTCCTCCTCCTCCTCCTCCTCCTCCTCCTCCTCCTCCTCCTCCCACCTCCCTCCTTCCTCCTCTTCCTCCTCCTCCTCCTCCTCCTCCTTCTCCCCCTTCTCCCTCCTCCCTCCTCCCTCCTCCGTCCTTGGTCCTCCGTCCTCCGTTCGTTCCTTCCTTCATCATCCCTCCTCACTCCCCCCTCCTCCTTCCTCCTCTTCCTCCTCCTCCTCCTCTCCTCCTCCTCCTCCTCCTCCTCCTCCCTCATGCATCCTTTTCCTCCTCCTCCTCCTCCTCCGCCCACTCATCCTTTTCCTCCTCCTCCTCCTCCTCCTCCTCCTCCTCTTCCTCCTCCGCATCAGCAGCATCAGTATCAGCATCAGCAGCATCATCATCATCATCATCATCATCATCATCATCATCATCATGGTCATCATCATCATCAGCATCATCATCACCATCAGCATCATTATCAGCATCAGCGTCAGCGCCAGCATCAACATCAGAATCATCATCATCAGCAGCATCATCATCCCCCTCTTCATCCTCCTCCTCCTCCACCTCCTCCTTCTCCTCCCGTTATTTGCCTGTCATATCAGACCAAGTGCAACATCATGTCAACTCTGAATGGAAGGATTCTTAAAGCAACTACATGTCAACACGATTGCAGTATAATCGGCATTATCTTGGTCTTGGGATCCTCCTTTGGTCTCGGACTGAGTATGCCCAACTATTCGGGCACCCCTGGTCCAGTTCGCCCTCAGCGTTTCGGCGCGTGGTTGGCCACCCTCTTCAGGACCTGCCACAACCAACCACACGGGGCAGGCCGACGCTGTCACGAACGACATCCCTGTTTCCTCTGGGACTCCTTCGTGCACACCAAAATTGCCAGACGATGTCAAGCAAAGTTATTGGAATTTGCTGTTTTGGCCTTCAAAGAAGGGAGGGAACAACTGCCCCCCCTTTCGTGACACCGTCGGCACCTGACGGACTGGCCGCAGGTGCCCCCTTTTTCCTTGAATGTCTGACCCCCCGCCCCCGTGACCAGAGCACTGACTGGAGCACAGGACGGCGGAGCCGACTTCACAGCAAGCGTGCCGGAGTCTCTCTGCAACACGCGCAGGCATGCCGGAATCTCTCTGACTGATGGAAAAAAGGCTGCGCCGCCGAAGACGAGCTCCTGGAGAGCTTCGGCTGATAACCCGCTACTTGCCTGTCATATCACAACAAGTGCAACATCATGTCAACTCTGAATGGAAGGATTCTTAAAGCAACTACATGTCAACACGGTTGCAGTATAATCGGCATTATCTTGGTCTTGGGATCCTCCTTTGGTCTCGGACTGAGTATGCCCAACTAAGTTGCTATTCGGGCACCCCTGGATCAGTTCGCCCTCAGCGTTTCGGCGTGTGGTTGGCCATCCTCTTCAAGACCTGCCACAACCAACCACACGGGGCAGGCCGACGCTGTCACGAACGACATCCCTGTTTCCTCTCGGACTGCTTCGTACACACCAAAGTTGCCAGAAGATGTCAAGCAAAGTTATTGGAACCTGCTGTTTTGGCCTTCAAAGAAGGGAGGGAACAACTCCTCCTCCTCCTCCTCCTCCTCCTCCCCCCTCCTCGTCATCCCTCTTCATCCCTCTTACCCCTCTTCCCTCCCTCCCTCCCTCCCTCCCTCCATCCGTCCATCCCTCCCTCCCTCCCACCATCGGTCATCATTCCCGTCCTCCCGGATTCCGTCCGTTTCCTCCTTTCCTATCAGTCATCCCCATCTCCTCCTCCTCCTCCCCTCCTCCTCCTCCTCCCCATCCTCCCCATCCTCCTCCTCCTCCTCCTCCTCCTCCTCCTCCTCCTCCTCCTCCTCCTGCTCCTCCTCCTCCTCGTCCTCCTCCTCCTCCTCCGTTTCCCCTCCTCCCCCTTTCTCCCCCACATCCCCCTTGTTTACGATACGATCGGTGTGGTGCCTGTTCGAGCGAGTGGCGAGGCCCTGTGTCGCGGCCCAACTCCACGGCGGCGCATCGCCTCCCGCCCCCATGTGCCGATGCGAGCACCCCTGGAGTGCAAATCTCTCCCCTGGGTGAGGCGCGTCGCTCCGTGGTGCTGGGAAGGGGGGGGGGGGGGGGCGCGCCGCGCCTTCTGGCAGAAGGCCCTGGACCGAGAAGACGGGGGGAGCGCGGGGCCCCTCAGTGTGCGCCCGCCCGCCCTCCCACGACTGACGGCTGTGTGCGCGTGTGTGCGCGTGTGTGCGCGTGTGTGCGCGTGTGTGCGCGTGTGTGTGTGGGGGTCGGTAAACAAACCTTTAGTATGTTCCTCCTCCTCCTCCTCCTCCGCCTCCGCCTCCTCCTCCTCCTCCTCCTCCGCCTCCTCCTCCTCCTCCTCCTCCTCCTCCTTCATGTCCTCCTCCTCCTCCTCCTCCTCCTCCTCCTCCTCGACAGTTCCGGTTCTTCGGAAAACTCAAAGTCCGCAGCTCGAGCCCGATGAGGAGGAGGCGAAGCTTGTGAGGGGAGGATGACGGGGAGGAAGGCGGGAGGAATGAGACATAACGTGAACACTGGAAGATAAGGGGCAAGGAGGGGAGGGAGGGAGGGAGGGTGGGCAGAGGAGGCGCTCCCATAGACCCTGACCCGTCCCGTCCCGTCCCGTCCATCTCTGCCGACTGAAACTCCGCCGAAGGCGGAACCGACTCTACCTCGTCATCGGCACCAGGAGCTCTGGCCTCGGTGGGGGTAATAAGGGAGAAAGGGTGTGAGAGAGAGAACAAGAGAGACGAGAGAGAGAGAGAGATAGATAGGGTGAATTGAGACAAGCTGGGCGCGCTCTCGCCACATCTGACAATTTAACCTCATCAAATCACGAAGTACCCCCCCGGGGTTATCATTAGCACCGCACCGTAACAAGTGGCACGCGTGCCCTGGCTCTTGCACAAAGGAGGGGCGAACCACCATAAACCACTACCAAAAAAAAGGATTCCGCGGCCCAGGGGGGCTGCCCTGGGAAGCCTGGACGGAGGAAGGCCCCCAAGGGGGGGGGGGAAGGGGAGCTGGGGCAGGGGGGGGGTCGGGGGGGGGGGGGGGACGAACCACCACGAACCACGACGAAAAAAAGGTTCCGCGGCCCAGGGGGGCTGCCCTGGGAAGCCTGGACGGAGGAAGGCTCCCAAGGGTGGCTGGCTCAGGGGAGCTGGGGCTCAGGCTCAGGGGGGGGCCGAGGGGGACGAACCACCACGAGCCACGACGAAAATAAAGGGTTCCGCGGCCCAGGGGGGACCCAGAGGGACTAACCACCACAAACCACTACCAAAATAAAGGATTCCGCGGCCCAGGGGGGCTGCGCTGGGAAACCTAGACGGAGGAAGGCCCCCAAGAGGGGGGGGGGAAGGGGAGCTGGGGCTCAGGCTCAGGGGGGGGGTCGAGGGGGACAAACCACGACGAAAATAAAGGGTTCCGCGGCCCAGGGGGGCTGCCCTGGGAAGCCTGGACGGAGGGGGCTCCCAAGGGTGGGTGGCTCAGGGGAGCTGGGGCTCAGGCTCAGGGAGGGGGGGACGAGGGGGACGAACCACCACGAGCCACGACGAAAATAAATGGTTCCGCGGCCCAGGGGGGCTGCCCTGAGAAGCCTGGACGGAGGGGGGGTCCCAAGGGGGGGTGGCCAAGGGGAGCTGGGGCTCAGGCTCAGGGGAGGGGCCGAGGGGGACGAACCACGACGAACCACGAACCACGACGAAAATAAGGATGTCCGCGGCCCAGGGGGGCTGTCCTGGGAAGCCTGGACGGAGCAAGCCTCCGAAGGGTGGGTGGCCCAGGGGAGCTGGGGCTCAGGCTCAGGGGAGGGGCCGAGGGGGACGAACCACCACGAAGGAGCTGGGGCTCAGGCTCAGGGGAGGGGCCGAGGGGGACGAACCACCACGAACCACGAACCACGCCGAAAATAAAGATGTCCGAGCTCTAGAGCACAGCTGTGCAAGAGACTTAAATTATCATAGGGGGCGGCCTTCGCCGAAATATATAGTTAACACAACGCAGACGAACGAACGTAAGAAATTCCCGCGCCTTGGTTCGGGTGATATCCCAATTGGAAGTGGAATAATAATAATAATGAACTGCGAGTAGCAATAATAATTATAAGAATACCACGGATGATAAACAATAAGACAAATAATACAAATGATATTCGTGAGAGTGATCATAATAATACTAATAATAACAGTAATCAGAGTCATAATGCTAAAAATAATAAGAATGATACTCATAATCCGAATAGCAATGCTGATGATAACAACAACCATAAGAATACGAAACATATGAATGTTCATAATCAGAATCGTAATCATAATACTAACAAAAAAGTGTTGTCCCATTATCTTCATCATCCTTGTCCTATACGATGTGTATTGCCACCCCTGTTGAAACGTTGTTGTATCCCGGCCGTCGTGTGGGGGTCGTGCATCCGATGATATCGCCCCTGCCACGCACGGCGCGTTATCTTAGCACCGCACCCGCACAAAATAAGTAAGACAGCTGGTCAAAAACCAACAACAAGTACAATGATACCAATACTCAGAATAACAATACAACTAAAAATAAGACTACGAATAAACATAAGACGAATCGTAATAATGAGAATAATAATGACAATGATAATAAGAAAGATAATCATAATAATGATAAGAGTAATAATAATAATGATAAGAGTAATGATAAGAGCAATAGTAATACTAATCATAATCATAATAAGGCTACGGATAACAATAGTAATCATAATAAGACTACGAATGAGACTAATAATGATAGTAATGATAACCGTAGAAATAAAAAGAATAATAACAATAATAGTAACAATGCTACGAATAAGGATAACAGTAATAGTAATAATACTAATAAGAGTAATAGTGATAATAATAATGATAATAATAGTACTAACAACACTGATAAGAAACATGTTCCGAAACATAATACTGATAATGAGAGGAATGAGCACACTACGAAAAATAATACGAATACCAGGAACAATAATAATAATCACAACTAGAAAAATAATAAGAATGATAATCCTAAGAAGAATCAGAAAAAAGAGCTTGGCCTCATTATCTTCACTATCCTTGTCCTATACGATTTGTTTTACCACCCCTGTTGAAACGTTGTTTTTCCCCGGCCGTCGCGTGGGGTAGTGCATCCGACGATATCGCCCGCGCCACGCGCGGCGCGTTATCTTAGCACCCGCACCACCAAAATGATTCGCTCCCCATCGTAGGCACGGATGGTTCCTTTTTAAAGCTGGGCCCTCCCTTGCGTGGGATTTAATGTTGTTATTGTTGGTGTTGGCGTTGTTGGTGTTTTTGATGTTGTTATTGGTCTTGTTGTTCTAGATAAAAATCTTTTTGCTGGCATTATGGTCGTTGTTCGTGTTGGTGCCGTGACGTAAGGGAGTCTTGAGGAGGAGGACTTTTCTGTTTAACTGGGCCAAGGCCTCTTGACTGAGGCCTTGGCCCTCGGCTTGATCCGTAATGGCGAATAAGAGCCAAAATATTGAGAGAATGTCTCAGGCGGTGTGCTTGTTTCGGCGAGCAGACTCGTCTGCGTTCACATAAAGGTGCGAGGTGCCAGGGTAACGTTTCTGGGGTGCAGGGCGCGTTATACTTTCGCCGGAGAGGGGGGGGGTCTTCATTGCTTCTCCGGGTTACCCATCCCATCCATCCCTTCCCATCTCGTTTGTTCATGTTCAACACGCTGGATGTAGTGTACCACAAAGCCATGATCATGGTAAACTGACCCCATCGTGTGATGCGTAATCAGAAAGGGGGGCTCTGTACATAGGACGTGGAGGAGGAGGTGACAGATGAGCAAGACAGGGGAGGAGAAGCAGCATCGGAAGGAGCAGGATGCACAGGAGGAGCAAGACGATACGATGCTTGCCGGCGGGCCAAGTGTGAGGCCACCGGGAGTCTCAAGAACGGGGCCAACGCTTCCGCGGGAGCACCCTCTCGAATGACCAACGACACTCCGAAACTCCCTGCCGATTCAGATATGACGCCCACGCTGAAGAGGGAATACCGTTTTGAACAGCCAGAACATTATGATGGGAACCAACACTCATGAATGACCCCATATGGACATCCTGTTTCCAAACACTGCAGTCAAACCGTGTACTGAAGACAGGTGGTAAGGACGCAAGACCTTTGGAAACCGAAGTTCGGATTTTTTGGGCGGCGGGCGACAGGTGAAAACGCAAAGGACGGGCCGCAGAGGCAAGGACACAAGGGTACCCCAGATGAAGGCGCGCGTCCTTACTAGGCGCGTTGACTGTATGCGGGAGTTGCCGTGCCACGGAAGGATATTGCCAAGGAAAAGAGCAGCATTCGCAATGTCCAACCGTGGACTATGAAGCGAGACTTGACGAGCTCAGGGTATCAGCAGTCCGCTCCTTGTGTAAGGACACGGGCGCGTCCTCAGTTAAGAGGCAACTACTGGGAGGTCTTCGTCGGAAGGACTAAGCCCCATTGGGGGGCTGCTACACCGGATGAGGCCGCGGATTAAGCGGGATTGAACGAGATTGAAAAGGATTTAACGGGATTAAATGGGAGTAAGCCGGATTTCGGACCACGGCAAAGTCAGAATTTGACCTCCCAGGAGTTGAACCCAAAACTAAGCTGGGCTCCGTCAGGACAACTCTAACGCAGGACAGCGAAAGGACACTCAGGCCTTCCACCATAAAGGGTTGGT
Organism: Prorocentrum cordatum; assembly: GCA_963575745.1. Taxonomy (NCBI): domain Eukaryota; class Dinophyceae; order Prorocentrales; family Prorocentraceae; genus Prorocentrum; species Prorocentrum cordatum. The sequence goes on along the minus strand of CAUYUJ010020776.1, from coordinate 29,065 downwards.
CCAGCACTGCGCCCAGACCATCTGGGAAGGGAGGCCTCCTCCGGCCAACATGCAGACCATGCAATCAGGAGATCAGAGGGAACCCGAAGCCTTTAAGTTTCTGGCGCCGCGCACAGTCGCCCGTCCACATCGTTCTGCTGCCCATCCGTGCGATTGGCTGGCAGGCGGCCGCTGCGTGCCAGCTGGTCAGCGAGACAGGCGTGCCTTTAGATCGTCTGAGCCTCAGCCCAGTTCAGGTGGGCTGGCCAGCCCAGCGGAGAGGCGCGTTTGTCGTTCGGACCACAGAGCGCTGCGGGCCAGGACGGATTCCAGGATCTGGAAGCCCCTCTCCGATCACATAGATGGGCCCACATTCAGTGTTTAGGAATCCCGTTGTCAGGAGGCCCCTGGACCCAATACGTATAAGCTACATAGGTACTACCGTGTGGTTCCCCCTCCGTGTAAACTCTGTGCGGCGGCCCCTGGCATATTGTTTCACCGCAAACACCGCTGTACAACCAAGGCAAAGATAACCCTAATACTGCAAGCCTAAACTTGTGCAGGCGATGGATCGAACTGAGGCCTCGGCAACGAAACAGCGGCAGCCCGAGTTCCCCCACTGGCTTCCGAAACTGTGCCCCAGCGCCTCCGCGTCGCCCAGGCAGGCACCCACATCACGGCGGGAACGGTCTATCAAATTTCTGAAGGAATCCCCCCCCCCAAAGAAAAAAACTAAATTCGTGGTTCCCTTTGGCCGCGCGATGGATTTGGGCGATGGAAGAAACTTCGCCATACGGACAAAGCAGGAAGCGGGCGACGGGCGAGGGAAGAAGAAGGAGAAACGGAGCAGGGGGGCAGCGATCGGCGGGCGACGGGAAAAGGTGGGAGGAACGCTAAGGAGAAGGCAAAAACGCGGCAAAGCGACCGGGCGGGACGACCTCAAAGAAAAGTAAGAGTATGACGCGTTTCCTCCCTCACCTCGTTTCCCTCCTCCACCCCGCTCCTCCTCCACGCCCCCTACGCTCTCAGTCTCCTCTTAATCCTGCCCCACCTCATCTCCCTCCGCCCGCGCAAGCGCGCCCGCCGCGAAATGCGACGCACCAAGCAGACACTGCGACGTAGAGGTCTCATAACCCCTTGGGCGTTGCCGTACAGGCATGGAGGGGCTGTTTGGGGATGAAGGCAAGCGGTGGACGGCAAAAGCGGCGTCGCCCTCGTCGGCGACAAAATTCCGCCTCGCGGTTTTCGCGGGTTCGCCGGGTGTTTCTCGGGTCGGGCGAAAGGGGGGGATAGCAAAGGGGGGGTTTGAGAATCAGCTCACGTAGCTGATTTTCCTGGCGCCTCCCGGCGCCGGAGGCGGCCATGTATCGAGGAATGGGCACCTCGGTGAGGCCGAAACCAGCTGCATGCAGCAAATTTCGTAACCCCCCCTTTCCCAATCCCCCCCTTTCGCCCGGCCCGAGTTTCTCGGAAAGCGCTTTCAGAGCGGATCTGGTGCTACCAGGGGGCCTGCCCGCTGCCTGCCCGGGGGCCTGCGCGGGTCGCTCCTTGGGGGGGTGAAGCGCCGAGCGCGTCTCTGATGTCGTCCGGGGTCTGCCTCGGGTGCAGGATTGCCCCATATCGAAGGATTGCAAAAAAACGAAGGATTGCAAAAAAACCAAGGATTGCAAAAAAACAGGATTGCAAAAAAAGATTGCGTGCAACGGGCTTGCCTGATGCCCTTCTGGAGGGTGGCGAAGACCTGCCGCGGCCTGTTGGCGGCGAGCGGGTCTCTGCACGGGCTCGCCTGTTCACGGACGCGCGCTACTTGGCGCGGAGCGTCAACGGATAGCTCGGGCGGTCACGAGCTGCCGCCCTGAACGGCGCGCCATTCAATGCGCTGTTCAGCGCGCTGTTTAGCAAGCTGCGTAACGCACTGTTTAGCGCGCTGGTTAATGCGCCGTTTAGCGCGCCGTGCCGTGCGATTTTTAGCGTACCCTTTTGTGCGGCCGGGGGCCGCGAGCTTGCGCGGGGCTCGTGGTTGGCTTGCGGGGGCCGCGGTGTTTGCGCCCCCGTTCTGCCGGGGTCGGCGCCGAACTGTCCCTGGGCTTGACTGGGCCCTGGACAGGTCCGGAATACGTGGCAAAGTATTCAATCGCACTCAGTTGCAGGCTAGATGCGCCGCTAATCTACACTTTACATCAATGTGTAAACTTAGCGGCGCGTTGAGCCAGCAAATCAGCGCGGGGCGGTTTCGGTGGTTCGGCGCGTTACTGGTTGCTTTTCAGCGCAGACGTTAGCGCGCCGCTTAGCGCGCCGCTTAGCGCGCCGTTTAATTCGCCATTCGGTGCGCCTTTTAGCGCGCCATTTACCGTGTCATGTAGCGCGCAATTTAGCGCGCCATTTAGTGCGCAATTTAGTGCGCCGTTTAGCGCGCTGCGCGCAGCCGTCTGGCGACGCGTCTTGCCTGCGGGTCCAGGGTGGGCGGGGTTTGCGACGACGAATGGATCTCCCTATCTTCTTTCGACTCGGCTGTCCTTCAGTTTCCTCGCAGGCCGCGGCCTTGCCCGGGCGCCGACGATGGCGCCGAAAAGCAAGACCGCGGACCCCGCGGCGAAGCCTGCGGCAAAGCCCACCGCGAAGGCAAAGGCCGTGGCCCCTTCGGGCTCGACGCCCAAGGCGCGCCGCAGCGCCTCGGGCGTCGGACGAAGGGAGGGGGGGATGGCGGAGCCCCGGGGGGCGGGGGCGGGAGGATGAAACGGGAAGGGCGACGGGGGGAGCGGGGGCCAAGGAGAAGGAGAAAGCTTCGCGGATTCTCTTTGAGACGGCCCGAAGAAGTCACTCAAGATCCGCTGGCACCTTATCGCGAGCGGCACTGACAGGAGAAACTGCGCATCCAACCGGATTGTGCCCACGCGCGGGAGCCGCACCATCCACTGTCAGGTGCAAGTGTCCGCGGTCTGCGCTCGGCCCGAAAGAGGGGTGGTCCGCCAACTCTTCGAGGCAGCGCTCCCAGAGCAGAGCGATGAGATGCCCTCTGCGCAGAAAATACGGCAGGTTCGTGTCGTGCCGACCCCAGCGTTGGTTTTTGACACCGCAGGGATCGTTCAACCTTGAACGATCGGCCGCTGCCGCAACGTCCGATCGTTCAACATCGATCGATTCTGGGTCGCCGGCGGCGTTCAACCTTGAACGTCCGCGCTGGGGTCGCCGCTGGTCGACACGACGCAAACCTATCGTACTTGAGGTGCTGGCGCAGATCAGCTGGCTGACTGATATCGACAAGGATGCTGCCATGTGCGCATTGCGCTCTTCGGAGTGGCGTCGGGCGCGTTCGCTTTCACGTCGGGCCCCCGTGCGGGAGGGGCCCGGGCGGCGAGGCGATGGGGGAACAGCAGGGAATGCGCGGCGAACCTGGGGTGGAGGTGACGATGTGATTTGTTGGCCACCGCGACAACAAACAGGACCTGGGGGAATCTCGCGCGAAGAGAAATGAATCGAACGAGGGACCAAGAGCCACGCGATCACCCGAAAGAGAGGGCGAACCTGGCATCTCCAGAGATTCCTCTGAGACTCCGAGGAATCATCCGGCGCGCGCGCGCCGCCCTGCGCATCCCAGCCAAGACAACGCACAGACAGCGCGACCGTAAACTATCAACACCGGATTGCAAAAAAAAACAAAGGATTGCAAACAAAAAAAAAACTTTCGTTTTTGCAATCAATCCTTCGTTTTTTTTTTTTTGCAATTCTTCGTTGTTTTGCAATCCTTCGAACAAATCTTCCAAACATCTCGTCGTCCAAAAAAAAACAATTTTTAGCGATGGTGCGGGCGCCCGTGGTCGCCCGCCAGACCCAACGCGCCAGAGGAATATAGGGCCTTCTCAAGGCCACGTCTCTCCGACGGATCGGCAGTCGACGCGCCCTGCCCTCGTCCTTCGAACGAAGGATTGCAAAAAAAAACCTTCGAACGAAGGATTGCCCTCTTCATTCGAACGAAGGATTGCAATCCTTTTTTTTTGTTTGCAATCCTTCGTTTTTTTTTGCAATCCTTCGTTCGGGTGGGTTGGGGGCTGGCCACACTCGACGACGGCAGGGATGTGCTGGCCGGTCGTTGCGGGGCCGCCCCGTGGCAGCTGGCCCCCAGGCAGGCGTCGCCGATGGCAGAGCTTTCGCGCTGCGCGCGGCCGCGCAGGGGCGCCCTCTTGGCGCGCGGCGCGGCCACCATATGCATCGACTGCGAGGTGGCCCCAGGCTGCCTGCGACGCCCGCCGTGTGCGAAGCTCCAGCTGCAACAGGGCCCACCTCCTCTCTCGCTCGTTCATCGCGCGTGCGATGACGAAGACCCCCCCCCCACTTTGAAGTCAAGGCCTCTGGGAATGTGGAGCGGCACGGGCCTTCGGGGTGACTCCGGCCGCAGATGCGGATGACGCAATGCCGGCCTCCTCCTCCTTCATGCCTGCTGCCAGCGCATTGGCGTCGGTGGCGAGGCGCGGGGGTCACTGGGCGCCGGGCGCCTGGGTCTTCCCCCCTCGCCCTCAACCTCCTCCTCCGCCGCCTTTCGAAACCGAGAGTTCCATGATGGGGGAACTCTGTTGCGCCGCCGTGCCGATCCTCGCGAATGGCTCTGTCGACGTCTACTACCCAGCTGGCGAGCTGCAGGTCCCAGCCTGCTCCGAAGAGCATCGATGCGCCGCGCGGGGCCGGGCCGCCCGCCGAGGGACGCTACGCCGCCGTCAGATATGTGACTCCACAGTCCACGTGATCTCCTGCAGCACGGGCGCGCGCGCGCGCAGAAACGCCCCCTGTGCGCAAAACCACTGGCGAGTGCGGAAGATGCCGGGGGGGCGCCTGGTCATCTCCATCGCCTGCTCACGACGACACTCCTCACCCAAAAGGTCGTCACGTCAGCGATGGCCACGACGCGGACAACGGTAGTCCACATTCACGTCCAAGCGGCCACGTGGCAATGGCGACCCAGGAGGCGGAGGTCCACCAGGAACCCACCTCAGGCGCTACACTGCGACCCGCTCAGAATAACCCAGGGGCGGACCACAAGGGAGACAGTACGGACCCTACCGCCCACCCCGACACGGGCAGTCACACCCCAGTGCACAACCGCGCCAGCAGTGCCACCCGCCTGGGAAAGGGTCTGCGCATGGCAGGCGAAGCACAGCGGACTGCGCCCCGGGGACCAGCTCCGTCGCCCCCCAGCCCGCTGGGCGGGTCAGTGCCGTCGCACACCCGGCCACCCGAACACAGCGCCTCCTGCCACCAGGCACACCCCCGGGCCCCACCAGGGAACGGGGACCCAGGGCCCAGTCCCACCCACCAGGGTGCAGTCGCCCGAGTGAGACCAGTCCAGCGCACCGATCGGAGGCGTGCCCTCCCGCCACGCCTCACGACGGCGCTGCAACAGCGTGCCTCCAGCCTCGCACTCACGCTGCGTAAACTCTGCGCATCGCATCCAGGAACAGTCCAGGCCCCTCCTCGACAGCTCCCACAGAGCACCGTCTGCCTGGAACGAGCTCCAACAGGCCTTCCGCACGCCTGCTGTCCCTAGGGCCACTCTCACTGCGCGACTTGCTGCTCACCGCTACGCACCAGTGCTGGCATCCTCCTCTCTTTCGTGCGCTGCGAGAACGCCTGGCAACACGTTCTGTGGACCTGGCATGGGGCCGCCGAGGGGCCCCCCCCCAGGGCGGCGCCGTCCTCCACGAGGCACTGAGGTGCGCATGCCCAAGCGCGCTTGAAGCCGATGCCTCCCTACAGCATGGACGCGCAGAGGGGGCGGGCCTCGCCCCCCGCGCCACGTTCTCCACTCGGGGTTCCTTTTCGACCGCGCCAGGGGGAGGTTGTTTCCACCCTGTTTGTCAAGCGGTGCCTCCCGCCAATGCGAGGTTGGTCCAGGCGGCGCTAGCACCCGCCGGGCCCGGACACCCGTGTCCGAACAGCTGCGACCTCCCCTCCCCTTTCCCCCCCATCCCCTCACCCCATCCTCCCCTTTTCCTCCCCTCCCCCCTCTTCCTTGGGCAGCGCGGGGGAGGCGGACGGAAGAGGCGGCAGGGAAGGTGGGAAAAGGAGGACGTGGGAGGGGGGTGGATGGGAGCGGAGAAGCGGGCAGCGAGACAGGACGCGGGACACAGGGAAAGGGGAGGAGGGATCAGAGGGAGGGGGTGAAGAGAGGAGGGGGAGAGGAGAGGTTGGAGGGGTGCCCGGAGGGGGGAGGAGAAGGAGGGGGAAGGGCGATGGCCCTCCGTCTCGACACCTCTGCTCCGCGCAGCCGGTGCGTGGCCCCGCTGCCCCCCCTCGGGGCCTGCAGCTCCGTCGGCGGGATCGCTACCGCCTCGTCCTCCGGGGCGAAGGACGTCGGCGACGGTCTGTCTGTGGGCACCTCGCAGGCGGAAGATCAGGATCGAAGGGGGGGAGGGAACGGTCGAGGCCAGCCAGAAGGATGCAATGCCAGTGGCCATCCAAGCTGCAACATCTGGCCAGCGAAATTGGTTAGCGAATGCTGGATGATCCTAGTTGGGGGGCGCTGGGCTGTGGGGAAAGGAGGGGGTTATACAGCCGGGCTTGATTGGAGAGGACACGCGAGAGGACACACGAACCCTTTCGAGGGACACATCCCACAGGAATGTAGGAAGCATGGATCGCGAGACACAAGACACAAGGGTACCCTTGATTTGGCAGGGTCGACCTACTAATCTGGGCCGACTGTATGTCAGCCTATCTGTCGTCATATGTCGAAGACGCCTACGGGGAATCACCACCGCACCCTGCCTTTTAGGATGCGCACATGTGGCTCAACGTTTGGGCAAAGTTTTCCGTGCGATCAGACAACGCATTCCCCCAGCCGCTGCGGAAGCCCTTCGGGGAACACGTGGGGGAGGAAGTGGAGGATGAGGAGAGGGAGGACAAATTACTTTGAAGGGAAGGATGAGGAGCCTCTTGGGAGCTTTGGGGCCTCCTGGGAGCTTCCCGGGGGCCTCTTTCAGGCCTCTTGGGGGCCTCCTGGGGCCTCTTGGGGGCTGCTTGGGGGCCCCTTTGCCAATCTTGCGGCGTTCTCCGCCCGTCTGACGCCGTCGGAAGCCGTCTTGGGATCCTATCTGGGCCGTCTTGGGGCCCTCTTGGAGCGCTTCAGGGTCTCCTGGGCCGTCTTGGGGCCCTTTAGGGGCAGTCTTGGAAGCCTTTTGGGCTGTCCTGGGGCCACATTGAAGACTTCTTGGAGATCTTGGGGCAATCGTGGGAGCCTCTTGGGCCGTCTTGGGCCGTCGGAAGGCCGAATAGAAGCAAATGCCAACATCCTTCAAATACCCAATGTAAATCAATGATGTTGGCCTCTTCGGAAACTCCTGGAGGACCTCTTAGAGGCCTCTTGGGCCGTCTTGAAGGCCCCATCTTGGGCCGTCTCGGAGGCATCTTGGACTCTCTTGGGCCGTCTTGGAGGCCATCTTAGAGCATCTTGGGCGAAATTGGAGACCATCTTGGTCGTCTTGGAGTCCATCTTGGGCCATCTAGGAGCCATCTGGAGCAGGAAAACCTTTGAAGCCAAGCCTGGAAGAGCTTTCCGGGTGGCCGGCACGCTGGGCCGAAGCACCAAGTGGAGTTAAACAAAACCAAATACCTCCTGAACCTGAGCACGTCAGGCACCCCTGTGGCAAGATCCCAGGGGGCGGCGGATCGAAGACGCATACGGCGAATCACCACCGCCCCCTGCCTTTTGGGAAGCGCCTCTGTGGCTAAACGTTGGGCCCCAGCTTGACCAAGCTATACGACTATGCCCAAGCCGTTCTTGAAACTCTTGGGGGAACGCTTGGAGGAGGAAGAAAGGGAGGGTCAGGAGAGGGAGGAAGAGAAGGATGAGGAGTAGGAGGAAGCCTTCAGGGAGCCTCTTGGGGTACTCTTGGAGTTTCCTGGGAGCTTCCTGAGGGCCTCTTGAAGACCTCTTGGGGGCCTCGCTTTCCTGTGATGCGAAGGCCCTGGACACAGCAGAGCGCCCCGGCCGCAGCAAGGCCGCGGCGCACCAGCGCCAACAGGCCTCGGCCTTCCTCTCTGCGCCCTCCCTGTGCACGACCGACAGATCCGCTTAACCCCCCAGACGGCGGCCGGCCGCTGCTTCGCAGCCCCGGCAACTCGGGGCGCTCGCCGTGCTACGCCTTCTTTTTTTTTTTGTATGGTGCGCCAGATGGTCAAAAATCACCTGGAAAACCTACGCTGCGTGGCGCTGAGCAGGTTCCATAGCGCAGTCGGGATGATCTGCGAGATAAAGGTAATGTCCAGCATACCTCTTCATCACTCCTGCGAAAGCTGGCCACAACTAGAACAACCGCACGAAACAAACATTAATCTGAACGTGCTGTCTTTGTGCTCTCCGGACGGCTCTCGCGAGAAAAATGATCAGTGTGGAAAATCCTCAAACATAAAAAAGTTCAGCTCAACTGTGCGCTCCATGACCGTCCCCATGCCATGTTCACCCCTTGCAAGCCGAGGGGTCTACCCAAAAAGTGCTCCTATTGAGCACAGATGGCTAATCCTTCTAACTACTACCGTCGCTCGCGCCTCACATAATGAACGGCACAACCGAACTTGCAATGGCCCAAATCAAAACGAAATGCAGGAACGTGTCTGCAGTGCCTGATTTGTCTGCGATTGACGCGATCGAGGCGTTCGAGGTGTTCGAGGCGATCTCCAAGGTGTTCGAGGCGATCTCCAAGGCGGTCGAGAAGTTGCTGCCGTTGGCGAAGATATGGATGCCTCCTGAGTTAACAAGGGCCGAGGCCTGTGCGCCTGCCGAAGTATCGCCCGTTGGTGATGGGCTATGATGGACGGCGAACACTTCGGCATCTGGTACCGCTATTCCTTCGGAATTCGGGCAGAGGCCTGTCTCTGAGCTCTCCACGGGCTTGACGATCTTGACATTCATGAACTTTTCGGTGGTGCCGACGTCGTTCCACCGATCGACCTCCATTTCGAAGCCCCCAAGCTTCGCATGCACCACATGCATCGGGAGATCCGCGCGATCCGGCTGGACCGATTCCCCATTGTGATCCACCGACGTTTCGAGGACGCCTGGCAACGACCACAGCGACATGTCCTCGGCGAGGATGATAACTCTCTCACCGCTTGGCGGATACCATATGGTCTCGTGGGCCGCGATGTGCACCACGCCTCCGTACAGGCTGGGGCCACCGATGGTGATCTCTTTCAGGACCAACGCTTCGCCTGTCTTCGGGGGATCCAACTCGCCGAGAAGTCCCTGCACGGCGACGGTGCTGCTGTTGGTCAGCCAGACCCACCCGGGTTCGGCTTCGAAAAGCTCGGCCTGCGAGGTGCCGTAGGGCTCGAGCATAGAGTACCCATAGAGAATGCACTCGCCCGTAGACGACATGGAGACAATTCCCTTGCTCCTGGCGCCGGCCCGGGCCCCCGCGGGGCGCCCGGCCACCACCACCAGCAGCAGCAGCGCCGCCGCGACCGCCGCCAGCGGGGCCGCCGCCCGCGCCGCGGGCGCGCGCGCGGCGGCGCCGCCGGCAGCGGCGCCCTCCTCCTGGTCGGAAGGCCCGCTCTCGCAGGGGAGCCGGGTCAGCTGGGGGTGGCTAACGTCCGCGGGCATGGCTTTGCGGACGGGCCGAGCTCGAGGACAGGGCAACCTTCGGGTTCACCAGAAAAGCCGCGGCCGTGGGCACAAGCTGGCGCGTGAGCCTCTGATATGCCGCCCTGAGCTTGAGTGGCTTGAGCCAAAATGGCTACGGAGCTCGCCGTGCTACGCCTTCTTGGGCTGCACGGGCGCGCGCGCCCTGGGGCCCGACTCTTTCCAGGCGAGCCGCGAGAAGCTGGCCCGCGTGCCCTGGTACACCCTGCCGTCCTTGATGCTCACGTGGCCGACGACGTTCCTGCCACTCGAAGCAGAAGCCTCCAGCGCAGCTTTTCGGCCAAGCAGTCTCCGTTGGTAAGGCTCGATGACACAAATGACCTTGTCCGCGGATGCTCGCCCTTTGGGTGTGCACCTGGGAGCCCGAGGCTCCGTGCGCGCGAGTTCATGTTGAAGGTGCTCGCGCCCGAATCTACGTTGAAGATTCGGTTCCGCGTGTCGCCCGCCTGGGACGAGAGCAGGCGGTGGTACTCCTCGCGCGTGCGCCCCTGCTGCCGGAAGTCCTGCACTCCGAACGTCACGCCGCTGATTTCCATGAGAGGCCCAAACAGGACTTGGGACAAAGGGCAATAGAGCGGGAAACGAGGGAAATTTGAGCACTGCCGGCTTGAGCCAAAATGGCTACGGGCCTCTTGGAGGCCTCCTTGGGCCTCTTGGGGGCCTTTGGGGGCTTCTTGAGGACCTCTTTGACTGTCTTAGGGCGTTCCTGGCCCGTCTGGCGCCGTCGGAAGCCGTCTTGGGGGCCTTTCTGAACCGACTTGGGACCCTCTTGAGGCACTTTAGGACTGTCTTAGAAGCCATTTGGGGCATCTTGGAGGCCCCTTGAGCCGCCTTGGGGCCCTCTTGGGGCCGTCTTGGGGGCCTCCTGGGCCGTCACAGGGCCATCTTGGAAGCCTTTTGGGCGATCTTGGGGCGACCTCGGGGGCCTCTTGGGGCCGTCTCGGGCCGTTGGAACGCCGAAAAGTAGCCAGCACAAACATCCCTCAAAAACATCAGACAAATCCGCCGACCCCTTGGGGTTCATCGGCGTGTGAGATGTTCCCCCTCCCCAAACCCCTCCCCCGGGAGCCCGGTCCGGTCGATTTGGAGGGGGGGGGTCGGATCAAATCCCCCGGAGGGGCCATCCGCTCCCGAAAATCGTGCAAAACCTCGTGAAAATCGTGCAGGGACTCCTCTGGTGGCCTCGAAATGGCTCCGGGACGCCCAACGAGCGCTCCAAGATGCCCAAGGTGGCCCAAAGACGGGCCACGAGGCCTCCTCGACGGCAGAAGAGGTCCCCACGAGTCCCCCAGAGGCCTCCGAGATGCGCCCCAAAAGGGTCCCTAGACGCAAAAATTGGCCCATTCCCTTCGTGAAGCATACATTTTTCACAAGTTCGGCTTCTGGGTTTCCGATGCTCCCCGACGGCCCAAGAGGCCCCCAAACCCGCCCCCAGACGGCTGAAGAAGCCTCCACGAGGGCCCCCCGCATACCCCTAGAGGGCCCCAAGACGGGCCAACAGGCGTCCAAGACGCGGGCCACGGCGCAGGGCGTGGCAGGTGCGGCACTTCCTCCACTTCGTAGGGGGTGCGCAGGGGGTGGTCTCCGAGCGCGGCGTCCATGCGGGCCGCTGCGAAGGGTGTGGCAGGCGCGGCACTTTCTCGATCTCGTAGGGGGTGCGCAGGGGGTGGTTTCCGAGCGCGGCGTCTAATGCGGGCCATGGCGCAGGGCGTGGCAGGTGTGGCACTTTCTCGACCTCGTAGGGGGTGCGCAGGGGGTGGTCTCCGAGCGCGGCGCTTATGCGGGCCATGGCGCAAGGCGTTGCAGGTGTGGCACTTTCTCGACCTCGTAGGGGGTGCGCACGGGGTGGTCTCCGAGCGCGGCGTCCACGCGGGCCATGGCGCAGGGCGTGGCAGGTGTGGCACTTCCTCGACCTCGTAGGGGGTGTGCAGGGGGCGGTCTCCGAGCGCGGCGTCTATGCGGGCCATGGCACAGGGCGTGGCAGGTGTGGCACTTCCCTCACCCCGTATGGGGGTGCGCAGGGGGTGGTCTCCGAACGCGGCGTCTATGCGGGCCACGGCGCAGGGCGTGGCAGGTGTGGCACTTTCTCGACGTCGTAGGGGGCGCGCAGGGAGTGGTCCCCGAGCGCGGCGCTTACGCGGGCCACGGCGCGGTGCGTGACAGGCGTTCGACCTCGTAGGGGGTGCGCAGGGGGTGGTCTCCGAGCGCGGCGCGGCGTCCATGCGGGCCATGGCGCAGGGCGTGGCAGGTGTGGCACTTCCCTCGACCTCGTAGGGGGTGCGCGGGGGGCGGCCTCCGAGCGCGGCGTCTACGCGGGCCATGGCGCAGGGCGTGGCAGGCGTGGCACTTCCCTCACCCCGTAGGGGTTGCGCAGGGGGTGGTATCCGAGCGCGGCGCCTATGCGGGCCATGGCGCAAGGCGCGGCAGACACGGCGCATTCTCTACACCGCCGGGGGCTCGCAGGGAACGGTCCCCGAGCGGGCCGCTCATGCGGGCCATGACGCAGGGCATGGCAGGCGCGGCATATTCTCGACGCCGCAGAGGGTGCGCAGGGGGTGGTCCCCACATCTGTCGCGGCCTCGTACAGCGTGGCAGGCGCGGCACTTCCTCGACGCCACAGGGGGTGCGCTGGGGGTGGTCACCCTATCCGTTGCGGCCTCGCGAAGCGTGGCAGGCGTGGCACTTCCTCGACGCCGCAGGGGGCGCGCTGGGGGTGGTCTCCCGATCCGTCGCAGCCTCGCACAGCGCGGCAGGCGCTGCATGTCCTCGACGCCGCAGGGGGTGCGCTGGGGGCGGTCTCCCTATCCGTTGCGGGCTCGCAAAGCGTGGCGGGCGCGGCACTTCCTCGACGCCGCAGGGGGTGCGGCGGGGGTGGTGCCCCTATCCGCTGCGGCCCCGCAAGGCGTGGCAGGCGTGGCTTTTCCTCGACGCCGCAGGGGGTGCGCTGGGGGTGGCGACAGCCATCAACGTCATTCTCACATGCTTCACTTCAGCTATCATCACTCCGGCCATAATATTAGTATGTGGGGTTCCTCGGTAGCGCAATTTTCTCACGCCCTCTTCTTCGCGCAATCGTTGGCAGAATAAACGTGGACGCGGCCGCCCGTCGGGCGCCCCTTCCCGCGACAATAACACAATGGGCGCGAGTCCGCAGGCACGAAGTATGCACACCCACGACGCCTTTTCGCACGCGCGGGATCTGGAGCGCCGCCATTGGCAGGCGCAGCAACGACGGCGAGGACCGCTGGCTGGGCCGCACTACCGGCGGCAGACGAATTAGAAGCACCAGGCATAAGGCCACCGGGGGCGTCACATAGCGACAGCGGCACAGGGCAGGCTTGCGCGCCGACGCCTGCAGAAGCAGCGCGTTTAGAAGGTGATGCCGAAGACGCTGAAGACGAGCTCGACGACGAAGAAGCAGAAGAATAACTGGAAGGTAAGCCCGAAGAAGCCTCCACTTGGAGACGTTTGCGGTACTTGGTCAGGTGTTCGTTCACCTTGTCCATCTTCACTTGGAGCTTGGCCGTCTCTGCCTCCAGCCAGCCGATCTTCTTCTGGATACCGTGCGTGCCTTTCGGCATTGTGCGCGCCAGGTGATCAGCTGAGGCTGGCAAGTACGACTTGTGCCAAAATGCTGACGGACGATGGGGTGAGCTACGCGCCAGTAGATTCAGCTACTGGCGACGGCGTGAATCAAGTACCGACGAGAAGTGGTCGTACCCCCGACATGAAGCAACAGAGCCAGCATCAGCGCAATCGTCATTTTCAGCGTCAGCGTCACTCGTCAACGTCATCGTCAGCGTCGTCCTCGTAATCATCATCATCATCAGCCTCATCATCAAGATCAACCGGATCACCGTCATCATCATCATCATTCATCGTCGTCGTCATCATCATCACCATCATCACCATCATCGTCCTCGTCATCGCCACCGTCATCGTCATCATCATCATCGTCGTCGTCGTCATTGTCATCATCGTTATCATTATCCTTTTCCTCCTCCTCCCCCCCCCCCTCGTCATCATCGTAAGCACCACCACCATCATCATCATCACCACCATCACCATCATCATCATAACCATCATTATCATCATCGTCGTCATCATCATCATCCTCATCATCATCATCACCACCACCATCATCATCATCCTCGTCATCGTCGTAGTCTTCATCATCATCATCATCATGGTCATCATCGTCATGGTCATTGTCATCGTGACCGTTATTATCATCCGCATCATCGTCATCAGCATCATCATCAACGACATCATCAGCATCGTCGTCACCGTCAGGATTGATGAACAAAGGGGCATCCTGGGCATCGTCATCAGCATAATTGTCATCACCAACGTGTCGAATAGCTGCCAAGGTATCCCATTGCGGGGATAATGTGAAATCCCACGAGCCCGCTGGGCGCAAGTACAATACGGGGTCATATATCCCCTCCTCCTTCTCTTTCCCCCTCTCCTCCTCCTCCTCTCTCCTCCTCGTTCCCCCTCCCACTCCTCCTCCCTGCTCCTCCTCTTTCCTCCTGTATCCTCCTCCTCCTCCTCATATCTCCTCCTCCTCCTCCTCCTCCTCATATCTCCTCTCTCCTCCCCTCCTCCTCCTCCTTCTCCCCTCTCCCCCTACTCCTCTCCTCCTCCTCCTCCTCCTCCTCCTCCTCCTGCGCCTCCTCCTCCTCCTCCTCCTCTTCCTCCTCATCGTTCTCCGTCTCCCCATAGACGCGATGCTTCAAACATGCGCGCATCTGCTATGCAGTGATATGCTATGTATGCGATGCTACGCAATGCTATGCCTCAAAAACCAATGCAATGCCATGTTATGCTATGAAATGCGATGCTATGCAATGCCATGACGTGTTATGCTGTGCTATGCGATGCTGTGATGCAATGCTGTGCAGTGCTTTGCTCTGCCATAGCAATGCAGTGCTATGCTTTAGTATGCTATGCAGTGCCATGCTATGATACGCTATGAAGTGCGATGGAGGAGGCGGCCACTACCTTGAGTACCATTGAGGTCAGCCCAAGCGGAGGGCGGCGGAAAGGTGGCGGAAGGACGGCGGAAGGGCGGCGGAAGGGTGGCGGAAGGGCGGCGGAAGGGCGGCGGAAGGGCGCGGCGGAAGGGCGGCGGCAGGGCGGAAGGGCGGCGGAAGGGCAGCGGAAAGGTTGCGGCGGAAGGGTGGCGGAAGGGCGGCGGAAGGGCGGCGGAAGGATGGCGGAAGGGTGGCGCAACGACGGCGGAAAGGCGGAAAGGCGGCGGGGGGCGGCGGAAAAGCGTTGGAAAGACGGCGGGCTTCCCGAGCCGTCACGGAAGGATTTCCATGGAATTCCTGCAGAACCTGGAAATAGAACGACCAGAATCCAGAAATTGAGGAGAAGCCGAGACGCCAGGAACCCAGGACTCTTTGAAACTCGAAGATTTCCTCGGATCAGTAGAAATCAAAGAATCTATAGAACCCCCGAACTGTAGCAAATCAGAAATCCAGGAACGCGGCATGCGGAATCCAGGACTTTAGAAATCTCAAGAATCCAGGGAAACCTAGTAGTAATCCGTTAGGAATCCTTAAGAATCTCTTCGGAATCCTTAGGGGTCCTTAGGAATCCCGTGGGAATCCTTCGGGTCCCCAGGAATCTGTAGGAATCCCTTGGGAATCCCCAGGACCCCCTGAAGAACCTTCGGGATCCTCACGGCCCCCTGAGGAACCGCTGGGAATCCTGAGGATTCCCTTAGGAATCATCGGGGATGCTTTGGAACCCACAGGAACCCCTCAGGAATATTTGAGAATTCTTGGGGGTCCGGGGAGGCGGGTGCGAAACGGTGTACATAGTATGGTATTTCGATACCCTGCCCGCTCTGTCGGGGACTCCCTTGTCCCCCCTTTTTCCTATTCATTTTCTCTCCCTTTCCCCTCCCTTTTTCAATTTTCCATAGTTTTTCCTCCCCATGTCCTTCCATTTTCCCTCCCTTCTTTCTTTCCTTCCCCTATCCTTATCCCTCCTTTTTTCCCTCCCATGTTCCTTCCCTTTTTCCCTCCTTTTTTCCGTCCTTTCTTCCTTCCCCTTTCTTTATATGTTCCATTCCTTTTCACTACCTGATCCCTCCCTTCTTCAATTTCTTTTCCCTCCCGTTTCCTCCCCAGTCCTTCCATTTTCTATCCTTGTTCGTAAATGTTCCCTCCCGTTTCCCTTCATTTTCCTTCCTTTCCCTACAGTTTTCCCTTCCTTTTCCTTCCTTTCCCGACCGTTGTCCCTCCCATTTTCGCTTCCTTCCCTTTTCCCTCCCTTTCCCGTTACTTTTTCCATATCTTTTCCCTTCCTTTTCCTCCCCTGTCCTTCCCGCCCTTTTCCCTGCCTTTTCCTTCCCGTTTCCCTCCCTTCCCCCCCCCCCTATCCTTCCCTTTTCCTTCCCTTTCCCCCCCCTATCCTTCCTTTCATTCCCTTTTCCTTCCCTGTTCCCTCCCTTTTTCTTTCCTTTTCCTTTCCCTCCCTTTTTCTTTTCATTTCCCTCCCTTGTCCCCCCTTTTTTTCCCTCCCTTTTCCTCCCCTGTTCTGGCCTTTTTTTCCATAATTTGCTCCATCCCTTTTTCCATCATGTTGTATATTTCTTTTCCCTCCTTGTTCCCTCCCTTCTCCTTCCCTTTTCCTCCTTTTTCCACCTCTTTTCCCTCCCTTGTTCCCTGTCTTTTCCTTCCCTTTTCCCTGCCTATTTCCCTCTCTTTTCCCTCCCTTTTCCTTCCGTTTTTCTTTCCTTTTTCCAACCCTTTTCCTTCCCTGTCCTTCCCTTTTGCAGCCTTCCCTTTTCGCTTTTTCCCGGGCCGAATGAAGGGCAGGGGCGGCCCGCGGAATCAATTAACTCCGGAGTTAAGTGATTTTGCGGCCGGGTGGAAGCAGCACTCATAGAGTGACTAAACTGCGGAGGTAAGTCGTCGTGAAGGTGGTAGCAATACAAAATGAGAAAATCACTTAACTTCGGGGTTAAGTGATAATTACCTTCCTGGTTTCAGTGCTTTTCGGAGGGGGGGGGGGCTTCCAAAGCCCCCCCCCTTTCAAAGGGGGGGGTGGCTCACCCCAGCTCCATTAAAAGGAGGGAGGGGGGGTAGCTTGGAAGCCCCCCCCCTTTCCGGCCACGAAAAGGGAGGGGGGGGGTAGCTTCCGAAGCCCCCCCCCCTTTCAAAGGGGGGGTGGCTCACCCCGGCTCAATTAAAGTGAGGGAGGGGGGGGTAGCTTGGAAGCCCCCCCCCCCTTTCCGGACCACGAAAAGGGGGGGAGGGGGGGGGGCTTCCGAAGCCCCCCCCCCTTTAGCAAGGAAGGGGGGAGGGGGGTAGCTTCAAGCTGGGGCCCCCCTTCTAGTCTGTCGGGCCCCACGAGCGCGGTCTATCAAACCTTAAACCCTAAACTGCTGTCATCTCTTGAACGGCCGAATTTTACTTCCGACCAGCTTCTGTCGGCCTCCCGCTGGCGGAGGTGCCCTTGCTTTACTTCCGCAGCCTTCCGCCGCCCATCCACCGTCTTCTACCGAGGAAGAGGCGCGACAACTTGTTCGATCCTCGAAGGCTGGGCTTTGTCTGGAGCGCCACCAATAGCTATATATATATATATATATATATATCTATATATATATATATATATATATATATATATGTATGTATGGATATATAGACCACTATACACATATGTATACATATTTACATATGTATACAAATATATACACCCTTATGTGTCTCTGTATAGTTCTCTGTCTACGTCTCTCTCTCTCACACTCTCTCTCTCTCTTGTTGTTGGTGTTGTTGTTGATTTGTTTTGTCTCTCTTTTTTTTTTTCTCTCTCTCTCTCTCTCTCACTCTCTCTCTCTCTCTCTCTCTCTCTCTCTCTCTATATATATATATATATAGCTCCGCCATCCCCCCCGTGTGCCAGGAAAAGGGTGCCCCAAAGACCTGCCACCTTTTTCTTCTGCGTGGTCCACCCGGCGGAACGGCGAGCTCAGACTGCGAGCGAGGAGCCGCCACACTGACGAGACTAGAACGATGAAACGAGACCGACGGTTTCGCACGGCCGGGTCTTTGAATGAGAGAAGGGGCAAGCGAGGGAGGGAGGGAGGGAGAGCTTGAACCAGAAACCGAAATACGGCACACTCGTCAGCTGGCTATTGCTTCTACTTTGAAAAGAGGACAGCTCCGTCCCCCCCGCGTGCCAGGAAAAGGGGACCTCAAAGACATGCCACCTTTTTCTTCTGCGTGGTCCACCCGGCGGAACGGCGAGCTCAGACTGCGAGCGAGGAGCCGCCACACTGACGAGACTAGAACGATGAAACGAGACCGACGGTTTCGCACGGCCCGAGCCCGAAAGGTGGAACTGGCCCCAAGGCCAAACTGACAATCACAGGATTAAAACTCAATCATACTTTAGCCTGCAGGGGAACATCGGCAGGCTTAACCCCCAATGCCCAGGAATGCTTATTGAGGCTATGGTTGTTTTCAGCCACAAGGCGGAGGGTACGCGCCAGCGTTCTGGAAAGCAACTTGGGATACGAGGCGGCAATGGATGTCCTCTTTCGTCCGGTGGCAGGGTCCGCACCTTCGAGTATCAGATGAGGCTTGCCGGTGGCCGAGCACAGGCCCTTCCGTCCAGCGCACCGTTGATGAATACACGAATGGAACCCAGCTCCCCACATAGCAGTTCTGGTCCTTTTTCGCCAAGGAGCCCCAAAGCGACACATATCCAGTAGATGAATATGGCATTCAGGATGATCAAGGAAAGGGCCCAGTAGGGGAACATGCCACATGACGGAGGACGCGGGGTTCTCGAGGTACACCGGGATCCCAAGACGGACGCAAGTCTTGATGACGTTTACGGAGAGCTCGAACGCGTCGTTTCCTACCTGAAGCCTGGCGAGCTCTGACTTGTTGAGGTCTGCAAGGCCCATCGGGGCCTGGATAGTCCTGAGAGGTTTTCGCAGAGCCCGAGACCACGTAGTGCACGGAGTGCCCAACCAGACGCCCGCGATTGCCCTACCCTGGAGCCACCCACGAATAGTACTCCAGAAAGCCGGACTGAGGTGGTTCTCCAAGGGCCCGTTGTTGATGTCCAGAGACACACATGCGTATCCTGCAGCCCTGAGGGCCCTACCAAGCTGGCCTGATCCTGCGAACAGCTCCAAGGAGGCGAAGCGACGGAGGCGGACCGCCTGGCGCGGCTCGGAGGCCAGGGTGCCCTTGAGGTATTGGACTACCTCCTGGCGCCGTGGGGCGCCACCGTGCGCGCCGGCGGCGGCACGAGCAGCCCCTGCGTCAGCGCCGCCGCGGCGAGGGGCGGCGCGCCCGCGGGCAGGCCGCTGCCGCTGCGCAGCAGCTCCGACAGGGAGTTCAGCACGAGGTTGCCGTAGACGAACACCTCGGGCGCCACTGAGCTGAGGGTGTCGAGCAGCCTCGCGTCCTTGGCGTATCTCTTCACGGACACGAAGGTGGCCCACCTCCCGCGGAGGCGAACCTGCTCGGCCGAGCGGCGGCCCAGAGTCAGGTCCTCCGATGCCCCGCCGCGCCGCAGCTGGTAGGGGTGCGGCTCGAGCGGGCCCAGCCCCATGAGCACGGCGCCCTCGATGAACACCCGTTGGTACTCCACGAAGCTCAGGTCCATGATGAGGTCGTCGGGCTTGAGCGTCGCCCGCGCGCAGGCCAGCGCAGGGTACAGCCACGCGTCCATGTTGATGACCGCGGCGTCGTCGGACACTCCGGTCTTCCCCGCCTGCAGGAGGGCGGAGTCGTGCAGAAGGATGGGCCAGAACTGGCACGCGGGCCCCGCCATCGCCGCGGGGGCAATGAGGTGACGAGCCCGTACTTGCATCATCTCCTGCGGCCTCAGGTAGCACACGTGGGCGACGGCGGTCAGCAAGGCAGCCCGCAGGAGGCCGCGGTGGATCAGGTAGCCGACGATCGCGCCCATGGCCGCCCGCGGCATGGGCAGCCGCGTGAACGGTGGGGCGCGGCGCCTCCAGCCCAGCACCGCTCGGGGGGCTCGAGGGAGCAGCGTGGCCCCCGAGCGCCCCAGCCCCGGCAGGAAGTGCGCCAAGGCCGCCAGCGTGCCGCTGCCGACGTCTGGCCCCAGCCCCATCCAGGTACAGGCCGTTGAAGAAATCGACCAGGAGGCCGTCGAGGGTGGGCCAGTCGTGCCAGTCCAGCGCCAGCCCTAGGCAGTGGCCCTGGAAACCCTTCACCAGCGACCTGTAGAGGGTCTCCGTGGAGGGACGGATGGCAAGCCGCTCCAGAGAGGAGAGCCCCCCGAGCGGGGGCCGCCCCCGCACCGCTGCCGAGGCCGCCGAGGCGCGGAAGGCCTTCAGGAAGGTGGATCTGCCCCCCGATCGGCTCGCCGCCTGCAGTCGCCCAGGTTCCGAGCGGGCGCGGGGCATCCACAGCGGCTGGTGCTCGTGGCGAGCTGGGCCGGGGGAGCCCAGGCGGGGCCCCCAAACGGGGGGCCCTGTGAGCCGATTGGCACGACGAAGGATAGCGTCTGATAGCTCGGGACCAAGTAAACCAGACAAACCTTCCCCTGGAAGGGGCATCACTCACGTTTCTCTCAGTGGGCACCCATCTGACAGTAAAACGACATCCAGTGACCAGCGACAGACACGCGAGCTTCGTCAGGCAAGGCTTGAGGAACTTCGATATGGCACGACCCTTGGTGGCACCCATGGCCAACGGAAGATTGTCGACGATGAACAGAAGACGACGACCGAGGGCGCTCTCGCTCCGCAAGGCGCGGCGCATGGCGAGGATGAAGGCCTCCCCCTCCAGAGCTAAGATGTCGGTGCCGACAGACACCTGGCAGGCAGCGATGTCGGCCCAACTGTCGGGGCCCTTGAGCTCCTCAGGGACCTCGTCGAAACGCCGGGCAACTTCCTCCGGGTAAACGGGGCCCCTATCGCAGTCAGCGAGGTCACCTCGGGGGGAACGGAGACCAGGAGGGGCAGACGAGACGGCGAGGGCGGCCTCCCGGGGGCGACAATCCTCTTCGACCTTGCATCTCCATCGCTCGCACAATCTCACAACAGCGCCAGCATCATGAGGACAGACGCGCCGGACAGAGGCACCTAAGCCAAATGGGGAGGCATCTGAGGCATGCACCTGGTCGTGCCACTCGGCCTCCCACTCAACTGTAAAGAGTGGGAGGACACATCGCAATCTCCAAAGCTCTTTGCGAACGCCAGGCCAGAGGTCGACAACGTCACCCTTGTTTTTCTCGATATAGGCATAGACGCCATCTAAAAAGCTGAGGGCCTCCCTCCGAAGTAACGCGGCCCAAGTAATATGTCCGACCACCACCTGTAGAAGAGATCCGCTGGCGCGCCCGCGTCTGAGGATCTCTTCTAAGGCCAGCCGTAGTCTCCAAAGACCTCGTCGACGGATAGAGAGCCTCTGGCCCGAATTGAGCTCCAACCCCAGGAAGGAGGCGTCTTTCGAGGCGGGTTCCAGCTCGTGGACGACGAGGCCCTTGGCTTCGAGGGTGGAGCGAATTCGGGACACGGTCGAATCCACGGCGTCGGGGCTCCGGCCGAAAACAACGAAGTTGTCGACGTAACCCGCGACCCGCGCACCCTTGAAATCGTAGATCGGGAAGGCCGGGTTGCCGTCCACGACCAGGTCCGACCCATCGATGCCGGCGTCGCCCAGGGCATTCAGCAGTACGGACTGGGCGACGTCCATGGCCCAACTCCACCCCATGGGAAGGATTGTGAGCACGGGTTCGAGCAAGGTCCCTGGTCCCACCTTGTGGCCTTCAACCTCTGTAAGCCCAGCAACTCCGGCATCGATAGGGGGAGGGCAAAAAAATCCTGAAGCTCTGCCGGCAAGCCCATGCGATAAAAACAATTGTCAACGTCACCTGATCCTACAAAAACGTCGGGCCCCAGGGACTAAACAGATCCAAGGGCCGTTTCGGTGGGAAGACGGGTGGCAGGAGGGGTCTTAAAAAAACAATTGGCAACACGGGTATCGAATATAAGCCTGAGCTTACCCGACTTTTTCGCTACGAAGAAAAAAACTACCTTGCTGGGGCGGCCAGTGGCGAGCTTCAAAGTGGCCGTCCCCCGGTCGACCAGCTTACGAACAAACGCAGCGCGCCGAGCAGGGGGCGAGCTTAAAAGCGGATCCACATACGGCCCCAACGGACAAGCTTCTCGAATCAAACTTCGAGCCTCTTCAGAGGGCCTTAGCAAGTTCTCGCGGGCACGACCGATCCATTCACAATCGCCAGCACTAAGGAGATCACCCAGCGGAACCGGGCGAGTCCCCTCACCTGGCCAGGAGACGAGATCCTGGGAAAACGGTCGCCTAGTGGTCCCAGCCGAGTCGCACAAGACCACTAGCGGCGCAGAGCTCACTCAGGGCTCCCGCGCCAGAAAGGAGGTCAGCTGGCTGGGGGCCAACCTCTCGAAACTGCTTACCCCGGCGAGCGAGGGCGTTCCTCTTGCGCAAAGTCGGGTTCGCAGATCGGCGGGCCGGCCCAAAGCCGTAAGCACTGTTGAGGGAAGAAATGGCATCGTTGGCCCAGTCGACAGAATGCTTAGCCTTGCGACGGCGTCGAATGACGCTCCTACTCACATCGGAGGCACCGCGGCCTGGCCTACAAGGAGGGGAAAGGAAAGGAAGGGGAGAGATATCTCTGGCACGAACAGAGGCAGCGCCATCAGGTGACATACCCGACCGTGGCGCATCGGTCGGAGAGGGCCCATACATCTGGTCGCCGCCCACCGGTGCCCTTGTGCCGGTGTCGGCGGGGGCATTCACCCCTGCTCTTTGTCCCCTGTCTTCTTGGGATGGCGAGGCTGGCGGTTGGCGTTGCGCTCTTCCCGCGCCTTCCGCCTTTCTTTCATCACCGAGACCTCCTTGGCGAGTTCCTGTGCGACCCAATCTTGTAGTTCGGGGGCGACGCACACGTTGCCCCTCACGAGGTCGGAACCCAAAAAGAGGTGAGAATCAACTTTGTCCTCGGACCCGATGATGCGATCCCTGTGTCGTTCCTCCTGCGCCTGAAGAGACCGCCCCAACATCTCGAAGGACGCGATCTCTGTGATATTCAGCTGATCGTAGCAGGCCGCCGTCTCCAAAGCCATGCACACGCGGAGGTGCTCCCCCACCCCAGGCTCTGAGCCGCTGAGGCGGGCCTCCGCCTTCCATCGGTTGTGCCTGGCTACTGGCGAGCCGCCGTTGGCCACGATGAACTTGCTGACCCAGAGGAGGGTGCGGGGCCCGCGCACGGGCCAATCCGCGAACGGCGTGACCGTGAACGTGGTGACGGCAGCCCAGAACTCACGATATCGCATCCCCTGGGAGTCGACCGCGATGGCCTGCGCCCGCAAGTCGAAGACGGGGGCTCCAGCATCGCCACCGCGACCTGGCGCAGCGCCTGCCGCCACCGCGAGGCCTCCTCCTGGGGCCGCCACGGGGGGTGCGGCCGCCAGAGCTGCTCCTGCCGCCGCTCCGGCTCCTGCAGCCCCTCCAGCGAGGCCAGCGGCGGCACCGCCAGCGGCGGCGCCACCCACCAGGGCCCCCGCAGGTGCGGCCGCTGCGGCCGGCGCGGGCGGGCCCGCGGCTGCAGGGGGGACCAGGGCGCCCACTGAGACGCCAGCCGCGGCAGGCCCCCCCAGGGCGGCGGCCAGGGCGGCAAGGCCTCCTCCGTCGGGCGCAGCCGCGCCCCCGGGCGGCGGGCCCGGCTTGAAGACCACGACCCTCTCGTGCCACAGAACTGGCCCGGGGATGTTGCACCCGACAACGAAGAAGTCCCCCTCGTCGAGGCCACCAGCCCGCACGGGCGTGCCGGGCCCCACCGAGAGCGGAGAGCGGCCGCCCAACCGTGTTCAGCGCGAAGGGCTCGGCCAGCACGGCGAAGCCCAGCCGCGCGGCTCCCGCGGCCCTCGCACCCACAAGCCGAGCCGGCAGGGGCAGAGCGCGAAAGCGGTAGACCGGGGCTGGGACGGCCGCGCCGCCGACCAGCGGCGGCACTCCGCCCTGCATGCCCTGGGGCAGCCGCGCCGCCTCAATGATGTCGGCCGCCACCGCGGTGTCCTCGTCGTAGTCGTCGTCTGGAGTCAGGATGGTGAACACTCCCGGGCCAGGCGCGGCAATCGCCATCACTGCCCAGTAGAGCGGGAGCCCACCCGCCGCTTCAACGCCAGAGCCTCCAGCTGCAGCCGGGCCTGCTCCGCGAGCGGCTCCACCTCAATCGCCTCTGTAGTTACCACTTGGGCGGGGTGAGGCGAGCTCCGGGCCGAGGAGGCCCACGCAAGGGGTAGCCGTCCGATCACGAAGCCGATGCTGACGAAGAGGATGCACCACAGCAACGAGCCCAGCCAGGATGCGCCGCTCGCCTCCTGCTTGATCACGTCGCCGCAGCTCACGGTGGGGCAGCTCGGGCAATCACAATTGACCACGGGCCGACAATCAGGGCACGGGACACGGCTGGCCCAGGAGAGGACGGCCGCCGAAGAGGATGTGATCAGGGAGTTAGCGGCCCCTTCGAAGAGAGCCTTGGCCCCGCCCAAGACAGGCATTGGGGAAAGAGCTTGAACCAGAAACCGAAATACGGCACACTCGTCAGCTGGCTATTGCTTCTACTTTGAAAAGAGGACATATATATATATATATATATATATATATGTATCTCTCTCCCGCTATGTTTTGTTACCTCTCTCTTTCTCTCTCTTCTCTCTGTCTCTCTTTCCGCATGCCAAGCTTCTCTCTGTCTCTCTTCTCTATCTCTCTCTCTCTCTCTCTCTCTCTCTCTCTTCCAAGGGTTTCACGCATGCCAAGCTTCTTTCCATGCACGCCGAAGCGTGTCCCCGCGCGACTTGCTCGGAGCCAAGAAGGGGCCAAGAGGGCCCCAAGAGGGTCCCAAGAGGCGCCCAGGACGGTCCAAGCGGGCCCTGGGTCGGCCCGAGAGCGCTCCGAGATGCCCAGGATGGGCCCAAGACGACCCGAGAGGCGCCCCAAGATACACCCTGCGAAATGCTTAAGAAATCATGGGTTAAGAAACTCATAGTCTCAGAACTTGAATAAAAACCCAACATTTCTATCAACATCGTGGGATTTACATTGAAACATTAAGAATAATCGAGACTCTGGCCGAAAACTTAGGTTTTCTTAAGCGTCGCCTAAGGTGTACCCCGAGAGAGCCCGAGATGAGCCCCAGGAGCCCTCCCACGTTGGCCACAAGAGCCAAAAGGCATTGACACCCCTTTGGCTTTGGAGCGAGTTTAAGTGTTCTCGCCTTTTCGGGAACCCGACGCTCCAAGATGGCCCAAAAGGCCCCCAAGATCGCCCCAAGGGGCCCCCAAGAGGCTCCCAAAACGGCCCAAGAGTGCCCAAAAGAGGCTCTAAAAGGAGAAGACGAACCGGCATTTCGAGCTCTCTGCCCCAAGCTGACTCCCGAGACCGCCAGCAGGCATCCAAGGGGCCACCCCTAAGAGGCCCCCAAGAGGCCCAAATCATGCCCCTGTTTGTCCCCAATAGGCCCCCGAGAGGCCCCGAAGACACCCTAAAAACCGCATCCCAAAGGCTTCGGAGAGGCCTCCCAAGATCCCCAGAGGCACCAAGAGGCCTCTGATCTACAAGTAAGGCGCGGTGGCGGGAAGGGTCATAGGCCACTAGATCCGCCGCCCTCTGTTGATCTATCACAGGGTTGCCTGGCGTGCCAGATCCTACGGCTTGGTTTCGGTTTTTATCCAAGAACTCCCCCTGGGGCTTCGCTCCATGCCGCCAGCCACCCGAAGGGCCCCCGCCGCTGCGCAACCAACGTCTCAAAGACGGCCTCGATGGCCTCCAAGACGGCGAAGATTGCCCAAGGTAACCGACCTCCAAGTTCGCTCAAGATGGTCCAAGGTAGCTTCCAAAACGGCCCAAGAGTGTCCCAGATGCCTCCAACTCCGCTCAAGGAGCCACCCAGACGGCCCAAGATGGCTCCAAGAGGCCCCCAAGGGGCCTCCAAGAAGCCAACATCATTGTTATTCCATTGGTTTTCGAAAGATGTTGGCATTTGCTTCGCTTCGGCCTTCCGACGGCCCAAGACGGACAAGACGCCTCCAAGACGCCCAAGATGGCCTCCAAGACGGCCCCGAAACGTCTCCAGAGAACCCCAAGTCGGTTCAGGGAGGCATCCAAGACGGCCTCAGGCGGCGTCAGACGGGCCAGGAACGTTCGAAGACGGCCCACGCGGCCCCAAACAAGCCCCCAAAGGCTCCCAAGAGGCCCACGGAGGCCCCCAAGAGGCCTCCAAGGGGCCCCCAGCAAGCTCCTAGGAGACCCCAAGAGTGCCCCAAGAGGCTTCCAATATGCGTCCTCTTCCTTCTTCTCCTCCTCCTCCTCTTCCTCCTCCTCCTACTCCCTTTTCCTTCTTCTCCTCATTCTCCTCTTCCTCACGTGATCCCCGAAAGGTTTCAACGACAACTGGGGGAACACATGGTCCGATAACTCTAGCCCAATGTTCGGCCACATAGGCGATTCCAAAAAGGCAGGGGGCGGCGGTGACTCGCCGACACGACAAAATGCGTGGGTTAAGCGCGCAAAGCCGTTTGCAAAATCAAGCTCAACATCTGACGCACAAGTATCCGCTCAGCCCACCCCTTCAGCCATCGGTGCCAGGCTTCACGCGTCAGAGCCTCATTGCCAGTCGACTGCTGCGGATGAGGACGAGGTAGAGACGGCTGACAAGGAGGACGACGACGGCGATGACGACGACCTTCAAAGTCGGCCTCTGGTCGGGCGCGTTCTGACCAAAACTTCGGGCGGATCCGTGGCGACGAGGGTGTCCCTGGCTTCGCAAGCGGGTCCAAGAGCGCCAATAGCCTGGATCCTCAACCCTGGATTCATGGATCCCCGACCCTCGAGGCGGACGACGACGACGACGACGACGACGACGACGACGACGACGACGACGACGACGACGACGGCGACGGCGGCGGCGGCGGCGACGGCGACGGCGACGGCGACGGCGACGGCGGCGGCGACGGCGGCGGCGGCGGCGGCGGCAGTGGCGGCGCGGTGGCTCGGCGGGCGGCCGCTCGGGGGCGGGACCGGCATCTCCGTCGGGGAAGAAGGCGGGATTGCCGACGACACGTGGAGCTCCTCCACCTGGGGCGCAGGTACCGTCGATACGCTACGATACGATGCGATGCGATACGGTATGACTCGCCCTTGGGATGGCGGGCAACATAGAACAGCACCTCACACCAGGGATGCTCGAGCACCCTGGCCTTTACCCCTCTCAAAAGCAAGCATGCCAGCTCCCAGAGACGATTTGGGTCTCTCGAGCCTTCTGGTTAAATGTCTGAGTCCAGCCTGTTTGGTCCTGCCTGACGATGCGGCCCTGGGCAGACCTAGTGTATGCCTTGGAGGAACGAAAGCTCGGGGAATCCCACACAAGCCGATCTGGGACACCCAGGCAAAGCAGGAGGAGGATGAGGAGGAGGAGGAGGAGGAGGGGCAGGAGGGAAAAGGGAACGGACAGGAGGTGAGGCGAGCGGAAGGGAGCGGGAGGGAGGAGATGGGGTGAGGAGAGACACGAGGGTGAGGGCAGTAGGGGGGGGGAAGAGGGGGATAGAAGAGGAGGAGAGAGAGAGAGAGAGAGCAGGAAGGGGGGAGGAGGAGGAGGAGGAGGAGGAGGATGAGGAAGGAGAGGAGGCTGGTATGAGGAGGAGGAAGAGGGGAGGAAGAGGAGGAGGAGGAGAGCTTGAGGGAGGAGAAGGAGGAGGAAAGGAGGGGCAGGAGGGAAAAGGGGACGGACTGGAGGTGAGGCGAGCGGAAGGGAGCGGGAGGGAGGAGATGGGGTGGGGAGAGACACGAGGGTGGTGGCAGTAGGGGGGAATAGAGAGAGAGAGAGAGAGAGCAGGAGGAGGAGGAGGAGGAGGAGGAGGAGGAGGCTGAGGAGGCTGAGGAGGAGGAGGAGGAGGGAGGAGGGAGGAGGGAGGAGGGAGGGAGAAGGGAGAAGGGAGGGAGGAGGGCGCGTGCTCCGTGGGAGCACCCTGGGCACTCCCGCGACCAACCACCCGGGTCACCCGATGCGCGATGCTCCTCGCGCCCTCTCGCCCTCGCGCCGCCCCAACCCCAATCTGGAGAAGGGCAGCCGGCCTGGCCCGGACCGCGAGGCGCGAAGCGCGATGATCTTCGCGCCCCTGGGGGGGTCACGAGAAAGCTTTCCTTGGAGGATGTAAAGCTGCCACAAACCTAAACTTTTGGCGTTCCGCGCGGGTGTCTTGGATCTGCGCTGGACCCCCCCCTCTCTGGCGCGCGGAGCGCGCCAGGGGCGGCGCCAGAGGCGCCGCCAGGGGCAGCCCCGCGCCGATCCAAGAGATCCGCGCGGAGCGCCAAAAGTTTAGGCGTATGGCGTGCTTCCTTCTTCGATTTCTCGGTGGGGCCACGAGGGAGCTGCCCAGCCGCCCGACGGCGCCTCGTGAGGACGGGAGCCATGGCGATCGCTCAGAGACTGCCGCGGAGACGTGCCGCGCACAAGGGGCACGACGACCAGCCAGATTGCCACGGATCCCCCTCGCGCAAAGGAGGCGGTCGCAGGCGCACGTCTTCCGCCCCCGCGGGACGATGTCGGCCGAGGGGAGGCGCCGCGCTGGTGGTAGGTCGGGCATGTCCTCCTACAGGCGGATCTTGGAAGAAAGATAATACATAGTCAATCCACAAGTCCAAAACGATCACAAGAGCACGACAAAAATCGTCCCCTGACTATTTTGGCCTATTTTGAGTGCTTCTCCTGTAGAAGGGCATGCCCGATTGAACGCTGGTGCTCGCACGCTTGAGGCTGGAAGCGAGGCCAGGCCGCGGCGGCTGGGCGGCGCCCGATGGCGGCCGCCGCCCGAGAGCGGCCGCGACTTTCTCGCGGCGGGCGCGGCGGGCGCAGAGGTCCGAGGGCCGAGGGCCGAGTGAGGCCAGGCCACGACACGCCCTGGAGTGGGCTTCCTGTCGGCGGCGAGCGAGGGGGGCATGGGAAGAGGAGTACACCCTGCGAAATGCTTAAGAAATCATGGGTTAAGAAATTCATAGTCTCAGAACTTGAATAAAACCCAGAATTCCCATTCAAACATTAGGATTTACATTGAAACATTAAGAATAATGGAGACTCTGGCCGAAAATTTAAGTTTTCTTAAGCATCGCCTAAGATGTAGCCCTCTGGAGCGCCCGAAGTCACCCCCATGGGCAAGAGGCGGGGGCGCCCAGGTTCGAGCACTGCTCGGCAAAGAGCGAGGCAACACCGGCGTGCTGGCCAGCGCGCCGAGGAGGGCCGGCACGGGCCTGGTGGCGTACCCTGCGGCGCGCAGCCTGTGGCTGCCACTGTCAGCGCCATCCCCGGGGAGAAGACCTGCCTGGGGCGAGGGGGGGGGGGAAGTGCGGAGGAGAAGGCCTTCTCAGAATGCGGCGGCGGGGATTCTCGGGAGCCCTCCTCGCGCCTGCCGGG
>CAUYUJ010020775.1:80000-140681 GCA_963575745.1 Prorocentrum cordatum | reverse complement strand
CACCATCACCATCACCATCACCAGCACCATCACCAGCACCAGCACCAGCACCATCACCATCACCATCACCAGCACCATCACCATCACCATCACCATCACCATCACCATCACCATCACCATCACCATCACCATCACTCTCACCACCACCATCACCATCACCATCACCACCACCACCACCACCACCACCACCACCACCACCACCACCACCACCACCACCACCACCACCACCACCACCACCACCACCACCACCACCACCACATGGCTCAGGGCGTACTTGGCGCAAGGCTCAAGCTCAAGGGCTCGCGCGCGCGCCGGGGGGGCCGGGCCTGCGCGCGATGGCGCCCTCGCCCGGGCCCGCGGGCAGGAGCTTGCACGCCGACCTGCCGCGCAGCCGCTCTGGGGGAGCAGAGGCGGCGCAGCAGGAGGGGAGGCGACGCGCAGGCGGAGCCAGCAGCACGGCCGCGCCAGAGGCCGAGGACGGGCCAGAAAGAGCCGCCAAACTGACCGGGCGCTCGCGCAGGGCGGGGGCGGCGGGCCGGCCCGCGGCGCCCGCCGGGATGGCCCCGTTGCCGGGCCGACGCCCCGCTATGCAGGCCAGAGGCTGCACAGGGAGGGCGGCCACCGCTACTGAAGGGAGGCCGGGCGCACGGCAGAGGGCGACGCCGAGCAGGGCTGGAGGCAGAGCGGCAGAGGAGGAAGAGGAGGAAGAGGAGGAAGAGGCGGCAGAGGCGGAGGAGTAGGCGGCAGCGGCGGAGGAGACGCACCGCCACCGCCGCGACGGCGCCCAGCAACGCCGCCACCACAACGGCAACCGCCAGCACCACCGCGACGGCGACCAGCAGCACCAGCAGCAGCACCACCGCCAAGACGAAGACGAGCACAAGCGACAGCACCGCAACCAGCGGCGGGGCAACGACAGCGAGCACCAGCAACAGCAGCACCAGCACCAGCACCAGCAACACGACTACGACAGCACCGGCGCCATGACGCGACGGCCCGACCCTGGCAGACATGACCCCCCTGGGGGTGGACACCGCCAGGGTCTGACCAGGAAGACCCTGTCCACGAAGGGTCTGGGGACCCCCCGGGGGGCTACCTGGACAAGCGGCGCGGGGCCGCCGCCGCCGCCCGACCCGGGTCCGCCGCCTGGCCTCTGGACGCTGGTGCGGCGAGGGCCCCCGAGGCGACCACTCGGGAGCCAGGCGCGACAGCCGGAGCAGCAACCGCGAGGCTCGGCGCCAGCGCCGGGCGTCGCACCAGACGAGGCCCAGGAGGAAGAGGCGAGAGAGCAGCACGAGGAGGCAAAGGAGGCGCAACGCGCAAACGAGAGGGCGCCGCGCCGGGCGGCCTACGCTCGCCGGGTCCTTCGCCGCGGCCGCCGGCGAGCCGCGCGGCGGCTGGCGGCCAGTGCCCTCGAGGCCGCGTACGCCGAGCACGACGCGCTCGTGGAGCAGGCAGCGGCTTTCGAGCGTCGGCGCGCTTGCCTGGCCGCGAGGTTCGACGCGAGGTGGGCGCAATGCGAGCTCCGGAAGGCACTCGCCGCAGCCAGGGGCGCGGCGACACGCGACGAGGAGCGGCAGCCGCAGCAGCGACAGCACCAGAGCCCGCCTGCGCAGCAGCAGCCGCGCGAGGAGGCAGAGGAGGGCGGCAGGAAAAGGCGTGGCGAGGGCCGCCGCGACCAGGAGGCCAAGCCAGGACAGCCAGCGCCCCATGAAGGGGGTGGGTGCTCTCAGCTCCGGCGCCCGCACCGGCGACAGGACGCTGACCGAGAGATGGCGCGGGCGGGTGTCGGCGAGGGCGCGCCGCTCGTGACTAGAGCGCACTTCCGCCACGGGCGCCGCGAGAGCAGGCAGCACCGCAGCGACCAGAGCGACAGCATCCAGCACCCAACTGCGGCCACAGGCGGAGGAAAACTACGACGGCGCCCGCCAAGGCGCCCACCACGACGGCGACCAAGACAGCAACGAGCAGCACCACGACGGCGACCAGCAGCACCAGCAGCACCAGCAGCACCGCCACAGCCACGACGGCGAAAAACAACAACAGCACCAGCACCACAACGAGCAACAAACAACCTCACAACAAGCACCACAACAAGCACCGCGCCAAGCACACCACCTCAAGCGCACCCACCACCACCACCACAACAAGCACCCACGACCACAGCAAGCGCCCTTGAGGGGGGTGGGTACTCCCAGCTCCGGCGCCCGCGCCGGCGACAGGACGCTGACCGAGAGATGGCGCGGGCGGGTGTCGGCGAGGGCGCGCCGCTCGTGACTAGAGCGCACTTCTGCCACGGGCGCCGCGAGAGCAGGCAGCACCGCAGCGACAAGAGCGACGGCAGCCAGCACCAAGAGCAGCAGCACAACGACTACGACCACGAGCACCAACGCGACGACAAGCATCGACAGCAGCAGCACCACCACCACGACAACCAGCACCAGCGGCAGCAACGCCACCGCGACGAGCGGTTCCAGCACCGCGACGACCAGCAGCAACAGCAGCACCACCACCACGACCACCAGCACCAGCAGCAGCACCGCAACCACCACGACGACACCCTGCACCACCACCGCCACCACCACGAGGACAACCGGCACCAGCGGCAACACCGTCACCACGTCCAGCTGCAGCAGCACCACCGTGACGACCAGCAGCAGCAGCAGCAGCAGCAGCAGCAGCAGCAGCAACAGCAGCAGCAGCAGCAGCAGCAGCAGCACAACCACCACCACGACGACCAGCAGCAGCAGCAGCAGCAGCAGCAGCAGCAGCAGCAGCAGCAGCAGCAGCAGCAGCAGCACCGCAACCACCACGATGACACCCTGCACCACCACCGCCACCACCGCGACCACGGACGGCAGCCCTCTCACAGCAGCAGCAGCAGCAGCAGCAGCAGCAGCAGCAGCAGCAGCAGCAGCAGCAGCAGCAGCAGCGGCAGCAGCATCAGCAGCAGCAGCAGCAGCAGCAGCAGCAACGGCAGCAGCAGGCACCGCGGCAGCGGCCAGGACGACAGCAGCCAGCAGGGCCCCCCGCCACCCCAGACGGCCATTCCAGCCGTCTGGCCGCCAGCCCTCCAGCCCCTTCCGAGGGAGGGGGCTGGCGTCAGCTGCAGCCCGTGCCCCCCAGGGGAAGAGCCCCATTCCCACGGTAGGACTCCCCTGGGGCCAGTTCCCCATCGGGGTTCGCGCGGCTCCGCTGCGGTCCCCGGTGGCGCCCCGGCTTGTGCAGCAAGCCCACAGGAGCAACGCGACAACATGTTCGACCACAAGAGGCGGTACGACTCCCAACAAGGGCGCCGCGAGCAGCAGCACAACGACGACGACAAGCAGCAACATCAGCAGCAACACCACCACCACGACAACCATCACCAGCGGCAGCGTCGCCACTGCGACCAGCTGCAGCGGCACCACCACGACGACCAGCAGCAGCAGCAGCAGCAGCAGCACCACCACCACCACCGCCACCACGACCAGCAGCAGCAGCAGCAGCAGCAGCAGCAGCAGCAGCAGCAGGGCAACCACCACAACGACCAGCACCACAGCGACCAACACCAACGACCAGCAACACAGTATGCACCAAACGACCAGCGCCACAGCACGCACCCAACGACCAGCACCACAATGACGACCAGCACCACCACAGCACCACAGCACGCAGCCAACGACTGCGGACGGCAGCCCCCTGCCTGGCAGCAGCAGCAGCAAAAGCAGCAGCAAAAGCAGCAGCAGTGGCAGCCAGCAGGGCCCTCCGCCGCCCCAGACGGCCATTCCAGCCGTCTGGCCGCCAGCCCTCCAGCCCCTTCCGAGGGTGGGGGCGGGCGTCAGCTGCAGCCCGTGCCCCCCAGGGGAAGAGCCCCATTCCCACGGTAGGACTCCCCTGGGGCCAGTTCCCCATCGGGGTTCGCGCGGCTCCGCTGCGGTCCCTGGTGGCGCCCCGGCTTGTGCAGCAAGCCCACAGGAGCAACGCGACAACATGCTCGACCACAAGAGGCGGTACGACTCCAAACAAGGGCGCCGCGAGCAGCAGCACAACGACGACGACAAGCAGCAACATCAGCAGCAACACCACCACCACGACAACCATCACCAGCGGCAGCGTCGCCACTGCGACCAGCTGCAGCGGCACCACCACGACGACCAGCAGCAGCAGCAGCAGCCGCAGCAGCAGCAGCAGCACCACCACCACCACCACCGCTACCGCGACCAGCAGCAGCAGCAGCAGCAGCAGCAGCAGCAGCAGCAGCAGCAGCAGCAGCAGCAGCAGCAGCAGCAGCAGCAGCAGCAGCATGGCAACCACCACAACGACACCCTGCGACACCGACCAGCAGAAACACCAACGCCACCGCAAACACAGCGACCAGCAGCAGCACCGCGACAGCGACCGACAGCGCCGCCACCAGCACCAGCGCCAGCACAAGCACCGCCACCATCACGACAGGAGCAGAGCGCACTGGCGAGGAGTCCGCGGGAGGCGCTCTACGGCTACCGCGGACAACGGGTCGGCGAAGCCAGCCACCCAGGCCCCCCCGGGCCAGCCGACGAGCCGCCGGGCACGCTGGAGCGCAGATCGGGAGTCTGCCCCGGTACCAGCGCTCGCGGAGACGCCGCCGCACATGCTGTCGGCGCCGGAAAGGCTTGCCACGCCGGGCTCGCGAGCGGGCGCGCGGTCGGCCTCGCCGCCGCCATCGCCACCGCAGCTGAACCACTTCGCCAGCATTTTCGGCGCCTGGCCGGCAGCGCCCCCTGAACCAGAGGGAAGGCGGTGGGACTTCTCGGGCCTCTCCCTGCCGCCAGCAGGGCGCGAGGCGGCCGAGGAGCAGCGACAGCCACCGCAGCAACAGCAGGGGCCAGACCGGCCAGACAAGGAGGATTGCGCCATCTGGCAGGCGCCGCTCGAAGGGGACACCGTGACGTGGCCAGCTTGCGGCCATGTCCCCCACCGCTTCCACGCAGCGTGCGCAGCGAGGCATCGGCCGACACGGGCGGGCCTGGCCCACTTGTACCACACAGGTGACGCATCCCGTGCAGAAAGGTCGCCATGCCCCCTTTGCAAAAGCCCGTGAGGGGACTCGCCGGGTGGCGTGGCGGCGCTCGCGGGCTTCGTGGAATCCCTGAACGCTTTTGGAGACTACCCCGCCCGAGGGTGCAGGTGCTCACGCTGCCGAGCCGCGGCCAGCCCGCCAAGTGAGGAGGCGGCGGGCCCTTGCGCAGGAGGACCCCTTGAGCAGCCAGGAGGGCCCGCGCCGCACGCCATCGCAGTCTGCCCGCGACATTTCCAACCCCTGCGGTGGCGGCGCTCTCGCGGGCCCAGCGGGCTGGCGGGCAGCTGGGAATGCCGCGCCTGCGACGTGGCCCCCCTGGGTAGCGACGTCACGCCGCCGCAGGGCGCGAGACCGCCGCGCTGCCCCTGCGGACGGCCAGGGCCAATCGAGTGGGTCGCCAGGGCCGCCAGGGCCACAGGAGGGTCGTGGAGACGGCGCGGGGCCTGGCTCTGCGAGGGCTGCGCCGCCACGCCGCTTCGGAGCCAGTGGTCGCTGCCCCTCCGTCGCCGCCCGCGACAACAGCAGACGCATGAGATCCTCGACTAGCGCGCCCCGAACAGGCGCCCACCGCCGCAGGGCAGCGGCAGCCTGGCCGCTTCGCCGGGTGGCCTCCCCTGGCGGGCCCACTACGAGAACGAACCACCTCACGCGTGTACGTGCCCTTGCTGTTAGCAGCGGCGGGGCTGCTTGACCAGCAGGAGGCGGCGGGATGGAGCACGCACCCGCTCACGCACGACTGGTGGCAGCCGACAGTGGAGGCCTTGCAGCAAGCGGACCCCGTGCCAGCCGAGACCTTCGCCCAAGGGCTGGAGTTCGCAGGGGCCAGCCCAGGGACGATATATGCCGCGATCGCCGCTGGGGGCGGAGCACGCCCTGGACACGTGCACCTGCCGCCTGTGGCCAGAGCGCTGGCGGACAGCGCTGGCTACATCGACGACCTCGCCCAGGACCTCTTGCTCGAGCTCTTCGGTGGGGTCGTGCTGGCGCGGGGGGTCGACCGGCGCGCAGACGAGCTCCGCGACCCGGCCAGGTGGGCCGCAGCCGCGCCGCGCCCGCCGAGGCCGCCACCAGCGGCGCCAGCAGGACCTCAGCCCAGCGACGACGCCAGCGGAGGGGGCCCAGGAGGCAGAGGCCGAGGAGGCAGAGGAGGAAGAGGCGCCAGAGGAAGCAGAGGGCGAGGCGCTAGAGGGGGCCGAAGAGGAAGAGGCACCAGAGGAGGGGGAGGAGGGGGAGGAGGCAGCTCGAGCAGCAGCGCCGCCAGCGAGAGCGATGAGGACACTGAGGACAGCGCCTCCAGCAACTCTGGCCCCGCGCTGCCCGCGCCGCTGGCCCAGCCCCGCCGAGACGGGGGCGCGGGGCGAGCTGCTCCTCCCCGGGCGCCCCATGGGGCGCCGCCCCGCTCACGCCCGCGCTCGCTTGACGGCGGCAGAGAGGGAAGCGCTGGGCGCGACAGACGCAGCATCTGTGCTC
Source organism: Prorocentrum cordatum (assembly GCA_963575745.1). Lineage (NCBI taxonomy): Eukaryota > Dinophyceae > Prorocentrales > Prorocentraceae > Prorocentrum > Prorocentrum cordatum. Next base: position 134,170 of record CAUYUJ010020775.1, on the reverse strand, counting down.
CGGGCCCGCGTGCCAACCCTCCAACGGGCGCCGGCGTTCGTGCGGGGGCCGTTCCGCAACGCCTTGCGCAAAGCTTTGGAGCTGATCCGAGAGGGCGAAGCAGACGAGACAGGAGCAGCGAGAGGGTGGAAGCTGTTCCTCCTGCTCCCACGACTGCTCTTGAGGAGAGAGGCGGGGCAGCGAAGGAGGATCTCCTGGAGAGGTTCACCCGCTTCGAGGCTGGAGACCGGGCGCAGCTTCTGACAGAAGCACAGCCGGGCCCGCCGCGCAGGCCGCCCGAGCGAGACGCGAACGGGCAGAGCAGGGCGCCCGAGGCACGAAGGGGCCGGGCGCCAGACGAAAACGAGGAGCTCCGCAGCCGCTGCGAGAGGGCCCGCGAGCTGATCCGCCTCGGCGAGGTCTCGGCGGCGCGGCAAGCGCTGACAGCGAGCGCGGTGGCACCAGGCACACAGGCCACTCTGGACGAACTCCGGGACCCGGCACGCCGCCTGCAGCAGCCGAGAGAGCAGCTCAGCGAGCGAGCCGCCCGCGCGCCGCCGCAAGGCCTCGCCAGCCTGGAACCAGACCGCCTCCTCACGAACGTGCGCAGGAGTCGCCGGGGCGCTGCGCCGGGCCCCTCAGGGATGACGGGAGAACACTTGCAGACGCTGCTGGACGACGAGCACTGCGGCGACCTCCTGCACCACGCTGCCACGCTCCCTGCGAGGGCGGAAATCCCTGGCCCCGTGGCAGAGGCCCTCCGGCTCGGCCGCCTCGCGGCGCTGCGCAAGAGCAACGGGAGGGTGCGAGGCATCGTGACTGGCGACGTCTTCAGGCGGCTGGTAGCCCGCACACTGGCGCAGCAAGTGGGCGAAGAGGTCGAGCAGGCGACTGCCCCCTTCCAGTTCGCACTCTCGACCCGAGCAGGCACGGAATGCGTGGCGCACCTCGTGCAGACTCTCACCCAGGGTGACCCGGCTGCCACGGTGGTTTCCATAGACGGAATCGGGGCATTCGACCTCATGTCCAGAAACTCGATGCTCGAAGGATTAGCAAACCTGGGCAGGGGTAGCGCACTGCTTCCCTTCTGCCGCCTCTTCTACGGGGAAAGGTCGCAGTACTGGTGGCACGACGACGCGGAACAAGGGCGCGCGATCGACCAGGTGGAAGGAGGAGAGCAGGGAGACCCGCTCATGCCAGCCCTGTTTGCCTTGGGACAACACCCCGCCCTGCAACAGGTCCAGGGCGTACTCTGGCCCGGGGAGCGCATCTTCGCCTTCCTTGACGACGTGTACTTGGTCACCACGCCAGACAGAGCGAGGTTCCTCTTCAACGCCGTGCGGGGCGCCCTCCAAGCGCATTGCGGCATCAGCGTGAACATGGGGAAGACGCGAGTCTGGAACAGGGGAGGGCAGGAGCCACTTGGCATCCGAGAGCTGGGCTCAGCAGCAGACCGGGTGTGGGTAGGAGGAGCAGACACCCCGCCGGAAGCCCAGGGCTTGGTCGTTCTGGGGGCCCCGATAGGCCACGGAGCTTTCGTCGCCCAACACCTGGAGGCCATCCTGGAAGAACACCGCCGCTTGCTCGCGAGGATACCACACGTCGGGGACCTGCAATCCTCGTGGCTCCTGCTCAGCATGTGCGCCAACCCCCGGGCCAACTTCTTCCTGGGGGCGCTGGCTCCCGAGGACACGGCCGCCTTCGCCGCAGCGCACGACGACAACCTGGCCAACGCGCTCGCCGACTTGCTGGAACTCCCGCAAGAAGCTGTCGCAGAAGGCACGTCAGCGCGCCAACGCTGCCAACTGCCGCTTTGCATGGGAGGGCTCGGCCTGCGAAGCGCGTCCAGGACGGCGCCGGCGGCCTGGTGGGCTTCCTGGGCAGACTGCGCGCAGATGCTCCGCGAACGCTGCCCCGAGCTCACAAACCAGATCTGCGCTGCACTGAGCGAGCTGGACCGGGGCCCGCTGCCGGCCGCTCCCGGGTGCTTACAACAAGCCAGGAGGGCAAGGGGGCACCTCTCGGCACACGGCTTCGCCGCGCCCAACTGGCACGACCTTGCGCAGGGCGCCCGGCCACCGCCGACGCACGAACGGGAGCGCGGCGAATGGGCGCACGGCTGGCAGTTCTGGGCCGCCAGAGTCTTGGAGAACACGGCCCGACAGCAGCTCCTCAACGCCTCCACGCCGACCGACCGCACCCTCCTCTGGTCACAGAGCGGGCTGTGCGCGGGACGAGCCTTCGCCGCGCTGCCCACGACGGGGGACTTCCACATCCCGCCGGCAGAATTCAGAGTCCTGCTCCTCAGGCGCTTGCGATTTGATCTACCCTTCGCAGCGAGCGATTGCAGATGCAGAGGCAGACTGGACGCCAGAGGTGACCGCAGAGCGGCGTGCCCAAGGGCAGGGGTGCTCAAGAAGAGATCCATCCCTTTGGAGAAAGCGGCTGCACGTATCTGCCGCGAGGCCGGGGGCCGAGTCGCAGCGAATCAGCTCCTGCGAGACCTCAACGTGGACAGCGTCGACCCCCGCGACGGGCGCAAGATCGAGGTCATCGCGAACGGCCTGCCGCTCTGGGGAGGAGCGCAGCTGGCGATTGACGCGACCCTGGTGTCGCCAGTCCGCACCGACGGCACCGCGCAGCCCAGAGCCGCGGACGAGGACGGAGTCCAGCTCGCGGTCGCGCGGGGCCGGAAGGAAGCGACCTACCCCGAGCTCATCGGGTCAAGGAGATGCCGATTGGTCGTGCTGGGCTTGGAAATCGGCGGCAGGTGGTCCGAGGAGGCCCTGACCTTCGTCCGGCTGCTCGCCAGGACCAGAGCCCGCAGCGCGCCGCAGCGACTCCGAGCGTCGGCGCGGGCGGCGTACCTACACCGCTGGACAGGCTTGGCCGCGGTCGCGGCCCAGAGGGCGTTCGCGGCCACGCTGCTGGAGTTGCCGCCGCACGCCCTGGCCGTCGACGGGGACGAGCCGCACCTCGCCGACCTCCTGGCGGGCGCCTGCTACACGGAGACGCCGGCCCCTAGCCGACTGCCGCCGTGTTTCTGATGCGGTGGAACGGGCGCGGCCCCGCCCCGGGGGCCCGCCCGCCGGCGCAGCAGGAGGACCAGCAGAACCACGACAACCACTACCACAATTGCGACAACAAGCAGCGGCAGCAGCTGCAGCACAACCGCCACCACCACGCCTACGACCAGCAGCGCCACCACCGCCAGCAAGGCGACCAGCACCACCACCACCGCGACGGCGACCAGGGGCAGCACGGCGACCAGCAGCACCACGACAACAACTACCACTACAGCGACAACAAGCAGCAGCAGCAGAAGCAGCAGCAGCACCACCACCACCACCACAACGAGTACGACTACCACCAGCAGCGCCACCACAATTTGCACGGCGACCAGCACCACCACCACGACGGCGACCAGGGGTAGCACGGCGACCAACAGAAACACGACAACTACTACCACAACTTCGACAACAAGCAACAGCAGCAGCAGCATCAGCACCACCACCACCACCACGACGGCGACAAGGGGCAGCACGGCGACCAGCAGAACCACGACAACTACTACCACAACTGCGACAACACTCAGCAGCAGCAGCGGCAGCAGCAGAACCACCACCACAACTACCACGACTACGACCAGCAGCGCCACGCCCGCCAGCACGGCGACCAGCACCACCATCACCACCACCACCACCACGGCGACCAGGGGCAGCACGGCGACCAGCAGCACCACGACAACAACTACCACTACAGCGACAACAAGCAGCAGCAGCAGAAGCAGCAGCAGCAGCAGCACCACCACCACCACAACCAGTACGACTACCACCAGCAGCGCCACCACAATTTGCACGGCGACCAGCACCACCACCACGACGGCGACCAGGGGTAGCACGGCGACCAACAGAAACACGACAACTACTACCACAACTGCGACAACCAGCAACAGCAGCAGCAGCAGCAGCAGCAGCACCACCACCACCACGACGGCGACAAGGGGCAGCACGGCGACCAGCAGAACCACGACAACTACTACCACAACTGCGACAACACTCAGCAGCAGCAGCGGCAGCAGCAGAACCACCACCACAACTACCACGACTACGACCAGCAGCGCCACGCCCGCCAGCACGGCGACCAGCACCACCATCACCACCACCACCACCACCACGGCGACCAGGAGCAGCACGGCGACCAGCAGCACCACGACAACCAATACAACTACAGCGACAACAACAAGCAGCAGCAGCAGCACCACCACCACCACAACCACTACGACTACGACAACCAACGCCCCCACCACCAGCACGGCGACCAGCACCACCACCACCGCGACGCCGACCAGGGGCAGCACGGCGACCAGCAGCACCACGACGGCCACTACATCTACAGCGACAACAACAAGCAGGACCAGCAGCAGCAGCAGCAACACCACCACCACCACTACAACCATTACGACTACGACCAGCAACGCCACCACCACCAGCACGGCGACCAGCACCACCACCACCGCCACGACGGCGACCAGGGGCAGCACGGCGACCAGCAGAGCCACGACAACTACTACCACAACTGCGACAACAAGCAGCAGCAGCGGCAGCAGCAGAGCCACCACCACCACCACCACTACGACTACGACCAGCAGCGCCACCACCACCAGCACGGCGACCAGCACCACCACCACCACCACGACGGCGACCAGGGGCAGCACAACTGCGACAAGCAGCAGCAGCCGCAGCACCACCACCACCACGCCTACAAACAGCAGAGCCACCACCACCAGCACGGCGACCAGCAACACCACCACCACGATGGCGACCAGGAGCAGCAGAGCGACCAGCATAACCACGACAATTACTACCACAACTGCGACAACAAGCAGCAGCAGCGACAACAGCAGAACCACCACCGCAACCACTACGACTACGACCAGCAGCGCAGCGACAACAAGCAGCAGCAGCAGCACCACCACCACCACAACCACCACAACCACCACAACCACTACGACTACGACCAGCAGCGCCACCACCACCAGCACGGCGACCAGCACCACCACCACGACGGAGACCAGGAGCAGCGCGGCGACCAGCAGAACCACGAGAACTACTATCACATTTGCGACAACAAGGAGCAGCAGCAGCAGCAGCAGCAGCAGCAGCAGCAGCAGAACCACCACTACAACCAGTACGACTACGACCAGCAGCGCCACACTCACCAGCACGGCGACCAGCAGCAGCAGCAGCACCACCACCACCACCACCACCACTACGGCGACCAGGAGCAGCACGGCGACCAGCAGCACCACGACAACCACTACAACTACAGCGACAACAACAAGCAGCAGCAGCAGCAGCAGCAACAGCAGCAGCAGCACCACCACCACCACAACCACTACGACTACGATCAGCAACGCCCCCACCACCAGCACGGCGACCAGCGCCACCACCACCACGACGGCGACCAGGGGCAGCACGGCGACCAGCAGCACCACGACAACCACTACAACTACAGCGACAACAACAAGCAGCAGCAGCAGCAGCACCACCACCACAACCACGACGACTACGACCAGCAACGCTACCACCACCAGCACGGCGACCAGAGCCACCACCACCACCACCACCATGACGGCGACCAGGGGCAGCACGGCGACCAGCATAACCACGACAACCACTACCACTAGAGCGACAACAAGCAGCAGCACCCACATCAGCAGCAGCAGCAGCAACAGCAGCAGCAGCAGCAACATCAGCATAACCACCACCACCACCATCACTACGACTACAACCGGCAGCGCCACCACCACCAGCACGGAGACCACTACCACCACCACCACGACGGCGACCAGGGGCAGCACAGCGACCAGCAGCACCACGACAACCACTACCACAACTGCGACAACAAGCAGCAGCAGCAGCAGCAGCAGCAGCAGCAGCAGCAGCAGCAGCAGCAACAGCAGCAGCAGCAGCAGCAGCAGCAGCAGCAGCAGAACCACCACCACAACCACTGCGACTACGACCAGCAGCGCAACACCCACCAGCACGGCGACCAGCAGCAGCAGCACCACCACCACCACGGCGACCAGGAGCAGCACGGCGGGGCCCGCGCGGACGCTGGCGCGGCAGGGGGCGACGGCGGCCGGCGGCGGCTGGCGGCGGCGGGCCGGCGGCAGCGGTTGGGCAGGCGACGGAGGCCGCGGAGGCCGAGGAGGCGGAGGAGGAGGCGGGCGCTGGGGCGAGGAGGCGGAGGGCGGCAGCGCGGGGGCCCCGCTGCCCTTTGGCTAGGAGGGGCTCGGGGAGGCGCGCCAGAGCGGGCCCCGAGTGAGGGTGGGCTAGAACGCCCGCGACTCTCGGGGCGGCCGGGGGGGCCCCGCAGCGCAGCCGCGCCAGGAGCGAGGCGAGGCGCCGCGGCCGGCGGAGCCCCGCTGCGAGGGAGCGGAGGCGGAGGCGGCGGGCTGCGGCTGGCTGGGGCCCGCCAGGGGCCGGCCGAGGCGCGAGGGGGGCGGCGCGCTGGCTGGCGGAGGCGGGGGGCGCCGAGGTGGGGCCGGGCTCAGCCGCCCGCCGGCCGGCGGGGCGGACGGGGGCGGCGGCGGCGGCGGGGGGCGGCGGGCCTGAGGCCTAGGCCGACGGCGGCGGGCGGCGGGCCACTGCAAGGGCCCCGCGCGGCGGCCTCGGCTTGGCGTGAGCCCGCGCAAGGAGGGCAACAAAGAAAAACAACAACAACACCAACAACGACAACACCAACACCAACAGCAACAGCACCACCACCAACAACAAGAACAACAACACCACCAACACCACCACCACCACTAACAACAACAACAACAACACCAACAGCAACAGCAACAGCAACAGCAACAGCAGCAGCAACAACAACACCAACAACACCAACAACAACCACAACCACCACCACAACCACAACCACAACAACAACACCAACAACACCAACAACAACACCATCACCATCAACAGCAACAACAATAGCAACAACAGCTACAACAGCAACAACAACAGCAACAACAACAGTAACATCAACAACACCAACAACACCAACACCAACACCCCCAATTACAACACCAACAACAGCAACACCAACAACACCACCAACAACAGCACCACCAACAACAACAAAGACAACACCAGCAACAGCAACATCAACAACAACAGCAACACCAACAACAACACCAGCACCACCACCACCAACACTACCAACAACAACAACACCAACACCAACACCAACAATCACAACGACAACGCCAACGACAACGACAACAACAACAACACCACCAACAACAATAACAGCAACAGCAGCAACAGCAGCAGCAACAACAACAACCACAACAACACCACCACCACCACCAACAACAGCAACAACAACAACACCACCACCACGACCACAACCTCCACCACCAACAACAACAACACCAACGACAACAACAACAGCAGCAGCAGTAGCAGCAATAGCAACAACAACAATAGCAGCAACAGTATCAGCAGCAGCAACAACAACAAGACGAGCAACGCGTCAACTTGCCACGATGAAGCAATGCCAATGCACAGCCGCCCCGCCGCCCCCTCCCGGGTCAGCCGAGGGCTGCCCGACAGACGGCTGGGCTGAGCAACTGCGATCGAGGCGCGGCGACGCAGCCCGGCAGGGACGCGGCCCAGCCCGGAAAAGGCCGGGAGGGGCCCGGAACGACGCGGCGCCCGCGCAGGCGCGGCGCGGCCCGAAGAAGCAGGACGCAACGCCCACACCGCCGAGACACGGCACGGCGGCCAGAAGTCGGGAACGGCGCAAGAACGCGAAGCGCACATATGTCAGGGCTGTGTAAGGTTTAATCAATTCGGCAAGCATGCACCACCGTAGGTCGCGCAATTTGTTACATGAGGACGAGCATCAGACACAGGTGCCTCATGTGACCTCGAAGATTCCATTCGCCTGGCGCGGAAGCGGAGCGGCGGGCCCTTGGCGCTCTGGGCGACCCCGAAGCACCCCCCGCCCAGTCAACGAGTCGCGTGTACACCAACGCTTGCGCGCGCTAGGTTAAGCAGCGAGGGGGGGCCCGCAGGGGCCCAGCAAAACAACCCAGAGCCCCCCGAGACACCGCGAGAGGCTAGCCCCCAAGGGCCCCCCCCTGCCACAGACCAAGCGTGCGCAGATGCCCGCTCGCACGCAATTGGTCGCGCAGCAAAGGGCAGGCCTCCCGATTGCCCGAGGGGGCGCCAAAAGCACGGCGCGTGGCTCACCAAGCGCGCTCCGCCCAGCGCGGAGGCAGAACGGCGGGCCCCTGGGGCGCTCCAGAAAGCACGCCCCCCCCCCCCCCCAAGCGACGCAGGCGTGCGCAAGCCTACGTGGGCGCGCGCTTCGTAGAACATTTAAAGAGGGAGGGGGCCCAGAGAACCCACAAGAGCGCACCAGGGCACCCCGAGACACCCCGAAAGGCTGGACTGGAAGCGCTCGAGAGCCCCCCCAGGCTCCAATCTAGGCGTGTGCAAACGCCCGTTCGCGTGCGGTTGGTCGCGCAGCAATAGGGGAGGGGGCCCCACTGGGCGGCCTCCGCCCGGCGCAGAAGCGGAGAGGTGGCCCGGGGGGCGTTCTGGAAGGCGCCGAGCAGCCGCCCCCCCGCCCAGGAAACAGAGCGCGCGCAACCAGCGTTTGCCCGCGCTTCGTTAAGCAGAAAGGGGTGGGGCCCAAGAGAGCCCAAAATAGCGCTCAGAGACCCCCGAGAACCGCCGAAAGGCTGGGCCCTTGAGGCCCCAGGAGCCCCCTCATCTGCTTCAAACCAGGCGCGTGCAGACCCGTTCAGGCAGTTGGTCACGGAGCAAATACAGGCTCCCCCCGACGGCCCAACGGAGCGCCCAGTGCACTTCACGTTTCTGACCGGGTGGCCACCACCCGGGGCGGAAAGCGGAGAGGCAGACCCCTGGGGGCCCCAGAGGAGCCTCCCGCATGATCCTTGCTCTGGCTTGCGCGCTCTGCGCAAGTCCCGCGGCTTGCGCAGCAGCCGCGGCCTCTCCAGGCACGACGCGCAATGGGCTGTGATCAGGCCTGCAAATTTGCACGCGTTCCGTTGGATCGTGTAACCACGGCGCCAGCAGAGCGATAGGCCTCGAGAGGGCCGCCGCCCCAGCCAGTGCCGAAGAGCGCGTCCATTCGGTGCGCAGTGCGCATCGGTGTGCAGAGCGCTGCTCCACAGCGACACGTGCATGCCCAATTTGATATCGCATCCTCGAGCCCGAGCATGTCGACGAGGGGCGCCATATTTTCAGGTTTCGCTCGCAGCAGTGTCGAAAAGAACGCGAAATCGTTGTTCCCTGGTCCTCTCCTGGGGCGCGCCTGTGGCAGCCGCTGCGGCCTTGTTCTGGCGCTGGAATTGAACGCAAATTCCCTGGGGGGCCCAGGGCGCGATGTAGCCCCAATTTTGGCGACGACGCTGAGGATTATCTGCGCAGCTGTGTTGCCGGAGCAACTCTTTAATGAAACGCCTCGGGGTGCCTTGCGACAGTGGCTCGCAAGCCGGATGGGTCAATGCTTTCCTGTGAGGAGCGCAGTCCGAGGGCGAGGTAGAGGTCGAGACACCACTTCCCCCCCGTGCTCTTATCTGCGGTGCAGTTGAAGAAGCCAGCGAAAGGTGCGCCTGAGAGGAACTTCGCGCGCGCCGCGTTCGCGCCCAGGGGCGCTCCGAGGCACGTCGCGGAGCGCGCGATGGCTCTGCGCCCCCCTGGGCACGGGCGCGACGCGACCAAGGCCAATGGAGAGGGCCCACGGGAAGAGCGCGCAGCTGGAGGCGTCGTGCTGGCAACCGCAGCCCCCTCTTTGAGGGCTGCGTTCCCGTCGTCGTGGATCTCCGCCTCCCCGGGGTAGAACGCCGAGATCAGTTGCTTGGCTTCGGACGTGCCCCGTCGCTCTCTGGAGCGTCTCGCGAGCTGGGAATCCGTCGGAGCTGAGCGCGCAAATCCGTGATGCGCATCGGCAGCAAGGCCGAGGCAATCTCGATCTCGTCCTTGACCTGCGAGTGCGGCTTCGAGATGCCTACCGCGATCTTGTCCGTAATTGCGAGTCCGGCTCCAAGATGCCTCTGGCTGTCTGCCGGCTGCGGCCGCAAACCCAAAGCACTCTTGCGGGACTGAGACAATAGGCCCCCGAACACCGGCTGCGAAGCAGAATCTGCCGATCCAAGAATGCCGGCCGGCCGCCGGCGTCGCAGGCAACGTCCGCGGGGCCAGCGCTTGGATGCCGGGGCGTGGCTCTTCCCGCCCGATCGCCAGCGTGCCCCGGATGCCGTCGAGCTTGCCGCCGAGAATCTGGCTCGCCAACCTTTTGGCGAGGCCCGTGGCGGCGCTGAGCAGTTTGTGGAGGCCAGAGCAGGTCTGCGCGAAGTGGTCGTGCGCCTCGGATGCTTCAAGCTGCAGGTTCTCGGGCGTCCCGCTGAGCAGGCGCAGCCGCCGCGCGAGGTCGAAACCGCCCGTGCGCGCCGTGCTGATGTCGCCGTCGGGGGCCCCCTGCCCCTTGCGCAGCTCCGCGCGCGCTGGGGCGCCGCGCCGCCCGAAGACGAACCGCGGGGGCAGGCGCTGCATCAAGGCGACGGCTTCCAGCCGCCCCATGGGGTCGGCTTGAATTGCCGCGTGCGTTCCGGCGTCGGGGTCGCCCCCGAAAGCCGATATCGAGGCGACCCTTTTTGAATGCGAATTAAGAGGGCCATGCTGGCGGCATCCTAGACAAATTGCAGCGGGGCGCCGTGCCCCCAGCGTAGACGGCCATGGCCCCGTTGTCTTGGGAAGGAAGCCTAGCTGACCCAGCTATGGGGGATCGCCCGCATCTCCCCGCAGCCTCCGAAAGAAGGTGATCACGGGGCAAGAAAGCAGATGGAGCGGAGGTAAGTCACGTTCTTGCCGTTGACGCGCTGTGGCTTGTCGACAAAGTGGCCCAATGTTTTCCGGCCTGCGCCTCGGCGGCCGCAGGTCCGACGCAAGGCGCGCGCCGCGCGCCGCCCGCGGCGGGCCCGCTGGCCTCCGCGGCGCCCCTGGGCTCCCCCGGAGAGATTCGGGCGAGGCAGGGCGCGGGGCGCCCCCGTCTCAGGTCGGGTCTCTCACCGCCGTTCGTAAGACACCTTGTGGGAATGTAGCAAGGTCGTGGCCGACGCCGACCCGCCCGCTTCCCCGCGACCCAGGGCGACGGCGCCTGCCGCTGAAAAAGCCGCCCCCCCGGCCCGAGAGAGGCGGCAAAGCGATGGCCAAACCCGGCCGCTCAGAGATTTACGACGCACCAATGTACGTGGCGATTTGCCGTGCAACAGGAGGTGGGGGCAGAGGGGGCCGAGACCATGGGGGGGGCCCAGTGAGTGGCGGTTGCGGGGCTCGCGAAAAGGGCGCGCCCGACGTTCGCGCCGAGCGCTCCGCAGCCGCCGCAACGGGGCAGGGTTGGGGCGCAAAGCGGGGCTCTCAAGACCTGGGGCGGCCGGCAGCTCGGCGCGCGAACGACGGCCCACGAGCGAAAATGGGGCCACGAGGCAGGCCCAAGGACAAGGTCCAGCATGTCCCGCTGCAGCCCAGGCAGCCCTGTCAGCCGCCGAGAATAGCCAGCGAAAAACAGGCTAGGCAAGGCAACGGCAGTCGCGCGTTGAAGCGCGCTGAGATCAAGCTTGGAAATGACTGGGGGCACCGCGCAAAATTTTTAATTGCGAAGGGGCAGGCAGCTGGTCGCGGGGTCGGCGTCGGCAGCGGAACGCGCCTGCGCGCCCGCGACAGGCCAATCGACCGCGTCCGGGATGGAGCTGTCCAGCGACTCATTGCAAGCTCGAACGGCGCTTGCCCAGGTCGAGCACGGCGTGGCCGTTGCCAGCCTAGGCTTGCTGGCGCCCGGGTGCGCTTCCGGCAGCAAGAAGGGGCTCGCCCGAGCCTCGATGGTGCGCCCCGCCATCATGGCGCTCAGTCGCAAATGCCGCCCGCACTGTGCAATGGCCACCTCGCCTGGCAGCGCTGGACTTCTGGTGCAGCCCGGATGGCGACGGGCGCAGGGCGCGCGCATAGAGTCGAGGGAGAAGTGGGCACGTGGAGCGAGTCCGAGGAAAGGGGGCGGGTAGAGCAAAGGGGAGTCCACGCAGAAAGGCGCCTTTGGCGCACAAGACCAGGAGTGGGGATTCAAACAAGTCATTGCTTCTAGCTGGCGTGGCTTGTAGGAGTGGGCCAAAAAGGGAAACGGGCATCAGCAAGGGCCCGCAAGATAATCGTCGTGTCTACTGCTGGGCGTCCGACATCGCCTGCGGGCGGGCTGTCGATGATTGCCGTGGCAGCCGTCTTCCCAGATGCGTTGTGAAATAGGGATTGGGTGCGTCTCGCATGCCGCGAGCAAGCTGACCAATGGCGCCGTCAGAGCCCGGGGAGGACGCTGCAACCGCGAGGTCGTCGACGAATTTCACGGGGCGAACGAGGTCCGAGCCGTCAAGCAAGTAGGTCCTATCGGCCTCTGAGGTAACCTGTGAGGCCCCTGAGCGACTTGCCTTCTCGGTCCTCTGGAAGGGTGTCCGCTTGGGCGCGGCCCTAGGGCCCCCCGACGCATCCCCGAAAATGTTCTTTTCCGCGATCGGCTCGAAGAGGCCCCTCTCGAAACCAGCGCGCACTACGGGTGCCACTCGCGCGGCGAGGCGTGGGCCCGGGGCGCGGGCGCGCGTCGCGGCCGCTGGCTCCGCGGCAACTGGCGTCGCGCCAGGTCCCACAAGTCGTCTCGAAACTCTTCGGATGTCGGATGCGACCTCTTCCGCGTTGGAAAATCACGCGCTGCCTACAGGCGGCCTGAAGATAGGTGCGCGGGGGCATGCGAGTTCCTTGCTCTTGCTCGCAATGTCCCCGTAGTAGCCGCTCATCTTGTTGTGGAGGAGATCGGCCCTGCAAGCGTCCAGCTGGAACGGCACCGCGTCTAACTCTCTAAAATGCTGGACCGCGCTCCAGATGTGGCCCAAGCGGTATTCCGGAGCGGGGTCGAGCCCGCGAGGCGCCGAGGGCCGGGTAGGAATGCTGGCCCAACCAGCGAAAGCAAGGAAGTTGAGGTCGTCCAGCGCGAGGCCAGACCGGAGAAACCCGGGCGAATCTTGCGTTGCCGACGCAAAAACTTGGCCGAGGTGGCCGCAGCGCGAGTGGATGATCCAACGACGCCCGTAGGTGCGCCCCAAAGCTCCTGCGGACGGAAACCCAGGAGATCCATTTGAGCGGTGCTCGCCGCGCCTGCTGGCGGTGTTCGCCCTCGTCCTGTCGCAACCTTCGGGGGCTGCTGGGCGGGGCGCCACACCTGGGCCCCACGCGGACCCAAAGGGACTAGGCCATCATTGGGGGGCTGCAAAAAGTGAAACCGTCGCCACTTTTGAGGGCTGCTGGGGGGGGGGGGCAGCATAGTAGGGTCCCACGCAGATCCCAAAGAGATCTCGTCATCATGTCGCTGCTTCTGCGGAGGTGATTGTTCATCCATCCCGACGTTTTTCTTTTGCCTTTCTTTTCCTGCATTTTTCTGCGAGTCGGCCACGCACGTTTCGCACGATATAGATACTCGCCGTGCACCGTTTCTTGCAGCGTTGCTGTCACATTATTGTCGGCACACTGTATATCATCCTTTGTTGCTGACGGGTTGGGCACATCGTAGGGTAATTGGTTTCGGCGGAGCCCATTCGGGGCCCATGACGGTAAAGAAGGGATCTGGGGTGAGTAAATGCAAATGGGTCCTGGCAGGGGTCCTGTGACTGATTTTGGACGGATCTGTTCCTCTTCCAGTCGGCTCTTTTCGATGGCCACCCCCGCTCGAAAAGCTTTTGATGGCCAACCCGCTTGTATCGCCACCGTGCATATGTACTGGCAACTTTGAGTGCATGTGGGGTCCCTGCGTAGCCCTCTGCTCAGTGTAGGCCAACAGGGAGGCTGCCGTGATCAGAGCTGCACTTGGTTCAAATGCGAAAGCCTTCACTAGTCGGCGGCGCCCTTGCGCCTGCCCGAATGCCCCATGCGCGGAGCACGCCGGCGCCCGCGCAGACCCCCGCAGCGGGGTCTGGCCGGCGCGGCGGCGGCGGCGGCCACGTCGGCGGCCGCCACGCTCTTGTCGCCGCGGGGCCTCGGCCTATCCGGGCCGGGCTGCGCGACCGTGGGGCGGGGCCCGCCGGCGCCCCGCGACGAGGTCGGCGTCTGGCGGCGGAGGCAGCGGTGGCACGGCGTCAACTACGGCAACAGGTTCGTCCCGGAGGTCGCCATGGCGAAAAGGGGTCTGGGAGGGAAGGGCTCCCCCCAGAGGTCTCTGTGCCGCTTACGGCTTCCCGACGCCCTTCCCGGCCCGCCGGGCCGTGCCAGCAACGACCGGGGGCGAAACACCGGCTTCAGGGAGGGGCCCGGGGTCCAGGGCTCCTTTCCACCAGGACCCTTTCTCTCTCATGCCAACGGAGGACTGGATGGTCCACCCGTGCCCAGAGGGTCCCAAGTCTCCAGCAGAGGATCAGATGTCGCCGCCCAAACGGCGCCAGAGTAGATGAGAAGATGGGTTCAGAGGGGTGCGCTGCATCCCCGATGCGTCGGCGATGCAGCGCGATCCGATGCCGATGTTCCCCGTCCCGACGTCGCGGGTTCGGCGATGCGATGCGGTACACCAGCCCGACGCCATCCACCCCAGCCCCATATCGGCCGCCTCGACAGGGGCAGTGCCCACGTGCTCGAAGCCCTGTACGAAATCTAACATACGCAAGGAAGACACCTTTGGAGTGTACCGAAACAGCGTGCCTGGTGGAGTGGAGGGCGGAGCCCCGATTCGGGAGCCCCTGGGAGGGAGGAGGCGCACCCGAGCACGCAGGGTCGGAGGCGGACGCTTCCCGTCTGGAAGGGGCCTTCGGACCCTCCGGGATACAACTTCTACGAGGGGGTTGAGCCGCACGACGGCGTGGCGCGCGTGGCGCTGTGGGACCTCGCCGAGGGCCAGGAGCCGCCCCCCAGGCAGCGCATGCTGAGGTGGCTGGACGCCACCATCCAAGAGTCCCACTTCGAGGAGATGCGGTCCTTCGGCGTGGGAGTGCTCCGGGTGCCCTGCGGGTACTGGAACTGGGTCGAGTACGAGGAGGGCGGTGGGCCGGAGGCGAACGCGAGCGTCGAGGGAGTGCCCGTGGCCGAGAGGCTGAGGCGCCTCCACCGCATTGCCCACCCTTCGGAGTATCGTGAGTTCTTCGATCGAATTTTCCTGTTTGCAAGCCGGCATAGCATCAAGGTCCTTCTCGATTTGCACGGGCTGCCTGGATCCCAGAATGGGGAGATCCATAGCGGTGTTTGCTTGGAGTTGAAGAAGGAACCAGACGAGCATGGGAAGACATTCTTTCAGACGGAGGCTAATAAGGCGACGGCGCTGCGGGCTGTTAGAGAAATGGCCAGATACACCCAGGGTAAGGAAGATGCCCTCTTTGGCATTCAAGTTATCAATGAGCCACACCTCGGAGGTGATGCCACTTCTGCAGATGGGCATGAATTCCTCCGCGACTATTACAAGAAAGCGATCATCGCAGCCAGGGAGTTTTTAGCACCATATGTGCCCGTCGTTCTTTTTGAGTGGACTTACAATTTTGACAAATGGGAGCCCCACGCTTTTCCAGACCACAGGTTCGGAAGTGTGCTCTGGGACACACACATCTACCATTTCCCGGAGGAGAACGAGGAGTGGTTGGAAGCAGACGGGGGCATGGAGAAAGCGAAGAAGGCGTACCAGTGGGACCTCAGTCAGCTTCGGCACTTCTCGCACCTTCAAGGTGGCCGAGTCTTCGTGGGCGAGTTCTCGCTGGCAGGCCCCTCGTTCTTCAAAGACAGGCTTGGCGCTTACAGCGAACTGGCGGCCTGGCTGATCGACCAGTTCCACTTCGCATCCGCAGGCTCGCTGCTGTGGACCTACGACGGTGCTGCCACTGGGTGGAGCATGCAGCGGCAGGTCAGGAAGCGCTGGGTCGACTGGGGAAGCCTGATCGGACGGGCCCTGCGCGACTCGCAGCCGTCCGCCGCCGTCCGGCTGCAGGCCGAGCAGGGCGGCGGCTGGCTCAGCGCGCAGGAGCAGGGCGGCAGCGTGCACCTCGCGGAGGACCCGGACTGGTGGGAGGACTGGGTCCCCTACCACTACCGCGCGCACGGCGAGCCCCGACTGGCGCTGCGGTCCGCGGCGCACGGGACCTGGCTCAGCGCGGACGAGCGGGGCGGGGTCTCGCAGGCGCCGTCGAGGTCTGCCTGGGAGGAGTTCCGTGTCGTCGCCCACGGGGGTGTGGGCGACGGGCCGCGCCGGGTGTCGCTGAGGACGTTCCACGGCGGCTGGCTCTCCATCGAGCCGGAGACCTGGCTGGTCGCTGCACCACCAGAGACAGCTGGGAAAGAGGCCAAGGATGTGCCTGGTGGTATCTGGATTGTTGCTTGAAGGGCAACCGTTCCTCCAACAAGTCCGGGCAGAATCCCAGCCGCGATTGAACAGGCATGGCCAGCGACAAGGTATGCCGAGGGAGGGGATTGGGAAGAGGCGGGGTCGGGCTTATATTGGGCTGTCCTTGAACATATCTCCAGGATGAAACAGCAGAGTCAAATAAGTGCTCAGCTCTTGAACTGGGCTCCGTCCAGATTCATCATTCAGCTATCTATCAGTAGCAGCACAGAGGGGCAAGAACACGCTTCGTCTTTACCCATGTAGTTAGGAAGGGGTGGGCCCCCTGACGGGGTGCTGTCGGGGCGGCGGCGCATAGAAAAGGGTCTCAAGCCGCCCTTTTGTATCCAGTTGTCTTGTTTATTTTCAGACTCCTTGCTCGTTTCCTTTCCCGGTTCCCACCCCTCCTGTATGGGGTCTCGTTTTGAACAAAGCACTGCGTTCTCCACGCCCGTTCATGTTGCCACTTGCTGCAGATGGGTTGAGTACGTCGCCAGGCTTATCCAGTGAATACTTTGGCGCACCGGATCTGTTGCGTTCGAGCCTGCCCTCCAAAGCAGTCTTGGCTCAGTCTTCCGCTGGTGCCCTCGTCCCCCGGGCGCTCTGCCGGTGGCTTCCGCCGTGCCCGATGGTGGCGGCCGCTCGCGACCCCGTGCAGTGGGATGGCGCGACAGCGCGGGCAATGGCCAACCTGCCGACCAGCAGGGTCCTCACGAGCCACCCGCCAGCGAGTGCGCCGTCGGGCTGGGAGACGGGCGCCTGCCCAGCAGACCCTGGCGGAGCGCTCCCCAGCCCCCACCCAGGCAGGATGTCCAGCAGGGGCTGGGGAGCTTCCGCGGCGAAGTGCTCATCCCTCGCCTTGTGATTTTTAGAGCCTCCGTGGCCCTCAGGGGGAGGGGCCAAGTTAGGGAAACGATCGGAAGAACGTATAATGAACTGCATCGGGTGAAATAGGACATGCCACGACCAATGGGATATACACCGCACACATGTCATACATACAAGTATAGCGGAGCTGAGGACCAATCTTTACAGCCTCTGGGCACCGGCGTCGCCCTCCCTGTCCCAGGACGGGAGGGCCCCCGAGAGAGCTTGATACATACGACACCATCGCCCCCAAGGAGGGGCTCCACGACCTCCCAGGGACATGCATCGTGTGCAAGTCCTCCACGCGGCCTCGGAGGCCGTGCGCAGTGAATCATCATTTGGGGTTCACAATTCAAGGGGGGTGGCCTGATTTGGAAGGGAGGAATGACTTGGGCTGCCTTGGAGGGTCCTGGGAAGTCTGGGCAAAAGGCCGCCCTTTCATGGCTGGTTTGGGGGGGGGGTCTGAAATTGCTCGTCCTGGAGGGTTGTGACCCCCACCCGCATCGGTTATGAAATCCGGAGTGCCCGTTCCGAGGAGGCTTGTCGGTGCACCAGGGGGACAGGCTCCTCTGGGGCAGCGCTTCCCTGCGTACGCTTCTCGGCCCCATACAGCGCTCCCGCCGACAGCAGGCCGCCAGCCCACTGCGCTCTGGCCACGGTGTCGGTCGCCCTTCCCGCGGAGCGGCCTGCCGTGGACGCCATGCCGGCCACGACCCTGGCCATGCCGGAGATCGAGCCAGCGGCAAAATCCGAGGCCAATTCTCGCCGATCAACGATTGAGGCAATTCGTGTGTCGGCGGGGGTAGGGTTCGGAATTCGTCGGCGACATGGCGAAATCCGAACCATACCCCCGCCTCGCAGCCAGCGATTCAAGGGAATCGATGGTGTGTGGCGACATCCGATGGGTTCATGGCACCACCTATGGAGGTGTAAGGAGGGCCATCGCGCTTGCCTGCCTACCCAGAGGTTGGTTTCAGCACTTTCCGAAGACCGTTCGTCCCTTTCTTGATGCTCTTCGTGCATATAGGAGCCTTGTGCAGCTTGTGGAGCCCCAGAGGCTCTTCCCCACTTCCCAGCCCCCGTCAGGCCGAACCACCCTTCTCTTTCTCTTGCTGCTCTCCTGCCTCCTCCTCCTCCTCCGCCTCCTCCTCCTGTCGCATCCCGTCCTCCCCCTCCGCCGTCGAGCTGCTCCTGCACCCGCTCCTCCCCTTCCCTTGCTGGAGCCTGGAGCGGGCAGCGCGGGAGGACGCCAGGTCAGCGGGGGAGCCCCCAGGAGCTTCGGGGTTGGACAGACCTCCTACCCTGACACGTCGATTAAGGAATTGGCCGTTTTCGGTTCGCGAGGGGGCGTCGCGGCCGTCATTTTTGCGGGTCCAGGTCCGTCGGTTTCGGTCCCAGGCGCTTCTCACTAAGGGGAGGTTTACTAAAGGGGGGTTTGTCCACCGCCGAGAGCTGCCTTTAGGACGAAGCCTTGCGGGCGCGATGGGGAGCCCCCAAGGAGGAGGAGGATGATGATGATGAGGAGGAGGAGGAGGAGGAGCAGCAAGAGGAGGAGGAGGAGGAGGAGGAGGAGGAGGAGGAGGAGGAGGAGGAGGAGGAGGAGGAGGAGGAGGAGGAGGAGGGAGCTCCCAAGGAGGTGGTCGACGGGGAGCCCCCGCTCTGCGACGGCTGCTCCACCCGGACCCTCCCGGCGGCGCCGTGGGGCGCGGAGCCTGCGGACGGCTGCCCGGGGGGCACGAACCGCGCACCCGAGACGTCCCCGGTCGTTTCCCGTCCTGGTCCAAGGGCTTCGGGCCCAGGCCTCCTCCTCACCCAAGGGGTCCAGCAGTAGCAGCAGCAGTGATAGTAGTTCAGGTAGGTAAGTCGGACGGACTCCTCTGGGCACGCTCCACCTCCTCACCCAAGGGGTCCAGGGGCATGGAGTGCTCGGCATGGTGCAACGAGCAGACTGCATGCGAGACGCGTTCTGTTCCTCACAACATGTAGTGCCGCCCGTGTTCTGCTGCTCCCTGCTCTCAAAAGGGGGTCCAGGGGCATGGCGTGCTCGGTATGGTACAAAAGAAACACACCCAACAGAAGTCTGAAGAAAGAACATGGAATTGCGTTGATGCCAGATATCGTTGACGAAGATCAGGTCTGGGCCGGCTCTCGTGCGTTTCCTTTTAAAGCTTCTGGTTCACACTTCGCGGGACGAGGCCGTTCGGTCTGGCTCGGCTCCCGACGGCTGCAGAACATGCAAGACGTATTCCGTCGTCCGTATTGTTCCGAATGGACCAAGTCAGGAATCAGTCCGACATTTCTATGCGTTCTACGTTCTGGTCCGGCCTTCTTTCACTAGTACTACCAGTTCATAACAATTATGGTCTTGCGTCGGTGGACGTGTAAACGTTGTAAACATCCGATTGTGCGGCATGTGTTTGCTGAACAGTTCTAAGACGTCTAGCGGCCGAGGTCCCACATGATAAGTTTAGATAATTAGGAATGGGATATGTTTTCTTAGCAGTAGAGGGAAAACGTGCGATATTGGTCAGAATTTTGAATCCTTCAGTCCAGTAGTTGACTTGTTCTGACATGCCCGAAACGTTTTTGGGTAATTTGCGGCTGAATTTCCGCAGTGTCAAGTTCGAGGATTATTTATTACATTATGCTTATTCGTTGGATGTGTTCTCATATGCTTGCAATGACAAGGTCGGTAATGTCAATGAACGCCAACCGCTACAGGAATAATTAATTCAGTTTTTTTCGTCTGTGGGTTTTGCTTGGCATTTAGCAGTCGAGGATCTAGCTCATTAGTTCCCACACTTGCTAACTGTATGTTGTTCGCTCGGGGAATGTGTTGTAATCCGTTACTGTGCCTTTGAAGCCAGCAGTCCCGCTCCGACCGAGTCCTCCGGCGCCCGCCCCGACCCTCTCGGCACCCGGGGCTCAGGGCGAGCTCTCTCGAGCCCGCCCCTCGGACGCACTGCGCGCCGTGGGCCGCCTTCTGCGGCGCCCCCGGAGCCCCGAGCCCTGACATCCACCGCTCTGAGTTCTTCAATCCGCCACCCCAAGTGGGCCCCGACCGCTTCCCCGAGGAGGAGCGTTCCGTCCCCGCTCCGCGTCTGCAGGCCCCCGGGCCCGATGACGGCCCTCGAGGGCGGCAGTCGGGGACAGAGCAAGGGCTGACAAAAATCTGATCGTCGGGCAGCCAGGCCTGGGCAGATCTTGGTGAACACTCGATCCACATTCACCGGTCCATGCCCCCCCCCCAGTGCTCCAAGTTGGCGGCGGGTTTCACGAGTTGCACTCCAGCCGCAGCCGTCCCCGTGCGCGCCGACTTTGAATTTTGGGGAAGGGGGAGTGTCCCTTAACTGTGTCCCTCAACTTGTGGAGACGATCGATGCAGAGGAAGCTGGTGTTAAACATGTTTTATACATGCGAATCCATGTTTAAAGCATGTTTAGAACATTTTTTCCGACTTGTTAAAAACATGTTCATTCAGTGATAGGACTGTTGGGGCGTCCATTGTCGTGGCATCCACGAACCTTAAAACCGTGTCCGTCTACCGTCTGGGAACGCTTGCAGGACCCGGCCACCCCGTGGGCCCCGCGGCGGGCCTGGCCGGGGCCCGCGCGGGCGCGGGGCGTGGTGCCCTCCCCCCCCCCGGCAGGCTGCTCGACCCAGACCGTCGCCGCGTGGCAGCCGCCGGTCGCGGTGTGCGCCGACGCCGGCGCCGGCCCTGGCTGCCCCGCGGGCCAGGTCGTCGGCGGCGCGCATGGGTGGGCGACGCGTAGGAGTCACCCTGTGCCGGAGGGGCCGTCGGTGCTGGCCCATATCGGAGGTGGATAGACCTCCTGCCCTGACGCGTCGATCAGCGAATTGGTCGCTCTCGGTTCGCGAGAGGGCGTCGCGGCCGTCATTTTTGCGGGTCCAGGTCCGTCGGTTTCGGTCCCAGGCCGTTTTCATTCAAGGGAGGTTTTTAAAGGGAGGTTTGTCCACCGCCGACCATGGGTGGTCCCCCGGCGCTGGCCCGCGCGCTTGGGTCCGGCCGCCACGCGGCCCCCCAGAGCTGCGCACCAGATGTCACTCTTGCCTAGGTCCACCGTTGCTCATGCGCGAATGAGGGGCCCCCTCCCCCTGCTCCCCTGCTCTCTGGAGCCGCCAGTGTCTGCGTCCAGAGAGCTTGAAAAGTAGTTTTCTTCTTTGAGGCGCGCGCACGATAAGGTAGGGGGGGGTAGGGCGGAGGGGGGAGGGGACCCTGAGATTCAGGCGTTGCACTTTTTTTCGCACCGGCCGTTTCCCACCGGCGTCGGGCCCCGGGACCATCACACTTTGTCCACAGCCGAGAAAAATAAGCAAGAAAGCATAATCAAACACTTTCGGAGCTCCGCGTGGCGCTGGGCCCCCCGGCGGTGCCTCCAGCACCGCCCCTGTCCCGCTCCGCGCGCCAAGGAGGGGTGTCCAGCGCCGATCAGAGAAATCCGCGTGGACCTCCGAAAGTATATATATATATATATATATATATATTTATATAATGTTATATTTATATCTGCGCAGTTTTTTGTGTTGCTCTAGCAAAGGCGGGGTAGGGCGGCGGGCGGCTTCCAGGAAGGCTCCCCCGCTTCTTAGAAGCCCTCCTGCCCCCCAAGAGCAGTCTGCCAGGCGTCTGGGTGGGCCGACCGATCCCTTTTCAGGAGCCCGTCGCCTTGTTGATGTTGATGATAAGGGCGCCATCATCGCGCCGCCCCCCCTTGCGCACTGCCAACAAGGGGTGGGTCGCGGCACCCACGCTGGTCTTCGGCGGGGGCGGGGCCGCGGGCCCGTTGCCGGTCGCCACGACGGCAGAGCGCCCCGGCTTCGCGGTGCTGGCGGGCGTGCACGAGCAGGCCTGCCCGCGCTCTGCGCCCCTCGGCGGTGCGCAGGTAGTGGGCGGGGTCCGAGGCGAGCGTCCCTCTTGTGAGAGGCCCCCCGCCCCCCTGGCCTCTTAGACGCCGCGGGGCTCGACTGCGGCGGATCCCTTCCAAGAAGCACCCCTGCCGCGCCCCCTTGCCCCCTGAGAAGGCCGCCCCCAGCAGGAGCCCTTTCGGCTCTGTCGATTTCGAGTCGATTCGGTTTCGAGGGCTGACTCCGATTCGATTCGACTCTTGCATTCCGACTTTGGTTTGAATTTCTTCGTGTTTGCCTCGGCTTGGGCCGGTGGGTGTCGATTCCGATATTTTCCGATCTGGTTGTCGATTTTTCCGACTCGATGTCCTTCGATGGCCGATTCGATGTTCCGATTCGATTTTGGGTCCTCCTGCACCTTGCGCTGGCCTCCTCTTGCGCGCCGCCACCCCCCCGCAAAGGAATTAAGGCCCAGAGGCTCTAACACGCTCCAACTTTCACCCGACGGGGAGCAAGCGTTCAGAAAAAGAGATCTCCACCCAAAACTTCCGAGCGGAGGCGGAGGCCCGAATGCGGGAGGTTACGGAGCTTCCGGGGGGCACTGGAGGTGAGAAGGGACGGAGAGGTGATGGCATGGGAAGAGTACGAGGAGGAATGTAAGGAGCAGGAGAAGTAGGAGGATGAGGCGGCGGCGGATAGATAATAGGGGGCAAGAGGAAGGGATAAAAGGCAGATGGGGGCGGAGGGGAGGTGAGGATGAGCATGAGGGACAGAGAGAGAGAGAGAGAGAGAGAAAGACGAGGGAGAGAGAGAGAGAGAGAGTTAGAGAGAGAGAGAGAGAGAAATAGAGAGAGAACGAGAGAGAGAGAGAGAGAGAGAGAGCGAGAGAGAGAGAGAGAAAGCGGTATACATACATATAGAGAGAGATAACTAGAGACAGAGACGCAGAGGTACTTGTCGAAGCGCTTGCACAATGACAGTTGTCGATACAAACACTCTTCGGTTCTTCGGAGGTTGGGGAGGGATGGGTGCAGGGTTGAGTTTGATGCTTGGGATGTGGGTGGTTATGGACCTGACGTGTTGCCAGACATCAACTTGATCGGGCTTGGTTGTGATGTTTTGTCGAGACCTTCAACTGTAAATTCATACGTCAGAATGTTAATCAGCGTGGGCCACGAACAGTGTAATCTAGCATACTGAGTGGCGCAATCTGTGTGGTGCAATTGATTTTACAAATGAGTTGACACATTCCATGCCCTTGCAAACATCCCACTCACCCACCCGCAACTTGGTTTGCAACACCCATGCGGCGGCGATTGTGATGAGTGCTTGGCGTTCGTTGGCTGGTGCATCTCTGCGGCAGCACTAGCCCGCGCATGCTCGCGCGCACAGCGGCCAGGTAGTTTGGCGCCGCCGACGCGGCCGCGGTAGCGCTGGCCGCTGGACACTTCCCAGCTGGCACTCCAGTGCGAGTCGGTGACTTGGGCGGGCGCGGGATCATGGCGACGGAACAACGGTAGACACGATCATGAGAGTTGCAAGGTGACGATGGTGGCGATGAGGACGGCAAGGCCAATGACGGCCCGATGTTGATCACGCCCGCCGATAACGATGACTATGTCCTCGCGTTTGCGATGAAGGCTCTTGAAGGAGTTTGACATGCGCGTGCGGCCGACACGCGCGACTGGCCCGCCTGGTCCTCTTTGACACGGATCGTGCCACCCCAGCATGCGAGCAAGGGCGTTCGAAGGAGTTCGACATGCGGCGCGAAGGGCCCGCTTGGCAGATTTGGATGGACATGTTGGGGAACCTATGGTTGTCCCAAGGACTCGCAAAACCGCGAACGCAGGATTGTATTGACAAGTGGTGTTGAACAACCACGTGTTTTGATATGTTTTCGGGACATTCGTTTTGGGACCCCTCACGAATTCCAAGGTTTTTAAAGGATCTCGGCATGCGCGCGCGACGACGCGCGCGTGGGCGAACGTGCGTACGATTCCGACATGCGCGCGCGAGAGGCCCGTTGGGTAGAAGACGGAATATTTTTTATTAGCGAATGCGCGCTCATAGTATATGTTGCAGAGGATGGCGGGGTGATGCCGGTCGGCTGGGATGGTATGACCTTAGGATGGACGATGGGACAACATTGTATGCAAATTGTAATGCGAACAGAGGGGGCGGAAAAGGGGGGGTGGTAGAGTTTATTCTTGCTTGGAACAAGAGAATCGGCGCGGCGCGTGCAGCTTCTGTTGTGCGAAACCGGTACTGACATTATTGTGCACATCGTGTGATTCAGCATCGGTAAAAAACGGAATGTCATGTAATGCGTGTGCTTGATTCTACGTGATGTGAATTACGTGTTGTAGCATGTGGCGGTGGGCGGCGATGGCGACAACCGTCTGGTTGGACCGACACCCAGGCGCCGCTCCTTTCAGACGAAGCAAAAACGCCTAATTGCAACATGGCTTTGGGAAAACAGTTCCACAATCCCCTGGTCTTCCAGGCCATGTCCATGATTTTGTACTCAAGAGCATGTGGTGCCGTCCTGCCACCGCCGAGGTCACCGCAACAAGCGGCTCCAGCACGTGGGGGCGGCCTGAGGATCGGGCAGGAGAACCCGCGAGGATGGTCCACACCGTGGGGCCCTGGGGGGAGGCGTGCGCCCTTGGCGCCCCCAGGTTCCCGCTTTGAGCTCACTCGGCGCCGCGGCCGCGGCCTCCGCCGCCCTTGCCCACGGCCCCTCTCGCCCCATCGGCTGCCTCTTGAGGCGGGTCAGCATCTCCTTCTCCTGGGTCTCGAACTGGCGTCGCAGGGCGACCTTGATAGGGTCGGTTTTGTCCAGCTGTCAGCTTCACCGCAGCCACCAGCATCACGTCTTCGATCTTTTGCGAGGCAGGATCAGGGAAATTCAGCGGCAAGCGCCAAGCTCTGTCCGGCAAGCTGGAGGCGAAGTTGAACGACAGCGCGCCCACCATGACGTCCACGCACTCATCGTTCATGTCATGGCGGCCTGGTGCTCCTCGTCCGCCGAATTTCCGTGCTGCTCCGTGGCGATGCCCTCGATGATTCTCCACGTCGCGGACCAGAGGTACGCTTTCTCATGAGGATACTGGAATAATGGAGTCTGCTCTATGTTCGCGGCGGTTGCGTCGCGCAACTCGTTGAATTCACCAAATTCCACGTGCCACGTATCACCGAGACTCTTCACGATTACTATCAAACCTTACCACCACGGAGCAGGACCGCAAACTGCGAATTGATCACATGTCATTTGTACTGTTTTGGAAGGCGCATCGTCACGGACTAAACATGTCTCCACACCCAGGCATGGCGGCGGCTGGCAGCGCCTGCCTGGCCCTCTCTAGTTTTTTTTGCGACAGCTCCTGCCCGTCCTTCTCCAGCTTAGTGCGCGACTGCTTGAGCAGGTCTGCCGCTGACTTGGACATCTGTTGGCGGAATATAGAAGGGCGGGCAGCTTGCAGTTCTTCAGGGTGAAGCTGAGCGTGTTCTGTGTGAGCCTGAAACAAGCGAGACGGAGACGTTTAGCACAATCATGGCCATGGTTGCTTGCTGCCTGCTGACTATTCAAACTGATTTCACCATGCACGCAATGATACGTTGCTCCAACATCATGCTGTAACTGACTTTGCTGCACTGTGTACCTTCACACAAGATCGCCGCATTTGCACCAGCATGCGCACAGTAACGTATTGCTATTATGCATATGCTTGTCTATTGCAATCCGTGTCTGCGGCGGCACTGGTATATCATTGGCATAGGTTGATATGTTCAGGCTCTGACACCGGATGGCATAGGTAGCAGTATCTTCATCCGACCAGGCAGTGCGGCCTCTTGGGCAATTCACGCACCGAGTGTATCCCAAAGCCTGCTAGTGCCCTCCGAAGTATTTGCCATACACTGTCCACTTTTGGAACGCCCATCATAACAGCTGCGTGCATCGACTTCTGGACGAGAGGAGTGCACAGAAAATCTGGACTTCAGTTTTTGGTGCTGTCCCAGCCATTCAGCCCGAGGAGGTGCTGCTTGCTGCTTGGGCACCCGCTTTGAAACTGCAGCCACTATTTGGGACGGGTCGGTAATGAATGTGCCAATCATTCCAATACTGGTGACCATTCTAGACGACTGGCGGCAACTGATTGTCCCATTGCTTGTCCTCCTCCTTCCGGTTCTTTTCTAGACTTTTGACTGTCCGAGGCCTCTTCAGCTTCAACTATTCATGATGTGAAGACCCTTCTGCTGGAATCCGCCACGCTCCACCTCTTCCCTGGTCCTCCTCCTGGGTGTACCTGGGACGGGCCTGGTGCTGCCGTCAGCAGTGGGGCCTCGCTCGCCTCCGACTCGTCCTCGTCACCCTCGTCCTCGTCGTCCTCGCCGTCCAGGCGCTGGTGCCGACGGAGGTGGGCGCGCCCGTGGTCCACGGCGCGCTGCGCCAGCTGCCGCCGGGCGCCGCCGTCGTCGGGGCGACGATGCTCTGTTGCGCGCCCGCGCTCGGCCGGCAGCTCTCGCGGCAGGCCTCGTCCGCGTCCACCGCGTCCGCCGCTGGCGCCGTCCGCCAGGCCTCGGGTGGGGGGGGGGGCGCGCCAGCCATACTCAGAGGAGGGCCAGTCGAGACTGCGGTCGTCGGCCTTCAGGGGGAGGGGCCCTCGCCGCCACGGCTTGACGCGGCTCGGAGCACGTGTGCGTGTGGGCCTCGGCGGGGGGTCCAGAGGTCGATTCTGAGGTGTCGTTGTCTCAAGTCGCCTTCCTCCGTCATGCGCCTGGACCCCTTCTGGGCCGTCCTCGTCGGGCCAAGGCCAAGGGGGGGGGGATCCCGGGTCCAGAAATGGGTCTGGCCAGGGCCGGCGAGGCTGAAGAGTTTGCGTCCCTCGCGCCAGGCGTCGGCTCGCGTGCTGACCACGACGATCTGCGTTCCAGGCATCGGGGGAGAGGAGACGAGGGGCACCACAGGGGGGAGGAGGAGGAGGAGGAGGAGGAGGAGGAGGAGGAGGAGGAGGAGGAGGAGGAGGAGGAGGAGGAGGAGGATGAGGAGGAGGAGGAGGCGGATGAGGAGGAGGAGGAGGAGGAGGAGGAGGAGGAGGAGGAGGAGGAGGAGGAGGAGCACGGCAGAGCCCTGTTCAAAGCAGGTACAGGCAGGCGACAGCATTCGCCAGGAGAGAGCATTATGACCGAGCGCAGTACTGCTATTATTCTGAGCGCTTCGCGCATGTATGCCTGGCAATTTTGTATTTTCCTGTAACCGTCTTGGGATTGAACTTTTTGTTTTTTCCCCAACTATCCCTTGGTTGGGTTCTCGTTTTGAATAGGGCAGTGGGGTCGCCGTCTCCCTTCTCCTTCTACTTCTTCTTCACCTTCTCCTTCTCCTTCTCCTTCTCCTTCGCCTTCTTCTCCTCTCCCCCCTCGCTCTCCTCTCGGCTCTCTCCTCTCGCATTCCCATCGCGGGCCGCGACATGTGAAGCTGTCGCCACTGTCGAGGGCTGCTGGGGGGGGCAGCACAGTGGGGTCCCCGCCAGACCCATACAGTACCTCGCCATCCCTGGGGGGCTGCGAAGTGTGAAGCTGTCGCCACTTCCGAGGGCTGCTGGGAAGGGCAGCACAGTGGGGTCCGACGCAGACCTCAACGGGACCTCGCCATGCCTGGGGGGGCGCGAAATGTGAAGCTGTCGCCACTTTCGAGGGCTGCTGGGGCGGGGGCCAGCACAGTGGGGTCCCTGCCAGACCCAAACGTTACCTCGCCATCCCTGGGGGGCTGCGAAGTGTAAAGCTGTCGCCACTTTCGAGGGCTGCTGGGCAGGGCAGCACAGTGGGGTCTCACGCAGACCCAAGCGGGACCTCGCCATCCCCGTGGGGCTGCGAAGTGTGATTTAGTCGCTGCTTTCGAGGCCTGTTGGGGGGGCCAGCGCAGTGGGGCCCCACGCAGACCCAAACACGACCTCGCCATCTCTGGGTGGCTGCGAAGTGTGAGACTGTCGCCACTTTCGAGGGCCGCTGGGGCGGGGGCCATCACAGTGGGGCCCCACGCAGACCCAAAAGGGACCTCGCCTTCCTGGGGGGGGCTGCGAAGTGTGAAAGTGTCGCCACTTTCGAGGGCTGCTGGAGGGGGAGGGGCAGCGCATTGGGGTCACATGCAGACCCAAACGGGACCTCGAAATCCCAGGGGGGGGGGGGGCTGCGAAGTGTGAAGTTGTCGCCACTTTCGAGGGCTGCTGGGGGAACCAGCACAGTGGGGTCCCACGCAGACCCAAAGGGGACCTCGCCATCCCTCGGGGCCCCGAAGTGTGAAGCTGTGACCCCTTTTGAGAGCTGCTGGGGGGTCAGTACAGTAGAGTCCCACGCACCCCAGACGGTACCTCGCCATCCCTGAGTGGCCGCAAAGCATGAAGCTGTCGCCCTAGCCATCCTTGGGGGGCTAAGGAGTGTGAAACTGTCGCCGTTTTCGAGGGCTGCTGGGCGGGGCAGCACAGTGGGGTGCCACGCAGGCCTCAACGGGACCTCGCCATGCCTGGGGGGCTGCGAAGTGTGAGTTTGTCGCCACAATCGAGGGCTGCTGAGGGTGCCAGCGCAATGGGGCCCCACGCAGACCCTAGCGTGACCTCGCCATCGCTGGGGGGCCCCGAAGTGTGAACTTGTCGCCACTCTCGAGGGCTGCTGGGGGGCAGCACAGTGGGGTCCCCGCCAGACCCAAATGGTACCTCGCCATCCCCGTGGGGCTGCGAAGTGTGAAAGTGTCGCCACTTTCGAGGGCTGCTGGGAGCGTGGGCTGGCAGCACAGTGGGGCCCCCGCCAGACCCCACAGGGACCTCGCCATCGCTTGGGGGCCGCGAAGTGTGTAGCTGTTCCTGCTTTCGAGGGCTGCTGGGCGGGGCAGCACAGTGGGGCCCCACGCAGACCCAAACGTGACCTCGCCATCCCTGGGTGAAGTGTGAGACTGTCCCCTTTTTCGAGGGCTGCTTTGGGGGAGGGGGGGCAGCACAGTGGGGCCCCACGCAGATCCCAAGAAGACATCGCCATCATCTCGCTGCTTCTGCCGAGCTGATTGGCCTTTCTGCCCTCCGCTCTCCTCTCGGCTCTTTCGGAACATCCCTCTGGGGGTGTGCGAAGCGTAACATTGTCGCCACAAGAGAGCGCTGCTGGGAGGTGGCAGCACAGTTTGGGCCCCCGCGCAGATGGGAACGCGACCTCGCTATCCCTTGGGGGGGCGCTCTGCGAAGTGTGAAGCCGTCGCCACTTTCGAGGGTTGCTGGGGGGGGCAGCACAGTTGGGTCCCACGCGGATCCAAACATACCTCGCCATCCCTGGGGGTGGGGGGGGGCTCTGCGAAGTGTGAAGCTGTCGCCACTCTCGAGGGCTGCTGGGGCAGTTGGGTCCCACGCGGATCCAAACATACCTCGCCATCCCTGGGGGTGGGGGGGGGGGCTCTGCGAAGTGTGAAGCTGTCGCCACTCTCGAGGGCCGCGGGTGGGGCAACACAATGGGATCACACGAAGATCCAAACGGGACCTCGCCATCTTTTGGGGGGGGCTCGCGAAGTGTAAAGCTGTCGCCGCTTTCGAGGGCTGTTGGGGGCGCCAGCAGTGGGGTCCCACGCAGACCCAAAGGGGACCTTGCCATCCATGGGGGGCTGCGTAGTGTGAAGCTGTCGCCACTTTCGAGGGCTGCTGGGGGGGCCAGCGCACTCGGATCGGGGGGAGGCTGCGAAGCGCGAACTTGTCGCCGCTGTCGAGGGCTGCTGGGGGAACCCGCACAGTGGGGTCGCACGCAGACCCCAAGCGGGACCTCACCATCCTGGGGGGGGCGGCTGCGAAGTGTGAAGCTGTAGCCACTTTCGAGGGCTGCTTGGGGGGGGCAGCACAGTGGGGTCCCACGCAAACCCGCACGGGACCTCGCCATCCCTGGGGGGGGGGCTCGCGAAGCGTGCAGCTGTCGCCACTTTCGAGAGCCGCTGGGCGGGGCCAGCACAGAGGGGTCCCACGCAAACTTAAACTGGACCTCGCCATCCGCGCTGGGCTGCGAAATGTATCCTTGTTTTCACTTTCGAGAGAGCGCGTTTCACGGGCGCTTGCTTTGGGAACATTTGGCGGCGCGTTTCGAACCGGGGGGTGGGCCCCCCCCACAGCACTCGGCGCTGGCGCCAGCGCCGGCGCTGGCGGCCGCCAGCAGCGCCGACGGCGGGGACGCAGCGACGATGACCAGAGGCAGCCCAACGGGGACGGGGGGGGGTTCAAACCCCCCCCCCTGGCGCCGGCGCCGGCGCTGGCGGCGGCCAGCAGCGCTGGCGTGGCGCCGGCGACGGCGGGGACGCAGCGACGATTACCACCACTACCACCACCACCACCACCACCACCACCACCACCACCACCGCCACAACCCACCACCACCACACCAACCCACCACACAACCACCACCACTACCACCACAGCCACCACCACCACAACCACCACGACTACAACTCACCATTACCACCACCACCATAAAACCCACCACCACCACAGCTTACCACACCATCACCACCACCACCGCCACAACTACTACCACCTACCAGCAGCACAACCCACCACCAACACAAACCACCACACCACCACCACCACCGCAACCACCACCACGAGCACCACCCCCACAAACCAGCGCCACCACCACCACCACAAACCACCACCACACCACCACCAAACCACCATCACCACCACCACAACCCAGCAGCAGAAGCAGCACCACCACCACCACCATTACCACCACAAACCACCACCACACCATCACCAAACCACCACCGCCACCATCACCACACCACCTTCACCACCACCAACCACCACCACCACCACCACACCACCACCACCACCACCACCACCACCACCACCACCACCACCACCACAAGTCACCACACCACCACAACCACCACCACCGCCATCACCACCACCACCACAACTCACCACCACCACCACCGTCGTCCTCGTCGACGCTTTTCGCCGCCGCCGCCCGCCGCCGCAGGCGCCAGCGCCGGCCCAGAAAAGGAAAGCGTCGCCCCCGCCGCCGCCGCCAGCCGCCGCCGACGCAGGCGCTGGCCCGAGGATGGGGAGAGAGGAGATTTAGGGGAGGAAGCGGGAGGGGGTCCGGTGTCAATCCCCCCGCCTCCAAGCGACCACAGAACGCGCTCTTTCCCATTTTCGAAGGCTCCTGGGGCGCTGCTGTTGCGTCTCCGCCTGTGTAACCTTATCCTGCCCATGCTCCATCATCTCGCTGCTGATGCCGAGATGATTGTTTTTCACCCCGATGTCTTCCTTTAGCCTCTCCTTCCCACTACAATGCCTCCTGGCCTTTTGCACCTCTGTTCTGCGAGTCGACCGCGCACACGTCGCGCAATGTAGATATCCGCCGTGCGCTGTCCCTTGCGCTGTTGTTGTCACACTATTGTCAGCACGCCTTTTGTCAGCACGCCTTATATCATCCCTTGGTGCCGATGGGTTGGGTACGTCGTAGGGTATTGTCGAAGAGCATGCAGCTCTCCGTTGCTCGTTTTGACCCAACGTTGGCATGGCAATTATAGACGCTTCGCGTAATCCCACCAGCCCATCACAAACGATGCTCGGGGAGTTGCCCTGACTAGGGAATCGGAGGAGCATACAAAGAATTAGAGAGTTGGAGGAGCCGTCATATCCCATGAGGGGGAGGATGGAGGAATGATCGGAGGGGGGGGAAAAGGAGGAGGAGGAGGAGGAGGAGCAGGAGGAGGAGGAATGACTGGCCAGTCGTACACTGGATAGTTCGTGGACAGGACTGCTCGTTTAAGCTGATGGAAACAAAGCGCTCGTTAACGCGTGGCCCCACGCCACAGGCGAAAATGGAACGTCAGCAGCTTTCACAATGCTTCCAACAATGCGACTACAATGCTTCAGCACTTCGGGCACTAACTCGTTGTACTGGCCCCCGATACGCCAGACCTCTTTGCTCGTTAGCGGCACAAGGAACAAAAACAGGTGCGAATGAACATGTTCGTGATGGATTGTCCGCCGTAGAACGAAATACTTTGCCAAATCGTTGAATTTGACTATGCAGCAGCTGTGCGCTGGCAGCAGCATGGCCGACCCTGGTTAGTACGTCGTGGTTGGATGCTTGCGAGTAGTACGACAAGTTTACCCGGCAAATCTGATGAAGGTACTTGTCTTGGAAACCTTCCAAACTTCTGAATTGCGCTTTCGTCAGGCACGCGCTGCTGAGGCCGTACAACACCTTTGACTCCACGACGGCTGCGTAGATGCGCAGTCCCGTCTCATGGTGAATAATAATCGTTATGACATGAAGAGTTAATTGGCCTCGACAGTGAGTGCCCAAATATTGCATGTGCTGAGCGTGGGGCAGTTGCGTGCCGTCCGGAGCAGAAACTTCCCCCAGTGACCGAGCGGGTATGACTTGAAATTTCTGCCAGTGCAGCTCCATGCCGTACTGGCGGCCAGCGGACGCAACAGCCGCCAGGAAGTCGCACAGGTACGTGTCGGTTGTTTTGATGAGAAGAGTATCGTCTGCATATACGCACTCGGACAAGTCCGCTGCGTCGGAAGCCTGCTGGGCCCCATCCGGCAGCATGGCCACAGCGTCGTGCAACAGGACGGTCATAACCAGGACAAAGAGAGGTGGGCTGAGCGTACAGCCTTGCGAACGTCCACACTTCTGCGGTCTCGGATCCGATGAGCACCCAGTGTCTCGCACAGTAAATGATCCCAGTGCGACCCTACCTAGGAGTTGGAGCCCCTAGGAAAGCAGCATTAGTAGTAACAGTAAAGCTAAGCTAAAGCTAAGAAAAAGCTAAGCTAAAGCTAAGCGAAAGCCAAGCTAAAGCTAAGCTAAATCTAAGCTAAAGCTAAGCTGAAGCTAAGCTGAAGCTAAGCTAAAGCTAAGCTAAAGCTAAGCTAAGGCTAAGCTAAATCTAAGGTAAAGCTAAGCTAAAGCTAAGCTAACGCTAAGCTAAAGCTAAGCTAAAGCTAAGCTAACACTAAGCTAACGCTAAGCTAGAGCTAAGCTAAAGCTAAGCTAGAGCTAAGCTGAAGCTAAGCTAAAGCCAAGCTGAAGCTAAGCTGAAACCAAGCTAAAGCTAAGCTGAAGCTAAGCTAGAGCTAAGCTAAAGCTAAGCTGAAGCTAAGCTGACGCTAAGCTAGAGCTAAGCTAAAGCTAAGCTGAAGCTAAGCTGAAGCTAAGCTAAAGCTAAGCTAAAGCTAAGCTAAAGCTAAGCTAAAGCTAAGCCAAAGCTAAGCTAAAGCTAAGCTAAAGCTAAGCTAGAGCTAAGCTGAAGCTAAGCTAACGCTAAGCTAGAGCTAAGCTAAAGCTAAGCTAAAGATAAGCTGAAGCTAAGCTAGAGCTAAGCTAAAGCTAAGCTAGAGCTAAGCTGAAGCTAAGCTGAAGCTAAGCTAGAGCTAAGCAAAGCTAAGCTAAAGCTAAGCTGAAGCTAAGCTGAAGCTAAGCTAAAGCTAAGTTAAAGCTAAGCTGAAGCTAAGCTAAAGCTAAGCTAAAGCTAAGCTACAGCTAAGCTAAAACTAAGCTAAAGCTAAGCTCAAGCTAAGCTAAAGCTAAGCTGAAGCTAAGCTAAGCTGGGTGAACCCAGGGGGCGCAACTGGGGGAACCGCGGGGCGGGGACTGAGGGAACCGCCCGGGGCGAGTTCCACTGCCCGGCCCCTTTAAGCTAAGAGAGTAAGAACCCTCTAGGCAGAGCCTAGGTAGGGAACAACCTTGTTTTCATCGATTCCACCATTTGCTGGAGTTCTGGTGGTAAGCCAAGACGCCGGAGCGCATCTATCATACTTTCCGTCCGGCTGCTGTCGAAAGCATTTTCCCAGTCCATGGCCACCAGCATCACTCTCCCGAATTTCCTCGCTCTGGCAACTTCCACCCGCCAGCGTGCGATGCAGATCGCCTGTTCAGTACTACATCCAATTCGAAAACCACTTTGTGAGCGCCCTAGTCGTTCGCTAATGCCAGCTGCCAGCAACCTGCTTTTGAGCATGGCCGAAAAGACCTTCGCTGCAATGCGCTGCACCGAAAGCGGGCGGTAGTTATCACAACAAGCTGGGTCGCCTTTCTTGTGCAGCAAGCACACCTGCGAGACAGCCCAATCGTCGGACGGCCTTGCGTCCCCAAGCTTCGTTGCACACGTTCAACAATCATTGCAACTGGCCCGGCTCTTGCGCCATAGCCTTGAACACCTCTGTCGTCTGGTTTGCACGCTCTCCCGCATTTCATCTTCATCAGAACTGCGCGGACCTCCGCCTCCGTGAACATCTCAATGTCGACGTTCAAACGAGGGTGTAAAACATCAGCGTCTCCAGGGATCAGAGCAAGAGGTCGGACATACCATCGACTCGTGCTCGGGTGCTCCGTAAACGTGTCGGCGCGCTCGTCAGTGGAGATGCTGCGGCCCGCACTGTCCCGTAACTGGCCTCGCGGGCATGGGCGTCGTTTGACAACGTGTTCGATGCTGTCCCAGCCGCCATCCGCCGTGAGGCGCTCGAGCCACTCAGCCTTACATAGCTTTACCGCGTTTGGCTGATAACTTTGTCTGCTTGCGCAGCTTGCGCTCCAGCTCCCAATCCTCGTTCTGCCGCGCTTTGCGCCGTTCTGCGATCAACGACGGTCCGATCAGATATCCAAGGCTTGTTGGGGGCACTGGCGGCATCTGGGACAACGGGCTCCACTTCCGTCAACACTCCGTGAACAGCGCCCCGCCACGGCTCTGAGAAAGACGTGCGTTCGCTATGAACTCTGAGTCCCGCGCCGATTTCTTCCACGAGTGTCTGCCTCATCGCGGGCTCCCGCAACGTTCCCCAATCTTTGCGTGGACGTCGCTGGGCCTGCATGTTCACTGGAGCTTCGTCCAAGAGTGTGGCGATGACCGGGAAGTGGTGGGTGGCCAACATCGCTGATGTGTCGCTCCGGATGTCCACCAGATCGCGTTCTCGAGCAGCTGGCATGGCTAGAAGGTCCAACGCGTTGAAACTCTCAGGCGTGATTTGGCCACCCCGTTGCACTCCTGCTTCGTAAAAGGCCGTCTTGATCGCGTCATGCAGCTGCAACACTGTGTTCGCCACGAAAAGCTGGAAGGTATTGCAAAACTCAATGAACCGGTCCCTATTAGGTAAATCTATTCGCTTTTTGCGCCTCGCGGCCAAAACTGAACTCACTTATATAATCTTCCTCCTCAGCGCGTCTGTGCCCAAGGCGGGCGTTCCAATCTCCAAACACAAGTAGAGGCCCAGAGCTACTGATGTGCCAGACGTGCTCGTGCAGCGTATCGTAGAAGTGCATCTTCTCGTATGTAGGCTTTTCGTTATGGGGAGCGTACGTGGTGCAGAGCGTCAGCCTACCATTGCCGTTTTGATCTTGATCGAAGCGATCCGGCTGTCGAGCTGCCGAAAGCCTTGCACGCGAGTCCGCGCCCAGGGCGCCACTGTGGAACCAGTTCCAGCGTGCTCTGTCGAAACGCCCGCCGTGCAAGACCGCACTATCAGGAACCCGCTCTGGGCAGCGCAGCGGTCCGAGTTCGGGCGGCGAGTCTCCTGCGAGCACATGGCGTCCACACCGTGCGTCTGCGTGCAGCCGCAAATCTCGTGTGTTTTTCAATGTCAAGCCTTCCCCATCGCGGCGACCGCCTTCACCATCGATCGCGTCCACGCTGCCACCAGCAGCGATTGGTGAAACATGCGCTCTGTCCATGCACCGCCTTGGCCCCTATTCAGGGGTCGCGCCTTTGGCCTTCCCCTTCTTTTATGTTAGGGCCTTCACTTTGACGAGCTTCTCCTGGATGCTTTGCGTGATGTTGGCAAGCTCCTCAGACGTCGGTAACGCCATCCACTCCCCCCAATCCTTGTCTACCCAAGTCAGCTGGAGGGTGTAGTTGTCCACCGTCGTCTTCATGATCGTCGGGACGGCCACTTCTAGGGAGAACGTGCCAGTGTGCACCTTGATGCATGCCTTGTTGTAGCCCCACATGGTAAGTATCCGCCCCAGCGCGAACAGAGCACTGTGCTGCATGCGCGTGGAGAACGGGAAGTCCACCTAAGGACAAACAGCTTGGCCCCGGCAAAAAGGTTGGGATTTCGCATACCCTTCCACCGAATCTAAGAAGTTTACCCTGTCGGCCTCACCCGGAAATTGGATGAAGGCAATACCCTTGTACGCGCCCTTGTGGTACACGTTGTCCTGCAGAGGCAGCGGAAGACCATGAGAGCGACAATGGTTGGTAATCCATTTCACGGCGTTCTCGAAAGTGTCGGAATCCTGGATGTTGCCGATGACTGCTGTCGGCGGGGACCACAATGTAGATCTTGGCGTTCCGCTCGCAGATCTCGGGGAGCCAACCGAAATAGTGTCCTGGATAATCTGCTGGACGTCCTCCTTGGTGAGCACCGTCTGAGTGATCTGCTGGACGGCCTCATCCTTCATCATCTCCTTGACGTCGTCCTTCGTCACCGCCGTGCCCCTGAGCTGAGTCACCTTCTCAACTTCGGTTACTGCGAGCATGGCCGCGAAAGCTTCCTGCTTTGCCTCTTTTTCCTCCTCCCTCGCCTCCTGGATAGCCGCATCATTATTTTTCATCATGCCCTCAATGTCCTTCATGTCGCTCATCCTCCTTTTCATTATCTCTTCCAATCCCATTGTTTCTGTCTTCTATGCCGGCTCCTCCTCCTCCTCGTCGCCATCCATCCTGTTTCAAGCGGGCTCATGTCTTGGGACCTTTCGCTCGCCTTCGACGGGGGGCCGATGTCGTGCTTCTTAACCTTCGTGTTCTACATTGTCTCCGCCATTGCAGACAGCTCGGAATCGGACGGGCCTGGAATCGCTCGAATCGGTCGACAAGCGAAAGCGCACGAAGGGAACTCGACCCGAAGGAGGAGGAGGAGGAAGAGGATAATGAGGAGGAGGAGGAGGAGGACGAGGAGGAGGAGGAGGAGGAGGAGGAGGAGGAGGATGAGGAGGAGGAGGAGGAGGAGGAGGAGGATGGGGAGGAGGAGGAGGAGGATGAGGAGGGGGATGAGGAGGAGGATGAGGAGGAGGGCAAACAGACAGGCCGGAGGCCTCTTGGATGCCACTCGGAGTCTCCTCGGATCTTGAGAGCTTCTTGGAGTACTCTTGAGGCGTCTTGGGGGCTCCTGGCGGTCCCAGGAGCCTCTTGTAGTGTCTTAGGTGCCTCGGGGGAGCCTGTCAGGACCTCTTGGGACCTCTTGGGGATCTGTTGGGAGCCTCTTGGCGACCTCTTGGGGGCCTCATGTGGCCTCCTGGGCGCCTCTTGGGACCCTCTTGAGACACTCTTGGGAGCCTTTGGGGCCATCTTTGGGCCGTCTTGGAGGGGTTCGACCAAAGACGTAGGGGGGGTACTCACTTAGGGTCCCCATCCCTGGAGGCCAAAATGGGCCCAAGATTTTTTTCCGGGAAGATCAACGATTTGTGCCTTCTCCCAGGCAGATCCAAACTTGACCTCGCCATCCCTGGGGGGCTGCGAAGTATGAGACGTTCGCCACTTTTGAGGGGTGCTGGGGGGAGGCAGCACAGTGGTAGGGCCACACGCAGATCCAAGCAGGACCTCGCCATCCGTGGGGGGCTGCGAAGTGTGAAACTGTCGCCACGTTCGAGGGCTGCTGGGGGGTGCCAGGGGTCCTCGCCATTCGTGGGGGTGGGGGGCTGCGAAATGTGAAACTGTAACTACTGTTGAGGGCGGATGGGGGGCGGGGGGGGGGCAGCACGGTGGGGCCCCACGCAGACCTCGAGGACCTCGGCATCCTTGGGGGGGGGGCTGGCCGCGCAGGTGTTGAGCATTTCGGCATGGAAAAGCGCGACACTTCATTGTTTGGTTGCGCCCCGCCACTGAAGCCTTATTTTGTCCACGTTCCATCATCTGGCTGCTTCTGCCGAGGCGATTCTCTATCAGTCCCAGTGTCTTCCTTTTGCTTGTCTTTCCCGGTACAATGCGTCCTGGCCTTTTGTACCCCTGTTCTGCGAGTCGGCCACGCACACTTCGCACGATATGAGCAGTTATCGGGACGATTGTAACATAACACTCGGAAGCCGAGAAACGCCGCATCCCTTCGTAGATCTCTTTGTGGTTCAAATGTTTCTTCCCTCTTGAGAGAGGGGTGAGGTCCAGGCGCCCCTCCTTCAGCAGGACCTTGCCTCGAGGTTTAGGCGTGACCAGTTCGCTACTTTCCCAAGTCTCGCGCCCTCTGGCATGGTCGACGCTGCTGGTGAGGAGGAGGTGCCTGCACACCTCTCGCTTGGGGAGCCCGAGGCCGCCGCCCTCCGCTTCCCCGTGCAGGTTGGCCGCCTGTATCGCTGCACGGCGTTCGACGCAGAGTCGCGGCCGCAGGGTGAGTACCTCATCCAGGTGGTAGGCGCCTACCCTCCCGACGAGGATGGCCAGTTCGCACGGGCCGAGCAGATCTGCTGCAGCGACGGCTACTGGGCCTGGTGGATGGCTCATCCCGTGGAGCGCGGCGGGGCAGGGCGGCCGCTCTACCACTTCTGCTCGGAGGAGATGTGCCTCGCCACGCCGAGCGCCTCCCGCGGGACGCTGATTCACGTCTCGGAGTTCGAGGAGGTCGACGCCGCGGAGGCGTCGGAGTTCTACCTGGAGTGCAAGGCGGTGGACTCTTGGACCCGCTGGCCCCAGGAGCTCGGGCCCGAGCCTACAGGAGAGGCGGGCGGCGGCTCGCAAGTCGACGGAGGTCGAGCTGGACGAGTTCGGCATGCCGCTCGACAGCTGCGTGGTTCAGGACACGGCTGCTCCTGCCTCGGGCTCGCGCCCCAGGGCTGCGCCAGCGCGCGTCGGCAGCCGCCAGCCCGCTGCCCTGCAGGCTTCGCCGCTAGAGGAGGCAGGCGCCCGCCTGTCAGCCATGGCGCCCCCTGCGCACGAGGCTGGCGACCTTTGCGCTCGGCT
Source organism: Prorocentrum cordatum (assembly GCA_963575745.1). NCBI lineage: Eukaryota > Dinophyceae > Prorocentrales > Prorocentraceae > Prorocentrum > Prorocentrum cordatum. The sequence continues at coordinate 95,118 of CAUYUJ010020775.1, read as the reverse complement.
CGATCGGCTTCGCGGGGCGCTGCAGCCAGCCCCTGCGGGGAAGCAGCCGACGGAGAAGCTGCGCGAGGCGGTGGCTGGAGGAGCCCCTGCGCGCAGCGGAGCCAAGCGGCCGCTGGCGGAGGTCGTGCAGGACAGGGCCGACAATAGGCGCGCGCCCGAGGTGCCAGCAGAGGCGGCTGCGAGTGCCGCGAGCGGCAGCGCTGGGGCAGGAGGCGAGGGACCTCTTCTCCAGTTATTGCTTGAGGCAGCGGCCTACAGGAGCGGCACTGGTGACGTTCTGCAGTCGGTTCTCAGTGGCGCCAGCGGCATTGGTGATGGGGCAGTCCCGCGAGGTCTCGCCACTCGTCGAGGTCACTTTCGCCAGATTGCCGCCAAGTTCCCTGGGCTTCTCTCTGAGCAGGCACTGGCCAAGATGAGTGAGTATGTCACCACGCAGGTTGGTGAGGAGGCGGGGGAGGAGTTCCCGCCTATCTTCCTGAAGTACTTTTTGAATGTTTTCATCCCTCAGAACCCCATCAAGTCGATCGGGATTGAGGTCTACCGCGAGATGAGGACAGTCTGCGAGGCCGCGGATGCCATCCTTTCGGGCAAGACGGCCTACGCCTTGGACGTGCTGAGTCAACGGTTCAAGGCGCTTCAGCTTTTCGCTATTGACAAGAGTTGGTCAGGTGCTCGCTGGCTGGAGCTCATCCCGCCCTCGAACGAGCAGCTTGCGCTCAGGACGGAGGATGAGGAGATCGTGCGCGCAGTCGAGCTGGGCGAGTTGCGCCTCGAGGAGCTGCTGTCCAAGCTCAAGCGGGGCTAGGGGTCAGGCCGGGAGAGGGGGCCGCCGAGGAGCAACTCCCCTCCTGTAGGCCACACTGGCGGGAGCCGAGGCAAGGCGGCACACCGGCTGCCTGGGCCTCGGGCGCCTGCGGACCTCGTCAAGGATCTACCTCTACCAGCAGCACCAGCAGCAGCAGCCCGCCGCCCTACGCCAGGGCCGCAGCGGACAGTGCAGCTGCGCGAGGACGTTTCGAAGGAGGCGACGCCGAAGGAGGTCTCCTGGAAGGCCATCGAGGACGCCCACCCGAAGAGGCAGGGCGAGACGCGAGGAGCCTACGGCATGCGCCTCAGGAAGCTCATGCAGGAGGCTCGCGGGCGACGGGACCGACCCGCGAAGTAGGCCACGCGGCAGCGCCGAACACCGACGCGCAGCCTCGCTGGCCTGAACACTTGCCAGCCTACACTGACTTGACCGCGTGGAGGGCAGCTGTGACTCGAGCTGTACCCGCCACGCCGCACTTACTGGACTTGGGCATCGCCATCGTCACCCTGCAGTGGCAGCACCCAGGCCGCCTTGGAAAGTTTTGCCGTGAGTCTCGTCCACACCTTCCCACGACTGGAGGGCCGCAGGTAAGGGCGCGTGACCTGTTGCCGATGGCCCTCCCCGACCTTACGCTCACACGAGCTTGGGTCGCATCTCAGGACGGACCGAGAAGGAAGCGTCAGAGGTTCAGGATTGAGGGGCGTTTAGTCGCCAGAGAAGTTTGGTCATACATAGTGGTGCTATCTCTCAACTTAGAGTACGTTGGTCGAGGTGACCCTCGCCTGTGGAGGCACTCGCCAGTGCTACGTCTTGCCCAGCGGTCCGCCTGCAAGACCATCATCTCCCACGTCGACGGCTTCTTAGATGACCCACTAACTCGTCGGCCTGACATCGACTGGTCCCAGAAGATCAGCAAGCTCAGGGTCGACTACACTGGTGAGGAGCAGGGCGAGGCCTTGCCCATCAAGCTAGCGGAGCTTATACCAGGCCTTCCCGACAAACAGCATGCTGCGCAGCTCCAGACGGAGGAGTTCGTTGACGAGCACATCCTGGAGTGGCTCATGGACCCTGAGGTTGCCACGCTGCCTGCTGCGGAGTGGCCGCTGGACCCTCCTCGCGCCCGAGTCAATTGCGAGAGGCTCGAGGACTGGTATGAGGTCGCAGAGCATCTGATTGGCCTCGGCATCTTGGGCGTGGTCGACGAGGCGGACATCTTTGCGCCGCGGGGCCAGAAGGTCTTCAACGGCCTGTTCGCTCGCGAGAAGAAGGGCAAGCCACTCGAGGGCCAGTCGAGATGCACGCGCCTCATCTTCAACATGATACCCTCCAGCGCCTACCTCCGCAACATCGTTGAGGACACGTCGACTTTGGCGGCCTCCACTTCATGGACCAGCCTCCACTTGCCAGCAGGATGCGTCATGGTGTGGAGCAGCGACGACCAGAAGGTCGCCTTCTATGTCTGGAAGCTGCCGCCAGTCTGGTATGGCCGAATGGCCGTCTCGGTGCCCGTGCCAGCGAGCTCTGCTGGGTTGCCAGGAGACCACCTGGTCTACGTGGCGTTCCGCGTCATCCCCATGGGCTGGGTCCTCGCAGTCACCCTCTCCCAACACCTGCACCGCCGCCTGGCCCTGCGAGCACCGCGTCTAGGAGCTGGTTTGCCTGCAGAAGCAGAGTGTAGGCGCGATCAGCCTTGGCCGCTAGCGAGGCAGCATCCTCACGCGTGGTGGCAGGTCTACATCGATGACTTTGATGCGCCCGAGGTCCTGGAGGCGGCAGAGGCGTATCGGGTCGTGGGCACCCCGGGCGAGATGCAGCTCGCCATGCGGCGCGCCTACACCCAGGCAGAGGTCGCCTACGCGGAGGAGAAAAGCCATGCGCGGCAGCTGCAGCTCGAGAGGATGGGGGCGTCCATCGACGGCTGCGCTGGTACGATCAGGGCCCCTGCTGACAAGGTGATCGAGCTGGTCCGCTACATCCTGTACGCCCTGGGCCGCGACTACTGCCCATGGCTGCTCATGCTCACGCTGCTGGGCCGCGCCGTTCGGTCCCTGGAGTTCAGGCGGCCACTCTTGAGCTGCCTCAGCTCGGTCTGGGAGTTCTCCACCAGGACGAGGGGAGGGCGCATCAACATGGGCATGAGCCAGGAGCTGCTCGTGTGCATCGGGTACCTGCCCATCGCGTGTACCGACCTTAGGGCCGCGCTGTCGCCAGTCGCCACCGTCTCGGATGCCTCGGAGGCTGGAGGTGGAGTGTGCGCTTCCACTGGCCTCACGCCCTTGGCAGTCCAGCAGCTCAGGGCCGCCCGCCAGGGAGCCAGGCCGGTGCTGGGGCCAGGCCGCGGCGACCTGGTGCCCGCACGCAGCTCCCCGTTGCTGCCAGGTGGGCGGCCGCGGCCCAGGGTGCTCATCGTGAGCCGCTTCGACGGCATCGCCGCGCTGGCTGTGGCAATGTCCAGGCTGCCAGTCGACATCATCGGCATGGTGTGCAGCGAGGTTGACAAGCCTGCTAGACGAGTCGTGCGACTCCGATGGCCTGGAACCGCAGATTGGGGTGATATCCGATCGATCTCCGAGAAGGACGTCGCTAAGCTGGCTGACACCTACTACAGCCTGTGCGACGTCTGCGTCTGTGGAGCGGGCAGCCCTTGTCAGGACCTCAGCGCAGTCAGTTTGTCGCGGGCAGGCCTGGCTAGCCCCAGCTCGAAACTCTTCTATGAGATCCCGCGGGTCCACGGTCTCCTTCGTAAGCACTTCAAGGAGAAGCTAGCCACCTTTGTTGAGAACGTTGCCTCGATGAGTCCGCAAGTGAGAGATGCTATCACGAAGGAGCTTGGGGTCCCGCCAGTCAAGCTATGCTCCTCTATATTTGTTCCTGCTCGTCGGCCGCGTTATTATTGGTGCAGTTGGCCTGTGCAGACTCGCGGGGAATTCGCAGTCGAGGAGCGGCGCCAGCCCAGCGGGTCACTCCTGGTCGTGCGCCGAGTCAGCGGCTCAGTCGCCCCTCTCCAGTGGGTCGCTGCTGGCTGGACCTGGGGAGGCGGCGCTGCTCCAGTCCCGACGCTTCTGTGCCCGCGGCCTGCCTCAAGTAGACCTGCGATGCCTGCTGGCCTCCGCTCTGCTTCGGACGCCGCAAAAAGGAGGTGGGGGCAGGACTGCTATCGCTATCACTTGGGCTGGTATGAAGAGACCTCCATGCTTCGGAACGACCTGGATGGGGGCCTCCGCACGCCTAACCCCGAGGAGAGAGAGGCCCTGCTGGGATTCGACAAGAATTACACAAGGGTTGCCCACAAGGACCCTGAGGCCCAAGGAGTTGCTGACACGAGGAGCTTTCTCTTGGGCAACTCTTATTCAGTGTATTCGGTCTCCTGGCTCCTCCAGCAGCTGTTTCTGGCTCGAGGACTCCTTGCTCGCGAGCTACCTGCTGAAGCTCTGTTCGCGCGGGGGGCGTGCCCGCTGGCCTGGGGTGAGGTCGGCACTTGCACGAAGGGCACAGCCGAGTACGACAAGAAGCTGGCCTCAAAGTTCACAGGCGAGTTCCTTGCACTAAGTGATCGCAGTGGGGGCGACATTCGCCTAGACGTGGGCCTGCATTATCGACCCAAGGCGTGGCCGCGGGCGAGCATCAGCCCCTTCAACTGGAACTGGAGAGTCGTGGTCTCGCTGAGGTGGCAAGGCAGCATTGACATCCACATCAACGCCCGCGAGCTGCAGGTGGGAGTCGCAGCCCTGCTTTGGAGGACTCGCTCCACAAAGCACCTCAGCGCCAGGTTTGTCCACCTGTTTGACTCGCAGGTAGTGGCAGCGATCACTACGAAGGGGCGGTCGTCCAGCACCAGGCTGCAATGGCTCCTGCGCAAGTGGGCCGCCCTCTGTGCGGCGGGAGGCCTCTACCCCATCATCGGGTACATCACGACAGAGGACAACCCCGCCGACGCTCCCTCCAGACGCCAGTGGAAGGCGAGGGGGCCAGGGAAGCCATTCCGACAGCCCCAGAAGGTCCGCAAACACTCCTTCAAAGGGCGAGGAAGGCACACTCGGCGAAGCGTGGTACTCGGTTGAAGCTGCTCCGAGTCACCTCCACCACGCTCCACCGCTACAGAGCAGCAGCCAAGCGCGTCCTCGATGTTTGGGATGCCATAGGCCTCAAGCCCTCAGGGCCGCTGGACACCGACGAGGGCATCGCCGAGTACATAGAGATGCTCTGGAGCGAAGGCCAGCCCGTTAGCTTTGCCAACTATGCTGTCGCTGCGATGGGCTTCTTCTTCCCCTCAGTCAAACAGAGCTTGGGGTTATCATGGAGTCTGCTCAAGGCTTGGAGGCGATGCGAACCGCCTGTTCGCGCCCTGCCGTTCACGCCAGAGCTCATTCTGGGAATGACCGCCCTCGCCATCGAGTGCGACGCTGTGGATATCAGCACCCTCCTCGCATTGGGTTTCGCAGGTCTTTTGCGCACAACAGAGTTGTTCACATTGTCCAAGCAGCAGGTTGCGATCATCAATGACAGAGTGATTGTCCGCTTGCCTGAGACCAAGACAGGGTACCGCAAAGCCACTACCGAGATGGTCGTTGTCGGCTGCCCCATCGCCGTGGATCTGGTCAAGCGCTGATATGCACACGCAGCGCCTCCAGACACGATCAGCACGCGGTCGCCAGCGCAGCTTCTCAGTTGCCTGAAAAAGCTGCTGGCGTTATTTCACCTCGAGGATTTCCGCTTCTCATGGTACTCATGCCGTCGTGGTGGTGCCACGTACGACTTCATGTCGCAGCAAAGTATGGAGACAACGATCATGATAGGCAGATGGGGTTCAGCGACGACCGCAAATATTTACATTGAGCAAGCAGTTGCAGACATAGTCCAGGTCACTCCTGCTCCTGATGACCACATGTTGATCCAACACTTTGCGCGTGGTCTCTATCAGTCGATTGTTGCAGGAGAGAGTCAGAACATATGTGATACGCTGTGAAAGAGATCTTGAGACACGACACGTGAGCCCTCCCGTGCCAATTTTTGCGAGCCCGTGGAATACCCCCACGCTGTCTAGAGGCTAGCCGCCTGTCCGCTCCGATCTAGCCCTCCTCAGGCCTCGGCGTGCCCTCGGGGTTCCCTGGGTCGAGCTTCCTGGACTGGAGTCTTTCGGGTTCTCCTCGGGCCTCGACCTTGGGGTATCCTGCAAAGAGATTCCTTGGGTGTCCTCGGGGCTGCCTGGAGGTCTCCTGAGGTCTTGGGGGTAGGTCTCGAGCGGTGAGGGGCCTGGCGCATGCCTCTCCAGCTGGTGGTTGCTAGCGACGCTAGCCACAGACCCCTTGGCGTGGGAAGGTAAAGAGAAAGGGTTATGAACAGTTATCGGGACGATTGTAACATAACACTCGGAAGCCGAGAAACGCCGCATCCCTTCGTAGATCTCTTTGTGTTTCCCGCCCGCGCCACCCTATAGTAGTGCCTGGCCTACTTCGTGGATGCGAGGCGATTTTACCCCCCACGCTGTCTAGAGGCTAGCCGCCTGTCCGCTCCGATCTAGCCCTCCAGGCCTCGGCGTTCCCTCGGGGTTTCCTGGGTCGGGCTTCCTGGACTGGGGTCTTTCGGGTTCTCCTCGGGCCTCGACCTTGGGGTATCCTGCAAAGAGATTCCTTGGGTGTCCTCGGGGCTGCCTGGAGGTCTCCTGAGGTCTTGGGGGTAGGTCTCGAGCGGTGATGGGGCCTGGCGCATGCCTCTCCAGCTGGTGGTTGCTAGCGACGCTAGCCACAGACCCCTTGGCGTGGGAAGGTAAAGAGAAAGGGTTATTCATATCTATGGTGTACCGTCTTTCATTATGGCTGTACCATAGTGTCGGCAAACCTTATACCATCCCTTGGTGCTGATGGGTTGGGTACGTTGCAGGGTAGTTTGTCTCAGCCATTCCTTGGTTAGGTTCTCGTTTCTAATAGAGCACTGGGGTCGCCGTCTTCCTTGTCCGTCTCCTTCTCCTTCTCCTTCTGCTTCTTCTCCTTCTTCTCCTTCTCCTTCTCCTTCTCCTTCTCCTTCTCCTTCTCCTTCTCCTTCTCCTTCACCTTCTCCTTCTCCTTCTCCTTCTCCTTCTCCTTCTCCTTCTCCTTCTCCTTCTCCTTCTCCTTCTCCTTCTCCTTCTCCTTCTCCTTCTCCTTCTCCTTCTACTTCTCCTTCTCCTTCTCCTTCTCCTTCTCTTCTCCTTCTCCTTCTCCTTCTCCTTCTCCTTCTCCTTCTCCTTCTCCTTCTCCTTCTCCTTCTCCTTCTCCTTCTCCTTCTCCTTCTCCTTCTCCTTCTCCTTCTCCTTCTCCTTCTCCTTCTCCTGCTCCTGCTCCTGCTCCTTCTCCTCCTCCTCCTCCTTCTCCTTCTCCTTTTCCTTCTCCTTTTCCTTCTCCTTTTCCTGCTCCTGCTCCTGCTCCTTCTCCTTCTCCTTCTCCTTCTCCTTCTCCTTCTCCTTCTCCTTCTCCTTCTCCTTCTCCTTCTCCTTCTCCTTCTCCTTCTCCTTCTCCTTCTCCTTCTCCTTCTCCTTCTCCTTCTCCTTCTCCTTCTCCTTCTCCTTCTCCTTCGCCTTCGCCTTCTCCTTCTCCTTCTCCTTCTCCTTCTCCTTCTCCTTCTCCTTCTCCTTCTCCTTCTCCTTCTCCTTCTCCGTCTCCTTCTCCTTCTCCTTCTCCTTCTCCTTCTCCTTCTCCTTCTCCTTCTCCTTCTCCTTCTCCTTCTCCTTCTCCTTCTCCTTCTCCTTCTCCTTCTCCTATCTCCTTCTCCTTCTCCTACTCTCTTCTCCTCTCTCTGCTCTCTCCTTCTCTTCTCCTTCTCCTCTCCTCTCGCTCCTGCTCCTTCTCTTCACCTTCACCTCCCTTCTCCTCTCCCCCCGCTCTCCTCTCGACTCGTCCTCTGCATCCACATTGGGGGCCGCGAGGTGTGAAACTGTCGACATTCCCGACGGCTGCTTTGGGGGGGTGGTGGGGTGGGGTGGGGGGGGGGTGGGGGGGGGGGGGGGGGGGGTGGGGGGGGGGGCGGGGGGGGGGACGGGGCCGGGGGTGGCAGCACAGCGGGGTCCCACGCGGATTCAAAAGGGACTTCGCCACCCCCCAGGCTGCGATGTGTGAAGCGGTCGCTACTTTCGAGGGTGTTGGGGGGGCCAGCGCAGTGTGGCCCCGCGCAAGTCCAAGCGGAACCTCGCCATCCTTGGGGGCTGCGAAGTGAAATTGCAGCCGCGTTCGAGGACTGCTGGGGGGGGGGGGGGGGGGGGGCGTCGCAGTGGGGCCCCGCGCGGACCCAAACGGGACCTCGCCATCCCTGGGGGCCGCGAAGTGTGACATTGTCGCCGCTTACGAGGGTTGCTGGGGGCGCCAGCACAGTGGGGTCTCACGCAAATCCAAGCGGGACCTCGCCTTCCCTGGGGGGTGCGAAGTGTGAAGCTGTCGCCTCTTTCGAGGGCTGCTGGGGAAGCCGTCGCAGTGGGGCCCCGCGCGGACCCAAACGGGACCTCGCCATCCCTGGGGGGCTGCGAAGTGTGAAGCTGTCGCCGCGTTCGAGGGGCTTGCTGGGGGGAAGGGGGCAGCACAGTGGGGCCCCACGCGGGTCCAAACGGGATTTCGCCATCCCTGTGGGGTTGCGTAGTGTAATTTTCTCGCCACTTTCACGGGCGCGGGCTGTTGGGAACGCCAGCGCAGTGGGGTCCCACGCAAGTCCAAACGGGATCCTTGGGGGGCTGCGGCATGTGAGATAGTCGCCACGTGCGAGCGCTGCTGGGGGGGCCAGGGGACTTCGCCATCCTTGGGGGGGGGGGGGGTCTGCGACCTGTGAGACTGTAACCACTTTTGATGGCTGTTGGGGGCGGCCAGCACCGTGGGGCCCCACGCAAACTTTGAGGAGCTCGGCATCTCTGGGGGGGCTGGCCGCGCAGGTGTTGAACTGTTCGGCATGGAACAGCGCGACACTTCATTGTTTGGTTGCGTCCCCGCCAATGTAGCCTTATTTTGCCCACGCTCCATCATCTTGCTGCCTCTGCTGAGGCGATTGTTCTTACACGCCGATGTTTTCATCTTGCTTCTCCTTCCCAGTACAATGCGTCCTGGCCTTTTGTACCTCTGTTCTGCGAGTCGGCCACGCACACTTCGCACGATATCGATATCCGCCGTGTGCCGTCTCTTGTAGTGTTGCTGCCACACTACTGTCGGCACACATTGTATCATCCATTGGTGCCGATGGGTTGAGTACGTCGCAGGGTAGTTTGACAGGGGTGGTCGGCCTGCGCGCAACAAACAACAAACCGACACCCTGATTCTTTGTCAAAAACTTATGCGCAATGGTCCCAGGGCGCCCGCGCATGCTCCAGATTTGAAGGCACCGTGTATTTTGTTTTGCCCTTTGACAGGGATGGTGTGGGGGGGCGCATGGATGCCCTCATGGATATGGGTTGGCAGCTGGTCGGGTGCGTTTTTTTTTTTTTTTTTTTTTTTTTTTTTTTTTTTTTTTTTTTTTTTTTTTTTTTTTTTTTTTTTTTTTTTTTTTTTTTATTTTATTTATATATATATATATTATATATATATATATATATTATATATATATATATATATTTATATAAAAACGGAATCGCTTCGCACATTCCGCCAGCCCGCATTACAGTGGCTGCATCCTGGTGTGCTCGTGCCCAGGGTTCACGATATGGCTGGTAGGAAAGTCCTCGAGGAGATTTGTGGATATGTGGTTCCCACCGTGTCGAAGGGAACCGATCCACTGCCCCAAAAGGCGCCCGATTGCTCAAGAAAATTCCATCTGAGTTTCGAGACGTACCTGGGTTGTGGGTCAGAGTCCTCATGGATGTTTTTTTTGGGTCGTTTCGAAGGGCTCTCGGGGGCCTCCCGGGAACAGTTTTGCGGGTTTGGGGGGGCCTCTGGGGAGTTTCTTGGGGACCTCTTGGGGCTGGGGCTTTCAGGGGACCTGTTGGGGACCTTGGGGGCCTCTTTTGGGGCCTCTTTTGGGGCCTCTTGGGGGCCTCTTGGGGCCTCTTGGAGGTCTCTTGGGGGCCTCTGGGGGCTTCCTGGGCGCTTCTTGGGGCCGAGAGGTCGACATGTCCGTTCGGGTTCCCCCTCTGTGTTCGCCCTTGGGGCCTCTTTGGTCGTCTCAGGGTCATGTTGGGCCATTTGGGGGTCCTCTTGGAGGCCTTTTGGGTTGTCTTGGAGCGATCTTGGGACCTCTTGGGCCGTCCAGGGCGGTCGGCAGCTCGAAAAGGCGGTACCGCCAGAATCGTCCGTAAACCAACGTAACATCAAGGATTTTTGTGTTTTCGGGGCCTCTCGAAGTCTTCTTGGAATTGTCCTGGAGCGTCTTGGGCGCTTCTCGGGCCGTCGTTGGACCAACGTGGGCCATGTTGGAACGCTCTTGGCCTGAGGCCGTGGGGCCTGCCACCCATTTGGCGCCCCGTTGGGGCGCTCCGGAGGCCCCCGAGGCCGCGCCCAGAAGTTCCAGCATCCCTGTGGTGATATACAGTCACTGAAGATGGAGGCGCTCGCTGTTGCTGACCCAAGACGGCCCAAGGGGCTCCAAAAAACAACAACAAAAACAAGTTCTCGGCATCGCTCGGACGTGTGCGTTTTTTCTCGGCGAGGACCATGGAGGACCATCCTGGACCATCGAACAAACAAAAAAACAAGGACGAAACCGACAAATGCACGGGAAGCGGACGTCCGAGCGACGGCAAGAGCTCCAGCAGCCTGGGCCCGACCCTGCCGGGACCCTGCTGGAACCTGCTGGGGGTGTATCCATTATTCGTTGATGAATCTTGAGTTTACGCTGGTCCTCCTCCTCCTCCTCCTCCACCTCCTTCTCCTTCTTCTCTTCATCCTCCCTTATCCTCCTCCTCCTCCTCCTCCTCCTCCTTTTCCTCCTGCCGGGACCTGCCGGGACCTTGCCAGTACCCTGCTGGGACCTTACGGGGACTCTGCCGCGGTGCGCTCGCCTGGGGGCCCCCATGGGGAGCCGCCACGCGCGCACGCACCATAGAAGCATTCTGTAGTTCCAACGGGAGATTTTAGCACTCCTCGGGCCCGTTGGGCTGGCTAGTCAATATGGGAGCGGAGATAAACGCTTCCCCGAAGGGGAAGAAGGTTGGCTGGAAGAGGAAAGCCCTCCCACCACCTCCGCCCAGAGGGCTGGGGGCAGTCGGAGATCGTTCGAACAGGAGGAGTCGGGGATGGGGGCAGCGCGGGCTTCGGCGGAGAAGGACCGCTTTGCCCGCAGTGCCGCAGATGGGGGCATATCCTGGCCGCCGCGGGCAGATCTGGCGCGACGTGGGGTTCCCAGGTCTGGCTTGGGAGCTCCGGGGGGCGGGATCTGGGGCAGGTTTTGGCGCCCATCTGCTCCGTGCGTCCGACGTCGTACCGAAACAGCACATGTGCTTCACACATTGGTCGGGAATTTTGGCTTAGCTTGTCGCGCCGTCGGTTCTGACCCATCTCGCCTCGGCGTGACGCGCAAACCACGTCCTGGTCCTCGAGCGCCAACGTCTCGAGCCTTTCGAAGCCCTCCGCCCCGCGGAGTGGAGCGACACGCTATTCGCTATCCGCTATCCGCTATCCGCTCAGCGACACCCCAACAGAACATCCCTGATTGACTGCTCGGGATGTGTTCTTGCTGCGGTGTCCGCTGCCCCCGATCCCTCTTGCCACATTGCATTGGAATTGGGATGTTACGGTTGTTGGGAGGACATTGAGACGTTTGCGGGATGCTCAGGCCCTAGAACAACGAAAGGCAGTGCCCGCGGTGAACACAGACGGTCCAGGGATGGGCTCGAGAGCTCTGGGGCCCCCGTCTTGGAACGTCACGACGTCGGAAGTCTGGTTCCCCTTGCTGGGGCCGGGGCTGGCGCTGGCGCTGAAGCTGGTTCTGCCGGGCTGAGGGCAGCGCAGTCGCTCTCCAGTCCCACACCAGGGATGGTGCGAGTTCCAGAGGAGATGTTCTCGCCCACCTGGTCTCACCGAGGCCCAGACGCGTGTCCGCAGTGCTGCGCCATTCTGCAGGATTCCCCAATTTTGCCATCGTCGCCATCTAGGCCCGCGCGAGATCGACGATGGCTGGCGGGAGCCGCTCGGGCAGCGAGGGTGGATGGGCGGCGGGGGCTTGGGCCAGACCATGGCCCTACCCTGTTTGGCCGCAGGGGCCAGGTACAATGTGAGCCCGCCCCCCCGCCTTCCGGGTCGGATTCGGGCTTCGGTTCCCATTATCAAGCCCTAAGTCCCAGACGGTGTATGGACCCGAACATGAGCAAGCCGCATCAGATCATATAAGATCGGGCTTGCTCCCAAGACGACACGAAAGTTTTACTGGCGAGCCCAACAGTTGCCCAGCTGCGTGGGAGTTGTGCAAAGCAATGCTTTCGGGTCCACTCTGGCGGGCCCGAAAAGGAGCCTCACGCTGCGGGCTTCCGGTAAAACAAATTGTTCGGCGGATCCCTCTATCCGCCCCCAGTGGTCTGGCACGCGTGCCAGATTTGCCAGCGTTCGTGCCCGAACGCGGTTTCTGTCCAAGTCCGCGAGGCTAGTGCGTGACTTCCTGATTGCAGCGACCTTGCAGTCATGCGACTGCGCTGCATCCACACGGAGCCGCGCTCCGTGGAGCGGAACGAATTTCCGGAGCGCCGATGTGGTGGTTGTTCTTCTTGCTCCCGCGCCAGGGCGGCCCTCAGGCAAGGCGTTCTTGGTACCGCAGGGTGCACGGACAGGCTGGCCCTTGCATCGCAGCAGCGCGCCACTTCGGCATCCAGGCGAGTTGAGGCCACTGCTGGTGCAATTGCTGCTGCTGCCGCCGCCGCCGCTGCTTCCCTGCTGCCGCGCTCCAGGCGCTGCTGGCGCCATCACGTCGACGACCAAGACCGCGACGTCCTTCGTCCTCGCGCCGCGCGTGGTCTTTCAGGCACCGGTGCTCTCCGACTGCGGTCCTCGCAAGACGTGCGTGGAGCTGGAACCGAAGACCGGGCGGGACGAGCACGAGCGGATCAAGCAGATAGCCAGGCCCTGGGTGTCCAACATGTTGGGGCGCTTGGCAAGTGGGGTCTGGGTGAGTGGAAGTCGGGCGGCAGGGCTGGCTGGCGAGGGCGAGGTGGAGAGGAGAAGAGAGGGGGAAGGAGGAGGTTGAGGATGAGGATGAGAATTAGGAGGGGAAGGAGGAGGAGGAGGATGAGGAGGAGGAGGAGGAAGAGGATGCGATGAGAGGGGAGGGGCGGAAGATGAGGTTTTTGCTGTCAGAACTGATGCGTGCAGACCCTGCCTCACGTAGTCTTCTGTCTTGTCGTGGACGAGCACACCGAAGGTGTGTCTCTCGTCCGCGCTGCTGCAGATTCGGAGGTATGCCGCCAGTTCCACTCAGCCTCGGAAGGTCACCGACCTCGGCGACTTGCCAGGGCTTCCAAAGGGCCTCGCGAGGCCACCGGCCTCGATTCAGTTTGGGTCTCGTTCACAGTAGGCGTCACACTCCTCGTGCAAATGGGAGCGATGATTCTCGCCGGCAGCAAGTTTCACGTCATACGGGCTTTGCCAGAAGAAAGCCGAGCGGACGGCGAGTAAACCCGAGCGGAAGGACATAGTATGCCAAGAGAAGGCGCAGTCTATGTGACAATGACGTCGAAGCCAGCTGAAGTGCTTAGACATGCAAGGTCAAGTGCTACCAGGCTACTCGCGTACATAAGGCGAACTAGAATGTGTAGTAGCCCTTGTGAGGACACGGTGGGTCGATTGACCTGTGACGAGAATGAACCCAGGGCATGTGTAGCAGGAAAATTCATACCGCAGGCTTGCGCCGAATCCACTGGTAGATGTGCCCAAACAGTGAAGCCTCAACCATCCTTTGGGGTAGGCGCAAGTGTTGCTTGGGGAGAAGGTCTGCGATCACCGCTGATTGCTGACGAAGAAATAGAACAATAGCAGCAGGATGAGGATGAGGTGGAGGAGGAGGAGGAGGAGGAGGTGGTGGAGGAGGAGGAGGAGGAGCAGGAGGAGGAGGAGGAGGAGGAGGAGGAGGAGGAGGACGAGGAGGAGGGAGAGGAGGAGGAGGAGGAGGAGGAGGAGGAGGAGGAGGAGAGAGGAGAGGAGGAAAGGGGTAACGAAGACGAGGAGGACGAGGAGGAGGGAGGAAGGGGACTTCAATGATGTCCTCTGGCGTTTTTTCTTGTTTTGTGTGTTTGTTTTGTTTTGTTGTCTAAAGAAAACTATTTTTAATTTGTTTATTTGAGCGATTCGCCTTGCTGCCCCTTGTGGCCTCGAGGACCCCGACAGTTTCCGAGGCCCTCCTAGAATCTCCTAGGACCCCCCCTAAACAAAAACGTGGGCAAACATCCGAGCCTCGCCCGCTCCTCCCCATCCTCACCTGCTCTCCCCCTCCTTCCCCCCCTCTCCTCCCTTCCTCATTCTTTCCCGATCCGCCTCCTCCTCCTCCTCCTCCTCCTCCTCATCATCACCGTTCTTTCCTCATCCGCCTCCTCATCTTCCTCCTCTCCCCCCCCGTCATCACCGCGTTCCGTTGCCCCTCCCCCTCGCCCCCTCCCCTGCGGGCCGCAGCAGACCGCACGACCGCACTGGTGGGACAAAGAGGGGCGCGGGTGGAGCGGCGGTCTCCTCGGACGGTCGTCGCCCGTCGCCTTCTGGCCAGACCGGCCCGCGCCCCGCTGTCCGCCGAGAGGCCGAACGTGGCCAAGAAGAGCAGGAGCCTCTGCTGCTGAGCGCGGCGCCACCGAGGGCCTCATGGAAGGGAAGGGGGGGGGAAGAGGAACGAGGAGGAGCATGACTCTTCCCCTGGAGGGGGGAGGAGCGCCAGAGTCCCCCCTCCTCACCATCACAATCACCACCGCTCTCCCTGCCCTCCCACCCCTCATCCATGCGCCCTCATCCCCTGTCAGTGAGGAGGCGTGATGAGGGCGCTCTACCTCGGAGGTGTAGTTAGATGCTGCGGCAGTGGCCCCAGTGGCCGCGGCATGGCCACATCAGTTGTCAATGTATACCCACGCTCGCAAGATGGAATTCGCAGGTGCGTCGTAGTCAGCGGGGGGTGCTCTCCCCGTTCGAGGACACGTCGCCTGCATCTTCGCCGTTATCGGAAAAAGGTTGTGCGTTCCTCGTCTTCCTTCGCGATCTCGTTTCGATGCTTGCGTCACTCACGCAATGCCTAGAGCTGGTACTGCGCATTGCTTGCAGCAGCCATTCGACATGTATGTATGTATGTATACATATGCACATGTATGCATACACATGTATTCGTATTTGTATGTGTATATGTATGTATGTATGTAGGTAGGTAGGCAGGTAGATAGGTCGGTCGGTCGGTAGGTAGGTA
>CAUYUJ010020775.1:0-75000 GCA_963575745.1 Prorocentrum cordatum | reverse complement strand
TCGGGCCGGGGGAAGGGTTCATGTTAATGGGGGTGGGCCCCGGGCGATCGCTGCGTCCGGAGGTGGGGGCCCGGGGTCCGCCTCCCCATCTACCAGTATCTTTTCCATCGTGGTGTCTCACTCCCGTCGCGTGGGGTGGCGTCAAGTTCCCGGGAGTGGCAGGGGCTCTGCGCCGGCCCCCTGGGTACTGTTCGTCATCTCCTGCCATTCTTGTGCCGCCATCGCGCCGCTATGCGGCCCGACGTCTGTGGCGGGCCCAGGCGTTTGACCGTTCTTGAACAATCCGCCCACCACCAGGGCATCGATTTCCTGTGAGTGGCAGGGGTCCTGCGCCCAGGGGCCCCGAAACCGCAACCCGTAAAAGAGGCATTTCTGTCATCTCTTGCCCCTCTGTCACCTCCATCGCATTTGTATCGGGGTCCATCGAGGATGCGCTAACGCGACGGATGACGAATGCACCCCGGCGGAGTTCCCCGGCCGTGTAGTTGCAGCTTCCCCGCGCGATTCCCCCCAACAAATTCTCTAATGGCGTGAGCTTGGTTCGTTCTGGCATTTTCCTCCGTCGCTCTCCAACTCTGCACTGATTATCTAAAGGCTGCCGCTTCCGCCGCCGACCCCAGTCTGTTCTTTCGCTGAGGGGGCCCTGTGGCAACCTGTGGAGTCACTGGTGATCACGGGATGACTCAGCGTGCGTGGTCAGATCCGGGGAGTCCAGAGGGGGGTTCAGTATCTGAGTTTGCTACATATATCGGAGGTGAGGGGGTGAGGAGGTCGGAGTGGAACGGAGAGCCCCCCTACGGGGAAATCGATTTCGGTTTCGTGTTCGTGCGTGCCGTGCTTGCGGGCGAGGCGAAGGTGCGTGGGCGGGCGAGAGGAAAGTCTCCTGTGGCTGAGGCGCGGCCGGACCAAATGACTCCCTTCCGGCAGCCGCTGCCGCGCGGTGTCCCGCCGGTGTCCCGCTGTGGCTGCGGCGCGGCCGGACCAAATGACTCCCTTCCGGCGTCTGGTGCCGCGCGGCGTCCCGCTGGTGTCCCGCCAGTGCCCCGTCGGTGTCCCGATGATGATGATGATGATGATGATGATGATGATGATGATGATGATGATGATGATGATGATGATGATGATGATGATGATGATGATGATGATGATGATGATGATGATGATGATGATGATGATGATGATGATGATGATGATGATGATGCTGATGCTGATGATGATGATGATGATGATGGTGGTGGTGGTGGTGGTGGTGGTGGTGGTGGTGGTGGTGATGATGAAGATGATGATGATGATGATGATGATGATGATGATGATGATGATGATGACGATGATGATGATGATGATGATGATGATGATGATGTCGATGATGTTGATGATGGTGATGATGGTGATGGTGATGGTGGTGATGATGATGGTGTCCCGAAGAAGAGGAACATGATTATGATGTTGACCATGTTGATGATGATAGTGATGGTGGTAATGATGATGGTGTTCCGATGATGATGATGATGATGATGTTGATGATGATGACGTTGCTGCTGATGATGATGGTGTCCCGATGGTGATGATGATGATGATGTTGATGATCATGATGATGTTGATGGTGATGATGAGATGGTGAGATGATGATGATAAAGATGACGATGGTGTCCCGATGATGAAGATGATGATGATGAGGCTTATTATGATGTTGTTGATGATGATGGTGAGGGTGGTGTCCCGATGATGATGATGTTGATGATGCTGATGACGATGATCGTGTCCCGATGATGATGTTGATGATGAGGGTGAGGATGTGGTGATGGTGATAAATTTGATGGTGGTGGCCCGATGATGGTGATGATGCTGTTGCTGGTGATGATGGTTTTCCAATGATGACGATAATGGTGATGATGATGCTAGTCGCGATGATGATGGTGTTCCGATGATGATGACGTTGATGATGATGATGCTCATGATGGTGTCCCGATGATCATGATGATGTTGATTATGTTGTTCATGATGATAGTAATGAGATGATGATGATAATGATGGTGGTTTTCCGATGGTGATGATGATTGTGCTCCGATGATGATGATGATGGTGATGATGATGGTGACGATGATGGTGTCCCGATGATGATGATGATGATGATGGTGATGATGATGCCGATGCTGATGGTGATGAGGTGATGATGAGGATTGTGTCCCGATGATGATGATGATGATGATGATGATGATGATGATGATGATGATGATGATGATGATGATGATGATGATGATGATGATGATGATGATGATGATGATGATGATGATGATGATGATGATGATGATGATGATGATGATGCTGATGCTGATGATGATGCTGATGAGGATGATGATGAGGATGAGGATGAGGATGAGGATGAGGATGGAGGGATGAGGATGAGGATGAGGATGAGGATGAGGATGATGATGATGATGATGATGATGATGATGATGATGATGATGATGATGATGATGATGATGATGATGATGATGATGATGATGATGATGATGATGATGATGATGATGATGATGATGATGATGATGATGATGATGATGATGATGATGATGATGATGATGATGATGATGATGATGACGATGATGCTGATGCTGATGCTGATGCTGATGCTGATGCTGATGATGCGGGCGGGGGGGTCGCAAGAACAGAGCTCCCAGGACAGTGCGGGGGTCCGACCATGCTGGCGGCAGAGTCGGTTCCGGGCTAGAAATTGTCGGGTCTGGGGGTCCCAAGCAGGGCTCCCAGGACAGTGCGGGGGTCCGACGAGGGGGGAGGCAGGGTCGGTTCCGGGGTAGAGATAGTCGGGTGGGCGGGGCCCCGTGAACAGGGCTCCCAGGACGGCGCAGGGGTCGGGCGAGAGGTGGGCGGCAGGGTTCCAGGCGAGAAATTGGCGGGTTGGGGGCCCCATGGACAGAGCTCCCGGGACGGTGCGCGGGTCCGACGAAGAGGGCGGCAGGGTCGGTTCCGGGCTAGAAATTGCGGGGTGGGGGTTCCCGTGAACAGAGCTGTCAGGACGGAGTGGGGGTCGGGCGAGGTAAGCGGTAGAGTCGGTTCCGGGCTAGAAATTTGTCGGGTGGGAGGTCCCACGAACAGAGCTCCCAGGACGGTGCGGGGGTCGGGCGAGGTGGACGGCAAGGTCTGTTCCGGGCTAGAAAATGTCGAGTGGGGGCCCCAGGAACAGAGCTCCCAGGGTGGCGCGGGGGTCGGACGAGGTGGGCGGCAGGGTCGGTTCCGGGCTAGAAGTTGTCGGGTGTGACGTCCAAGAACAGGGCTCCCATGACGGTGCGGGGGTTGGGCGAGGTGGGCGGCAGGGTCGGTTCCGTGCGAGGAATTGTCGGGTGGGGGTCCCGAAGAACAGAGCTCCCAGGGCGGTGCGGGGGTCGGGCGAGGTGGGCGGCTGGTTCGGTTCCAGTTTAGAAATTGTCGGGTGCATGGGGGCCCCAAGAGCAGAGCTCCGAGGGCGGTACGGGGGTCGGGTGAGGTGGGCCGCAGGGTCGGTTCCGGGCTAGACATTGGCGGGCGGGGCGTCCCAAGAGCAGAGCTCCCAGGGCGGTGCGGGGGTCGGGCGAGGTGGGCGGCAATGTTTGTTCTGGGCGAGGAGTTGTCGGGTGGGAGGTCCAAGAACAGAGCTCGCAGGACGGTGCGAGGGTCGGGCGAGGTGGGCGGCAGGGTCGGTTCCGGGCTAGACATTGCTGGGGGGGGGTCCCAGGAACAGAGCTTCCAGGACGGTGCGGGTGACGGGCGAGGTGGGCGGCAGGGTCTGTTCTGGGCTAAACATTGTCGTGTGGGGGGTCTCGAGACGATCGAGAGCAGAGCTCCCAGGGCGGTGCGTGGGTCGGACGAGGTGGGCGGCAGGGTCGGTTCCGGGCTAGACATTGCCGGGGGGGGTCCCAGGAACAGAGCTCCCATGACGGTGCGGGTGCCGGGCGAGGTGGGCGGCAGGGTCGGTTCCGGGCCAGATACTGTCGGGCGAGGAGTCCCACGAACACAGCTCCGAGGGCGGTGCGGGGGTCGGATCGGCGGCAGGGTCGGTGTCGGGGTCTCAAGAACAGAGCTCCCATGACGGTGCGGGGGTCGGACGAGGTGGGCGGCAGGGTCGGTTCCCAGCTAGAAATTGTCGGGTGGGGGGCCCCGTGAAGAGAGCTCCGAGAGAAAGTCAGACGTAGTGGCCGCGTGGTGGAGGGTCCCCAGAACCAGAGGCTCAGGGGGCGAGGATGCTTGGGCATGGTGGGGGGGTATCGGTAGGCTTCAGGCTGGAAATTGTCGGGTGGGGGGCCCCAAGAACCAGAGCTCCCAGGACGGTGCGGGCGTCGGACGAGGTGGGCGGCGGACGCGGTGGGTTCTGTGGGGAGGTGTCGGGCCAGGGAATGATCACTACGGTTTCTTCGGTGCTCACTGCAGTACTGACTGGGGGGCGCCCCCCCCGCCGCTGCCATTTTGAACTGATTTTGGCCGGCGAGCCCGCCGCCATTTTGTTGTTGCCTAGTTGCGATTACGGTTGCGCTCGCGGGCGGGTTGAAATGTTTCGTCTGGTTGGGAATTGAAGCATATCGCACTTCCGCGTCACGCTGTTCGCTTTTTGAATAGAGTTGCAAATATTTATCGGGAGAGTCCCACGCCCGCCTAAGACATTATGTGTTGTTATGTTCGTTGTAGTTTTTTCAACGGATTGCGAAACGCAGCCCGCCTGAATAATTCCGCACTGGTCACAAGACTATTCGCCGCCAAATTTTTACTGGGAGTTCCAACTGATTTGAATTCGTTGATTCGCCTTGCCGCCGTGTCTTTCGATACGTCAGTTACTGTTTCAGTTTTTTTTTCTCCGCCGCCTGTTTTTTTGTTCTGAAATGGAGTATGTTGTATTGCTTCCAGTGTGATAGGGAATGTCGTGTGTGGGGTCCCTAGACATGAGCTCTCGTGGGGTAGGGGTGCCGGGGCGTGGTGGAGGCGCGGTGGGGCGCGTGGGTAGGTTTCTGGGCAGAGATTGTCGTGTGTGGGGTCCTAAGAACTGGCCGAGACTTCGCCTCGCACGCCTGAGGGGTCGCCGGAGCTAGAGATTGTCGCGCGGGGGGCCCCGAGAACATGAGCTCCTAGGAGGGCGCGGGGGTCCGACGAGGTGGGCGGCAGGGTCGGTTCCGGGCTTGACATTGTCGGGTGGGGGGGGGCCCAAGAAAAGATCTCCCAGGACGGTGAGAGGGTTGGACGAGGTGGGCGGCAGGGTTGTTGCTGGGCTAGACATTGTTGCGTGGGCGGCCCCGAGAACAGATCTCCCAGGACGGTGGGGCGGTCCGGCGAGGTTGGCGGCAGGGTCAGTGCCGGGCTAGAAATTGTCGGGGGGGGGCCCCAGGAACAGAGCTCCCAGGGCGGTGCGGGGGTCGGGCGAGGTGGGCGGCAGGGTCGGTTCCAGGCTACAGATTGTCGGGTGGGGGGTCCCAAGAACAGAGCTCCCAGGATAGTGCGGGGGTCCGACCAGGTGGGCGGCAGGCCCGGTTCCAGGCTAGACATTGTCGGGCGGGTGGGGTCGCAAGAACAGAGCTCCCAGGACGGTGCGGGGGTCCCGAGAATTCTTGGGCCCCCCCACCCCACCCGTCCTAGGAGCTCTGTTAACAGAGCTCCCAGGACGGTGCGAGGGTCGGACGAGGTGGGCGGCAGGGTTTTTGCTGGGCTAGACATTGTCAGGTGGGGCGGCCCCAAGAACAGAGTTCCCAGGACGGTGTGGGGGTGTCCGACCAGGTGGGCGGCAAGGTCGGTTCCGGGCTAGACATTGTCGGGTTGCGGGGGGGCCAGGAACAGAGCACCAGGACGGTGCGGGGTCCGACCAGGTGGGCGGCAGGGTCGGTTCCGGGTTAGAAATTGTCGGGTGGGGGGATCCAAGCACAGAGCTCCCAGGACGGCGCGGGGGTCCGACCAGCTTGGCGGCACGGTCGGTCTGGGCCAGAAATTGTCGGGTGGGGGTCGCAAGAACAGAGCTCCAAGGACAGTGCGGGGGTCCGACCAGGTGGGCGGCAGGGTCGTTCCGGTCTAGACATTGTCGGGTGGGGGGGTCCCACAAAGAGATCCCCCAGGACGGTGCGAGGGTCCGACCAGGTAGGCGGCAGGGTCGTTTGTGGGTTAGAAATTGTCGGGACGGGGGGGTCCGAGAACGGAGCTCCCAACACGATGCGGGGGTCCGACCAGGTGGGCGGCAGGGTAGGTGCCGGGGTAGAAATTGTCGGGTGGGGGGGGTCCAAGAACAGAGTTCCCAGGACAGTGCGGGGGTCCGACCAGGTGGGCGGCAGGGTCTGTTCCGGGCTAGAAATTGTCGGTTGGGGAGGTCCCAAGAACAGAGTTCCCAGGACGGTGCGGGGGTCCGACCAGCTTGGCGGCACGGTCGGTCTGGGCCAGAAATTGTCGGGTGGGGGTCGCAAGAACAGAGCTCCAAGGACAGTGCGGGGGTCCGACCAGGTGGGCGGCAGGGTCGTTCCGGTCTAGACATTGTCGGGTGGGGGGGTCCCACAAAGAGATCCCCCAGGACGGTGCGAGGGTCCGACCAGGTAGGCGGCAGGGTCGTTTGTGGGTTAGAAATTGTCGGGACGGGGGGGTCCGAGAACGGAGCTCCCAACACGATGCGGGGGTCCGACCAGGTGGGCGGCAGGGTAGGTGCCGGGGTAGAAATTGTCGGGTGGGGGGGGTCCAAGAACAGAGTTCCCAGGACAGTGCGGGGGTCCGACCAGGTGGGCGGCAGGGTCTGTTCCGGGCTAGAAATTGTCGGTTGGGGAGGTCCCAAGAACAGAGTTCCCAGGACGGTGCGAGGGTCCGACCAGGTGGACGGCAGGGTCGGTTCCAGGCTATGCATTGTCGGGTGGGGGGGTCGCAAGAACAGAGCTTCCAGGACGGTGCGGGGTCTGACCAGGTGGGCCGCAGGGTCGGTTCCGGGCTAGAAGTTGTCGGGTGGGGGGTCTCAAGAATAGGGTACGCGTCGCACGCACGCATGTTCCCTCACACGCCTCTGGGATCGGCGCATTGTCATGTGGGGGGTCCCAAGAACTGAGCTCGCGTGGGTTGGGGCTGCCTTAACGTGGTGGAGGCGCGCGGTGGGGGGTGTCGGTAAGTTTTGGGTCAGATATTGTCGCGTGGGGAGTCCCAAGTCATGAGGTCGCGTGAGGTGGGAGTGCCATGACGCGGTGGGGGCGCGGCGGGGGGTGTCGGTAAGTTTCGGGCCACAAATAGTCGTGGTGGGGGTCCCAAGAACGCAGCTCCCGTGGGGTGGTGGTGCTGGGGCGTGGTGGAATCGTGGTGGGGTGTGTGAGTCGGTTTCGGGCCAGAAATCGTCGTGTGGAGGTCTTAGAATCGACGTCTCTCGAGGATGCCAGGGCGTGGTGGGGGGAAGACGTTGTGGTGATCAGACGTGGTGGTAGGCTTCAACTAGTGGACAGTTGAATTGCACACGTCTCTGGGGTCGGCGGATATTGACGTGTCGTGCGATATGAAGGTCGCGACGTGTTTCGGGACAAGGTGTTCGGTCGACTTTGTTGCGCGGGGGTGGGGGAATATGGGGTCCATGATGCATGACATCGGGGCTATCGTGATGGATGCATGTTGCATGTGCTACCGAACAAGTAACGTGTTGGTAAACTCGTTCCCCAATCAGAGCTTGGCTCTGTAGGGGTCCTAGCGGATTTATTTGGTGAGGTGAGGTGCGTCGCCGATTTCGGTGGCCGGCCGGGGTGCCCGGGTGCCTGGGTGCCGGGGTGCCTGGGTGCCCGGGTGCCCGGGTGCCCGGGGGTGTCCGGGTGCCCGGGTGCCCGGGTGCCTGGAGTTGCCCGGAGCTGCCCAGGGGTGCCCAGAGGTGCCCGGGGGTGCCCGGGTGCTCTATAGCCCTGTAGCCCTGTAGCCCTATAGCCCTATAGCCCTATAACCCTGTAGCCTCATAGCCCAATAGCCCTATAGCTTTATAGCTTTATAGCCCTATAGCCCTATAGCCCTATAGCCCTGATAGCCCTAGTAGCCCTAATAGCCCTACAGCCCTATAGCCCTATAGCCCTATAACCCTTATAGTCCTTTAGTCCTATAGCCCTATAGCCCTATAGCCCTATAGCCCTATAGCTCTTTATGCCTGTAGTCCTACAGCCCTATAGCCCCATTGACCTATAGCCCTATGGTCCTACAGCCCTATGGCCCCGTAGCCCTATAGCCTTAAAAAGATAATGATCGGGGCTTTTCCCCAGAATCATTGTTTTCTGGGTGGGACATCGACATCCGTGATTTGAGCGTCAGGTGGTCCTCTTGCGGGTCGCGTGGGAATTTGTTTTTGCCGAGATGAGTCCGCCAGCGCCCGTGACTCCACCCACCCGACTCCACATTGGCCGATCCACGCTCCCGGGGGTTGAGGAGGGGCAGCCATCTCGCACGCCGAGAATCCCAAGGGGCCGCCGAATCTCCGAACCTCGAGCACAGTGGAGGATGGGCGCGCGAGGTTCGACGACTTCGTCAACTTGCGCAAGGGGTGACCAACGGCAGGAAGGGGCGGCATTTTTTTCTAGAGAGTATTTGGCTTCATCGCCCTCTCCTGCGGCCCAACCCCCTTTGGCCTCGCAGCTCGACTTCAATGGCATGGGGCACCCGGCGGAGCCGACAAGGCCGAGAGCCGTGTTACCCTAGCCTTAGCAGGCTGTCGGCCCTGCAGAGGGGGCTGGCGGACCCTCTCGTTTTCATGGTTCGCTTGTCGTTCCTCCCCTGATGATTCCCGTTATCTTTGTGTTCCTCTCCCCCGCCCCTTTCCAGAGCCATTTTGGCTCGAGGAAGCAGCGAAAGCGCTGCGGACATTCTGCCGGCCGAGCAAGTGGCTGACTGACTGCCACATTCTCCCGCAAGATGGCATTTGTCAAGGTTCTCAAGAACAAGGCCTACTTCAAGCGGTTCCAGGTCAAGAAGCGCCGCAGGCGTGAAGGCAAGACTGATTTCCATGCTCGCTGCAAGATGGTGCGGCAGGACAAGAACAAGTTCAACAATAAGAAGTACCGGTTCATCGTGCGCATAACCAACAGCAGGGTCATTTGCCAGGTCGCATACGCCACCATCCGTGGTGACATGATAGTTGCTGCAGCGAGCAGTCACGAGCTTTCCAAGTACGGAATTCCTGCTGGCTACAAGAACTACGCGGCTTGCTACTGCACTGGATTGCTCGCTGCACGCCGCGTGCTCAAGAGCATGGGGCTTGACGAGACCTTCAAGGGTAAGGAGGAGATTGATGGCGAGGAATACCACGTTGAGGATGAGGAGAACGAGAGGCGTCCACTCAAGTGCATCTTGGACGTGGGGCTGAGGCGAACCTGCGCAGGCGCGCGCATGTGGGGCGCGTTGAAGGGCGCCGTCGATGGCGGTCTCCACATCCCCCACAGCACCAAGAACTTCCCTGGGTACAAGGCACCCGACGAGAAGGGGCAGGACCCAGAGTACGACGCGGAAGCGCACAAGGACCGCATCTTCGGCGGGCACGTCAAAGAGTACATGGAGATGCTTGCGGAAGAGGACCCGACGAAGTACGAAGCTCACTTCGCCAAGTACATCGAGGCCGACATTGACGCGGACAAGCTCGAGGACATGTACAGCGATGCGCATGACAAGATCAAGGAGGACCCTTCCCCAGAGGAGAAAGAGAAGAAGGACGTAAGCCACGATCACAAGGGCAACAAGGTCACCAGCTCCGACGGCACCGAGCACGTCCGCAGTGTGAAGTTGTCGCTGAAGCAGCGCCGCGAGAAGGTGGCCGCGAAGATTCAGGCCGCGCAGGCGCGCATGCTGGCGGCAGATGATTGAGAAGGCGCTGCGAGCTGCCCGCATGGCGTGTTGACCCAGAGCACAGATGGCAGATTATGTTTCTCCCTTTATTCTTGCGCTCCCGTCCCTCTCGTCCTCCCACTTCCACCCTCCCCGCTCGTCCTCCTCCCCGTCCGTCCTCCTGCTGATCCCTCTGTCCCTCCTGCTCCTGCTCCTCATCTCCCTCCTCCTCCTCCTCCTCATCATCATTATCTCCATCCTAGCTCAGTGTTCGAATTGTGCGTGCTCTCGCCCCGATGCTCTGGTTGTTGTCACTGTTGTTGCTCAAGCTTCGGAGGCCCATGCTGTATCTGGTGTGTGTTTTCCCTCTTGTCCATCCCTGATATGGTTTTGTTATCCCCTCACTCTCCGCATGCATGCATGTATGTATGCATGCATACATGTATGCATTTATGTAGGTATGTAGATCGGTCGGTCGACATGTATGTATGTATGCATGTTCGTCTGCCTGTCTGTCTGTCTGTATGTCTGTCTGTCTGTCTGTCTGTCTGTCTGTCTGTATGCAGATAGGCAGGTAGGTAGTCTGCATGCACGTATGCATGCATGTATGTGCGTACGTATGTATGTCTGTATGCATGAATGTATGTGCGTATACATACATGCATGCATGCAGGTATACGTGTATGCATGTATGCATGTATGCATGTATGCATGTATGCATGTATGTATGCGTGCACGTATGCGTGTGTGAATGTGTGCTTGTATACATGCATGCATGCATGCATGCATGCATGCATGTATGTATGTATGCATGTGTGTGTATGCATACATGCATGTATGCATGTACGTATGTATGTATGCATGCATGTATGCATGTATACATGCGTGCAGGCATGCATACATGCATGCATGCATATATGTATGTATGTATGCATGCATTGATGCATGCATATCTGTACGTATGTATGGATGCATGCATGCATGCATGTATGTATGTGCGTGTGTATATATGTATGTATGTATGCATGTATGTATGCATGTCTGTATGACTGTATGTGTGTATGTGTGTATGTGTGTATTTATGTATGTATGTATGTAGGTATATGTATATGTATACGTATATGTATATGTATATGTTTATGCATATGTATATGTACATGTACATGTACATGTACATGTACATGTATATGTATATGTATACGTATATATATGTATATGTATATGCAACTGTATATGTATATGCATATGTATATGTATATGCATATGTATATGTATATGTATATGTAAATGTATATGTATATGTGTATGTATGTATGTATGTATGTATGAATGCATGCATGCATGCATGCATGTATGTATGTATGTATGTATGTATGTATGTATGTATGTATGTATGTATATATGTACATATGTATGTATTTATGTGTTTATATATGTGGGTGTATATGTATGTATGCATGTATGCATGTATGCATGTATGTATGTATGTAGGTCGGTAGGTCGGTAGGTATGTACGTATGTATGCATGTATGCATGCATGCATGCGTGCATGCCTGCGTGTATGTTTGTGTGTGCGCGCGTGTGTGTGTGTGTGCGTGTGTGTGTGTGTGTGTGTGTGTGTGTGTGTGTGTGTGTGTGTGTGTGTGTGTGTGTGTGTGTGTGTGTGTGTGTGTGTGTGTGTGTGTATGCGCGTGCGTGCGCGTGTGTGTGTCAAAGTTGCCATCTTCAGGTATTGCGTGAGGTGGTTCGTGATGCATGTCTCTGCGTCGTGTTCTGGACCCCCTCGGCCGCGGTCAGCCGACCCTGAGGCCCTCACTGCCACGAGCTCGGCTTGCGGGTGCTGCAAAATGCCCCCTGCCGCAGACCATGAGCTGGCCACATCAGCACGTGCCTGTGCAGGCAGGCGCCGCCTCGACCCCAGCGCGGCTCGAGAGCCTCCCTATGAGGCTCTTGGACGCGTCACCTGACACGCTCTTCGTCGTGTTCCTTCGCCAGTCCCCTGGGCCCCTCAAGGCTGCCTTCAGACGGTCCAAGAAAGCACCCGAATTACTTCGTGTTCTGGGCCAGTCCATTACTTTCGCCACTTCTATCGCCACTCCCCCCAGACAGTACCAGTGTATATCATGAAGCCCGCCCTGGGCCCAAGAGCAGCCCCTTCGAAGGCTCGCGGACCCTTCCTTAATCCCTTCCGCCTTGACAGGAGCGTGCGCCCAGCGCATGCAGACGTTGTTTGTTCTGCGCTTCAGGTTGTCCCCGAGGGATGGGCAGTACAAATGGTACGCCGAGCGAGGGACGTTTTCCACTATCTTTCTGCTGCTGCTGCTGCTTGTGGTCATCCCTTTAATTCCTACAATTATTAATCCTCCCCTGGGTCTGTTTCAGCTTCTCCCCCCGAGTCGCTCCCTCAAGGGTCCGCGGGATAATGCATCCTCGTCGCTTCACCAGACGCGTCGGTAGGGCGGGATGGGTGTTTCACCTGAGACATTCTCGCCGTTTCTGATCCTGATGCCTACAATTTCCAGCAGTTCCACGGATGGACGGCGTCCCGATTTCAAAATGTGGACCTCGCCTGCGCGGCGCACACATTTGTCATCAAAGTTGCCCACCATTGCACGCACAGGGGGTGGATGGTTTTCAAAATGTCGCTTTCGCCTTAGCGTCACGCGGCTTTGTCTTGGCAGTTTCCAGCAACTGCTCGGATGGATGGCAGGTCGGTTTCAAAATGTGGTTTTTGAATTGGGGCCGCGCAGCTTCGTTTTGCAACGTCCCATCATATGCACGGATGCTGAGCGGCCAGTTTCAAAACGAAGCTCTCTCTTGACTTCGCATTTTGTGAGTCGACGCTTCAACTTGTGCAGCAACTACACAGATGGATCACGGTTCTTTTTCAAAGGCATCGTTGATGCATTCTGGGCCAGCCCGTTGACAGGAGATTGGTGTGCCGCGCTGTTTGGGGCCCCAAGATCGCTTCCGAATGCGACAAGTTGCTCCCCAAAGTGGCCCGATACTAACATGAGACGGCCCACAATGCCCTGAAGACGGCCTCCGTAGCCATTTTGGCTCGAGGTGGTAGCAAGAGCGCTGCAGACATTCTGCCGGCCGAGCAAGTGGCTGACTGACTGCCACATTCTCCCGCAAGATGGCATTCGTCAAGGTTCTCAAGAACAAGGCCTACTTCAAGCGGTTCCAGGTCAAGAAGCGCCGCAGGCGTGAAGGCAAGACTGATTTCCATGCTCGCTGCAAGATGGTGCGGCAGGACAAGAACAAGTTCAACAATAAGAAGTACCGGTTCATCGTGCGCATAACCAACAGCAGGGTCATCTGCCAGGTCGCATACGCCACCATCCGTGGTGACATGATAGTTGCTGCAGCGAGCAGTCACGAGCTTGCCAAGTACGGAATTCCTGCTGGCTACAAGAACTACGCGGCTTGCTACTGCACTGGATTGCTCGCTGCACGCCGCGTGCTCAAGAGCATGGGGCTTGACGAGACCTTCAAGGGTAAGGAGGAGATTGATGGCGAGGAATACCACGTTGAGGATGAGGAGAACGAGAGGCGTCCACTCAAGTGCATCTTGGACGTGGGGCTGAGGCGCACCTGCGCAGGCGCGCGCATGTGGGGCGCGTTGAAGGGCGCCGTCGATGGTGGTCTCCACATCCCCCACAGCACCAAGAACTTCCCCGGGTACAAGGCACCCGACGAGAAGGGGCAGGACCCAGAGTACGACGCGGAAGCGCACAAGGACCGCATCTTCGGCGGGCACGTCAAAGAGTACATGGAGATGCTTGCGGAAGAGGACCCGACGAAATACGAAGCTCACTTCGCCAAGTACATTGAGGCTGACATTGACGCGGACAAGCTCGAGGACATGTACAGCGATGCGCATGACAAGATCAAGGAGGACCCTTCCCCAGAAGAGAAAGAGAAGAAGGACGTAAGCCACGATCACAAGGGCAACAAGGTCACCAGCTCCGACGGCACCGAGCACGTCCGCAGTGTGAAGTTGTCGCTGAAGCAGCGCCGCGAGAAGGTGGCCGCGAAGATTCAGGCCGCGCAGGCGCGCATGCTGGCGGCAGAAGATTGAGGTGGCGTTGCAAGTTGAGGCCCAGCCTGTTGACCCGGAGAACAGTCGGTGGTGCTGGAGGGTGGAGGGAAAAGATGCCCAGAAGACGGCCGAAGTGCATTCAGAGGCGGCTCAGCAAGGCTCTGGGGACCTCCGTGGCGACCCAAGAGTGGTCCAGGGTATCGCCCCAGAGGATCCGGAGAGACGCGACTCACCGATTTGCTGCAGGTGCTCGAGGGATTACATCGTTGCCGCCTTCCGTCCTTGGGAGAGCCCACGGCGGCCAGGAGGAGCTCCGCCCCAAAACAGCCCAGGAGGTTCCCGCGAGTGCCCCCCGCTGGCCTCCAGACCGCCCAAGGAAGGGCCCGAAGCATCCCAGGGGTGCCCCAGGGCATCCCAAGAGAGCGTCAATGGGTCTCCAGTGCAGTCGGGTCGCTGAAGAAGGAGCCCTTTTTGTTGGGGAGGGGCTCCGTGTTCCTTAAGTGTTTCACAGCTTGCCTCAGGTTTTCCTGGTGTTTTCGACGGGAAATCGAAGTTTGACCCATGGAGAAAGGGGCCTCGTTCCTTACTTAAGGGTTCCTTAGGTCAACGCCCTGACTGTATGGCCCCCAAGAGATTCACAAAAGAGGCCTCGAAGGGACCCAGACGGGCCGAGGGCTCGAAGACAGCTCAAGAGGGTTCCATGGAGGCTTAGATGGGATAGCCCCCGGGAGGCCCCAAGAAGGCCCAGCGGCCCCGTAGAAATCAACCACCGCGGGAGGAGTTTTGCATCGGTATGCGATGATTCACACCACGGGCTCCTCTCAAAGGCAGGTGGCGGCGGTGAGTCTCTTCTCCTCGTCGTCCTTCTACTCCTCACCCTTTCCTCGTCATTCTCCCTCAAAGCTTTCTCTCTCTCTCTCTCTCGCTCTCGCTCTCCCTCCCTCGCTCTCTCCCTCGCTCTGCGTTGTCATCATTCCTGTTCCTGCATGTTCTTGCTTAAACGCCTTGCCGCCCAGGCGCGCTCCCCGCGGCGCTTCCCGCGGCTCTCGGAGTGGAATTGCCCCCGCGTCCATCCCCTCCCTCCGCGACCGCCCCTCCCTCCCCTTTCTTCCGCTCTTGCATGCGGGCTAACTCGCGACTCCGTAGCCTGGTGTTGCTACTCGCGCGAGCGGATTCCCGCTGCCGCGCCGCGACGTAAAGCAACATGTTCCTGCTCCTCCACGTCCTTTTTCTCAGACGCACTTTTGTTCCTCCGTATCCATCCTCGCCCCTTCCCCCTCCAAAGTTCGGAATAGTGCGCCAAGAAGGTTGCCGTTGCCGCAAATTTAGCCCATATCCTTCCGGTTTCGTTGTTGTTCGACGAATGTCAAGATCTTCTACTTTGCGGCTACACAGCATCCCTGGGAGGCCATAGAGCCTCTACAAGGAGGTCTTTATCTGATTGGAATACACCATCGGGACCTTGCAGTTCTGGCTTATCATGGCACGGTCCATCTTTCGTGCCAAGCCCTGGCTCCCTGGCTAGCTAGAGCTTGAACGCGCGCGAAGTGCGTTCCATGCGTCCATTATACATATGTGTATGTATGTGTTCGCGTGCACATGGTTCATACACATATATATATATACATGTTCACACGAGTATATACATTTGTACAATACATTTGTATATGTATGTATGTATGTATGTATGCATGCATGTATGTATGTATGTATGTATGTATGTATGTATGTATGTATGTATGTATGTATGTATGTATGTATGTATGTATGTATGTGTGTAGGTGTGTATGCATGTATGTATGTATGTATGTATGTATGTATGTATGTATGTATGTATGTATGTATGTATGTATGTATGTATGTATGTATGTATGTGTACATACGTGTATATGTACACATGTTTTTACGTGTAGAATTATCATGCTGCAGAGCCATCTTGGGAACATGTATCCTCCAAAGGCACATGCTAGGCTCACGCCTCTAGGGGCAAGCGTTCTCCCTCTCTAGAGTCGCGTGTCCCCTCCTTTAGATTCCGAAGCCCATCTGAAGGCCCTTCTAGAGTCACCTCTAAAGACGCCTCTAGAGTCCCTTAGGGCCTCCAAACGTGTGCTCCACATCCGCGGCCCTCTGGTGTTTCCAAAACACTCCTTGACTCTGTCCGTCATTCTAGAGCATCCAAGAGTGTCTTCGAGTCCAGTTGCGTCCCGTAAAAGCACGCGATCGCCGTTCGCCAAGCCCACTTCGAGGAGGACGAGGAAAAGGAGGAGGAGGAGGAGGAGGAGGAGGAGGAGGAGGAGGAGGAGGAGGAGGACTGGCTTTGGTGATCTTCCCTTGACTGTCGCCGTCCAGAACCATTGTCGTGCCAACGGCTGGCTCCGCCCTCAAATTCCGATTCAGACGCATCCCTCGAGGACGGCGATCCAAGCGCACACCTCGACGGACCCCACCCTAGGGACGAGATTCGAGGATCGCTGTTCCACGAGCTTCTCCTGCTCTTCGAGGTTCGCTCGCCGCGGAAGGCCTTCCAGCAGCTGGGCCTCGCCGAGGGCTCTCCGACGCTGCCCAGACCGCCCCATCCGGCTGGGTGTTTCACCCCAATTCCCAGTTTTCCTCGGCTCTTGGAGATACGCTTTCCGCGGGATGCATGCCAGCAGCTGGGCCTCGCCGAATGCACTCCCCGTGTGCCCCGATCGCCCCCAAGGGCCTCTGGAGGACCGAACTGCCGCCTCCAGATGCGGATCACGACGCATCCATCCCTGGATGAGCCTCCAACTCGATGTCTTACCCCGCGGCCGATGCTCCAGGATCGCCCTTCGAAGCGGCTTCGTTGTCGCCTGGGAGCCCGCTCGCCGAGGCATGCCTTCCAGCGTAGACTCTGGGATGGAACGTGGAACCCCCGATCGGACCGCGATCAGGGAGGAGGGATGAGGAGGGAGGGAGGAGGTAGGAGGGAGGAGGGAGGAGGGAGGGAGGAGGAGGGAGGAAGGAGGAGGGGGAGGAGGGAGGAGGAGGGAGGAGGGAGGAGGGAGGAGGGAGGAGGGAGGAGGGAGGAGGGAGGAGGAGGAGGGAGGAGGGAGGAGGGAGGAGGAGGGAGGAGGGAGCAGCTGCGCCACGCCGACAGGCGCTCCAGCGGCGCGCCCGGGGCGCCCCCGGCACGACCGCGGGAGGCCCGAGCTGCCACCCGGACATGCCGATCCCGACGCACACGCTTCACCCTGGAGTCTACGTTCGAGCCCTCCTCCTCCTCCATCCTCCTCCTCCCTCCTCCCTCCTCCCTCCTCCTCTCCCTCCCTCCTCCTCCTCCCTCCTCCCTCCTCCTCCTCCCTCCTCCCTCCTCCCTCCTCCCCTCCCTCCTCCCTCCTCCCTGATCGCGGTCCGATCGGGGGTTCCACGTGCCACCCCAGAGTCTACGTTGGAGGATCGCGGTCCGCGGCGGTTGCGTCGGCTCCTGGAGATCTCTTCGCAGTGAGATGCCTACCTGCAGCTGCGCCTCGCCGAGAGCGCTCCCGGGGCGCCCGGGACGCCCCGAGAGGCCGCTGAAGGCCCGAGCTGCCGCCTCGAAGCCGCGAACCACGTTCCCCCTGTTGAGCCCCCAGATCGACGTTCCACCCAGGAGTCGAGAGTCAAAACTCGACAGCAGAGGTGCCCCCACGCCCAAAACCATTCGAGACTCTTCCCCTGGCATCTCCCTGGGCACCGACGCCCCCGTTTCTTCCGCTGCGCTCGGCCGCGGCGACGAGAATCCCCCCCCAGGGCAACCAAAAAAACGCCATATGCCGAACCTTGCAAACGACTTCAAGTTCGATATCTGCGAGGCTCTGGGTTTTTTTGTGGCGGTGCCAGCGAAGCATGGCGGTGCCAAAAAAGATGCTGCATCACAGCGAATACCAGCTGCGACCACATGCCCGTCCAGGAAGGTGCCATCAACAGCTGTGGGTGTGGCCTGCGGAGTTTCGATCTCCAGGGGGGCGCAGGCGTAGAAGAGGGGAAAACCGTATACATTCAAATGTGGTACCTAGTGATCAAGGAATACACTCCCATGCACACGCGCCCGCCCCACGAGCTCACCCACAAACGATGACGTCGTCGTCGTCTCTGTATCTCTCTCCCTTCACCTATCTCGTTTTTTCCCAACCCTCATGCCTTGGGTGCTCGTTTTGAATAGAGCACTGCGGTCGCACACCTTCCTTCATTCCTTCCTTCCCGTCTCCTCTCCTCTTCTCTCCTGCCTCTCACCTCGCTCCTTCTGCGTGCCAGCTTGCCTCCTACCTGGCCATCCCTGTGGGGCTGCGATCTGCGAAACCGCCGCCAGTTTCGAGGGCTACTGGGGGGTCCAGCGGAGTGACGTCTTACCCAAACTCATGTGAGACCTTGCTATTCCTGGGTGGCTGCGATCTGCTGCGAAGCTATCGCCACTTTCGAGGGCTGCTGGGGGGTGCAACGGAGTGACGTCTTACCCAGACCCAAATGAGACCTCGCCGTCCTTGGGGGGCTGCGATCTTCGAAACTGTCGCCACTTTCAGGAGCTGTCGGGGGGTCCAGCAGAGTGACGTCTTACCCAGACTCAAATGAGACCTCGCCGTCACTGGGGCGCTGCGATCTGCGAAACTGTCGCCGCTTTCGAGGGCTTCTGGGGGGTGCAGCGGAACGACGTCTTACGCGGACCACCAGCCTGGACCCTTTTTTCCTAGCCTGGACAACCTGATCATACGCGCCCCCGGCCTGGATTTCCTTGCCCGCGGGCCGCCCGCAGACCTGGCGGCGCGTCTTCGAACGTGTAGCTCGCCATCCCTGGGGGGCTGCGATCTGCGAAACTGTCGCCATTTTCGAGGGCTGCAGGGGGGTCCAGCAGAGTGATTGTACCCAGATTCAAATGAGACCTCGCCATCACTGTGGGGCTGCGATCTGCGAAACCGCCGCCACTTTCGAGGGTTGCTGGGGTGTCCAGCGGAGCGACGTCTTACCCAAACTCATGTGAGACCTTGCTGCCCCCGGGGGTCTGCGAGCTGCGAAACCGTCGCCACTTTCGAGGGCTGCTCGGGGGTGCAGCAGAGTGACGCCTTATGCGGACCACCAGGAGACCTCGCCATCCCTGTGGGGCTGCGATCTGCGATGCTGTCGCAAATCGCGAGGGCTGCTGGGGGGTGCAGGAAAGTGACGTCTTCCGCGGACCACCAGCCTGGACCCGTCTTCCCAGCTTGGACAACCTCCTGACGATACGCGACCCCGGCCTGGATTTCCTTGCCCGCGGGCCGCCCGCAGATCTGGCGGGGCGCCTTCGATCGTTTAGCTCCCGCACTGAAAAGTGCAGGAAGGAAGCAGAGAAGCTAGCGGGGGAGCTGGGCCCCGCTCGCTTCTTGCACTAGCCAGAAGCAGATTTGATATCTTCGAGCGCCGCGGCGACATGGCGTAGGCAGTGCTGTATCTTTAGCATATTACCGGCAAAAGCAGCACTGTATTTTCTCCTCCCGTCGCATTCGTTATTGTCCACCTCCCCCTGTCACCTTCTCTCTGCTGCTGCCGCGCGGACTGTTCGGTCCCCCTCGCGTCCTTCTCATGCTCATTGTTCCCACCCCCAGGTCCTCTTTGAACCTGGGCCCTCGCTCCTTGTTCTTCGAACGCTGTCCTGCGAATCATGCTACGTGCGCGTATCCCGCGTAGCTTACACAACATCAAACGGCGCCTGCACTGTTGGCAGGTTTGGGCCAGCTCTTCTTGTCACGCTTGATGCTAATGAGTTGGGTACATCACAATGAATTTGCTTTTATCTCTCTATATATCCCTCTCTTTCTCTCTCTCTCTCTCTCTCCCCGTCTCTTTCCTTCTCTCTTTTTTCACATCCTCTTTGTCTCTCCTTCAAAAATTGAGAGAAAGAAGAGAAATACTACAATATCTCTCTCTCTCTCTTTCTCTCTAGTTGTGCTGATACCATGACCACCTATACACACCCACGCGCAATTGATCTTGTTGGACTTCCGGTCCGTGGATGAGGCCTCAGGGAGCCCCAAGACAGCCGCCGATGGACCCCCGGAGGCCCCCGGAGGCTTCGAAAACCCCCCGCGACGGCCCAGATGGCCTTCAGATTCCTCTCGCTTCGCGGGGTGCACGTCCGGAGCACGGACAGTCACGTCGTCGCGGGGCCTCTTGGGAGCCTTTTGGGGGCCTCCTGGAGGCCTCCTGGGAGTTTCTTTTGGCCTCTTGGGGACTTCTTTGGGGCCTTTCCCCCTTCCTTCCTTTTCATACACCCTCCCCATCTTCCCTTCCAGCGCCGGCTCTAATCATGGGCGCCGCAGTGACCAACTTCCACCTGGCTGGCGCTGCGCCGCAGTTCGCCCAGAGGGAGGAAAATAACATTACACTCCAGTCGCTGTGTGGCCTTTGGAGGGCTTTTTGGAGGCCTTTTGGAAGCTTCTGGGAGGCTTCTTGGAGGTTTTTTCGGGGTCTCTTGGGGCCTCTTGGGGGCGTCTTCGGCCGTCTTGGGGCGCTTTTGCGCCGTTTCGCCCCCTCGGAGGCTGTCTTCGGGGTCTCTCGCGGCCGCATTGGAGCCCTCTTGGGGTCCTCTTGGGCCGACTTCGCGGCCTCTTGGACCGTCTTGGGGGCCTCTTTGGGCCGTTTTGGGGCCCTCCTGGGCCGTCTTGGGGCCCTCTTGGGTGTTTTTACCTAACAGCTTGTTCTGATAGGTTTCTAATGGGGTCAAAAGAGCTCCAAGATCACTCCACAGGGGGGTCCGGGCAGGCGTTGGGAGTTGCCGGGCGGCAGGGGGCCCCGCTCGTTTTTCACCAACAGTCACACACTTCGTGCTCTTCGAGTTCCCAGAACTCCATTCCCAGGCTCATTCTGAATAACCAGATGCAACAGTCACACACTTCGTGCTCTTCGAGTTCCCAGAACTCCATTCCCGGGCCACATTCTGGAGGGCCGGATGCAACAGTCACACACTTCGTGCTCTTCGAGTTCCCAGAACTCCATTCCCGGGCCACATTCTGGAGGGCCGGATGCAACAGTCACACACTTCGTGCTCTTCGAGTTCCCAGAACTCCATTCCCGGGCCACATTTTGGATGCCCGGAGCCAACTGTAGGCCACTTCGTGGTCTTCGAGTTCCCAGAACTCCATTCCTGGGCATGATTTTGAATGCCCGGAGCCAACTGTAGGCCACTTCGTGGTCTTCGAGTTCCCAGAACTCCATTCCTGGGCATGATTTTGAATGCCCGGAGCCAACTGTAGGCCATTTCGTGTTCTTCGAGTTCCCAGAACTCCATTCCCGGGCCACACTTTGAATGCTGAGGCAGGCTGATGCTGAGGCTGAGGCAGGCTGAGGCTGAAGGCAGACTGAGCTGAGGACGAGGCTGAAGGCAGACTGAGGCTGAGGCTGAAGCAGGCTGAGGCTGAGGCTGAGGCAGGCTGAGGCTGAGGCTGAGGCAGGCTGATGCTGAGGCAGGCTGAGGCTGAGGCTGAGGCTGATGCAGGCTGAGGCTGAGGCAGGCTGAGGCTGAGGCCGAGGCTGAAGGCAGACTGAGGCTGAGGCTGAAGCAGGCTGAGGCTGAGGCTGAGGCTGAGCTGAGGAGGCAGGCTGAGGCTGAGGCTGATGCAGGCTGAGGCTGAGGCAGGCTGAGGCTGAGGCCGAGGCTGAAGGCAGACTGAGGCTGAGGCTGAAGCAGGCTGAGGCTGAGGCTGAGGCAGGCTGAGGCTGAGGCTGAGGCAGGCTGATGCTGAGGCAGGCTGAGGCTGAGGCTGAGGCTGATGCAGGCTGAGGCTGAGGCAGCCTGAGGCTGAGGCCGAGGCTGAAGGCAGACTGAGGCTGAGGCTGAAGCAGGCTGAGGCTGAGGCTGAGGCTGAGGCTGAGGCTGAGGCTGAGGCAGGCTGATGCTGAGGCAGGCTGAGGCTGAGGCTGAGGCTGATGCAGGCTGAGGCTGAGGCAGGCGGAGGCTGAGGCCGAGGCTGAAGGCAGACTGAGGCTGAGGCTGAAGCAGGCTGAGGCTGAGGCTGAGGCAGGCTGAGGCTGAGGCTGAGGCAGGCTGATGCTGAGGCAGGCTGAGGCTGAGGCTGAGCTGATGCAGGCTGAGGCTGAGGCAGGCTGAGGCTGAGGCCGAGGCTGAAGGCAGACTGAGGCTGAGGCTGAAGCAGGCTGAGGCTGAGGCTGAGGCAGGCTGAGGCTGAGGCTGAGGCAGGTTGAGGCTGAGGCAGGCTGAGGCTGAGGCTGAGGCTGATGGCAGGCTGAGGCTGAGGCAGGCTGAGGCTGAGGCCGAGGCTGAAGGCAGACTGAGGCTGAGGCTGAAGCAGGCTGAGGCTGAGGCTGAGGCAGGCTGAGGCTGAGGCTGAGGCTGAGGCTGATGCTGAGGCAGGCTGAGGCTGAGGCTGAGGCTGATGCAGGCTGAGGCTGAGGCAGGCTGAGGCTGAGGCCGAGGCTGAAGGCAGACTGAGGCTGAGGCTGAAGCAGGCTGAGGCTGAGGCTGAGGCAGGCTGAGGCTGAGGCAGGCTGAGGCTGAGGCTGAGGCTGAGGCTGAGGCAGGCTGAGGCTGAGGCGAGGCTGAAGGCAGACTGATGTGAGGCTGAAGCAGGCTGAGGGCTGATGCTGAGGCTGAGGCTGAGGCTGATGCAGGCTGAGGCTGAGGCAGGCTGAGGCTGAGGCCGAGGCTGAAGGCAGACTGAGGCTGAGGCTGAAGCAGGCTGAGGCTGAGGCTGAGGCAGGCTGAGGCTGAGGCAGGCTGAGGCTGAGGCTGAGGCAGGCTGAGGCTGAGGCTGTGACTGCGACTGCCGTTGCCACTGCGACTGTCATCGCGAATGCGACTACGACTGCGAGAACAGCACAATTCTACAACTGGATTCTCATCTGAATCTTAAGGGGAATGCTTCCAGATATGCTCCTACACATCGCTGTTAGGTTGCTTTGCCGGGATAATTTTTGGGTTGTTCTGGGGCGATTCTGGAAGCTGCTTGGGCCGTCATTACCTAACAGCGAAGACTGATAGGTTTCTAGTGGGATCAAAAGAGAGCAGCAGATCACTCCACAGGGGGGTCCGGGCAGGTGTTGGGAGTTGCCGGGCGGCAGGTGCCGGGCTCGTTTTTCACCAACAGTCACACACTTCGTGCTCTTCGACTTCCCAGAACTCCATTCCCAGGCCACATTCTCAATACCCGGATGCAACAGTCACACACTTCGTGCTCTTCGAGATCCCAGAACGCCATTCCCGGGCCACATTTAGAATAACCGGATGCAACAGTCACACACTTCGTGCTCTTCGACATCCCAGAACGCCATTCCCGGGCCACATTCTGGAGGGCCGTATGCAACAGTCACACACATCGTGCTCTTCGAGTTCCCAGAACTCCATTCCCGGGCCACATTCTGGAGGGCCGGAGCCAACTGTAGTCCACTTCATGGTCTTCGAGATCCCAGAACTCCATTCCCGGGCCACATTCTGGAGGGCCGGAGCCAACTGTAGGCCACTTCGTGCTCTTCGAGTTCCCAGAACTCCGTTCCCGGGCCACATTTTGAATGCCCGTAGCCAACTGTAGGCAACTGCGTGCTCTTCGACTTCCCAGAACTCCCATTCCTGGGCCACATTTTCAGCACGGGCAAGAGCACGACGAGGAGGAGGACGAGCAAGACCAGGAGGACGAGGACGAGCAGGAGCAGGACGAGGAGCAGGAGGAGCAGGAGAAGAAGGACGAGCAGGAGGAGGAGGAGGACGAGCAGGAGGAGGAGGACGACCAGGAGGAGGAGGACGACCAGGAAGAGGAGGAGGAGGAGGAGGAGGAGGGGAGGGGGAGGAGTACCAGGAGGAGGAGGAGGAGGAGGAGGAGGAGGAGGAGGAGGAGGAGGAGGAAGAGGAGGAGGAGGAGGAGGAGGACGAGGACGAGGAGGAGGAGGAGGAGGGGGGGGGGAGAGTACCAGGAGGAGTGGAAGGAACGGGACCACCAGGAGGAGGAGGCGGAGGAGGAGGAGGAGGAGGAGGAGGAGGAGGAGAGAACACCAGGAGGAGGAGGACGAGCAAGACGAGGAGGACGAGAACGAGGACGACCAGGAAGAGGAGGAGGAGGAGGAGGAGGGGAGGGGGAGGACTACCAGGAGGAGGAGGAGGAGGAGGAGGAGGAGGAGGAGGAAGAGGAGGAGGAGGACGAGGAGGAGGAGGAGGAGGACGAGGAGGAGGAGGTGGGGGGAGAGCACCAGGAGGAGGAGAACGAGGACCACCAGGAGGAGGAGGAGGAGGAGGAGGAGGAGGAGGAGGAGAGAGCACCAAGAGGAGGAGGACGAGCAAGACGAGGAGGACGAGAACGAGGACGAGCAGGAGGAAGAGGAGGAGGAGGAGGAGGAGGAGCAGGAGAAAGAGGAGGAGGAGGAGGAGGAGGCAGGCTGAGGCTGAGGCTGTGACTGCGACTGCCGTTGCCGCTGCGACTGTCATCGCGAATGCGACTACGACTGCGAGAACAGCAGAATTCGACAACTTGATTTTCATCTGAATCTTAAGGGGAATGCTTTCAGATATGCTTCTACACATCGCTGTTAGGTTGCTTTGCCGGGATAATTGATTTTTACCTAACAGCGAAGACTGATAGGTTTCTAGTTGACTCAAAAGAGCTCACAGATCACTCCACAGGGGGGTCCGGGCAGGCGTTGGGAGTTGCCGGGCGGCAGGGGGCCCCGCTCGTTTTTCACCAACAGTCACACACTTCGTGCTCTTCGACTTCCCAGAACTCCATTCCCAGGCCACATTCTGGAGGGCCGGATGTAACAGTCACACACTTCGTGCTCTTCGAGATCCCAGAACGCCATTCCCGGGCCACATTTAGAATAACCGGATGCAACAGTCACACACTTCGTGCTCTTCGAGTTCCCAGAACGCCATTCCCGGGCCACATTTAGAATAAAACCGGATGCAAACAGTCACACACTTCGTGCTCTTTCGAGTTACCAGATACGCCATTCCCGGGCCACAATTTTGGATGCCCGACCAAATGTCCTTCGAGTTCCCAGAACTCCATTCCCGGGCCACATTTTGAATGCCCGGAGCCAACTGTAGGCCACTTCGTGGTCTTCGAGTTCCCAGAACTCCATTCCTGGGTATGATTTTGAATGCCCGGAGCCAACTGTAGGCCACTTCGTGTTCTTCGAGTTCCCAGAATTCCATTCCCTGGCCACATTTTGAATGCTGAGGCAGGCTGATGCTGAGGCTGAGGCAGGCTGAGGCAGGCTGAGGCTGAGGCCGAAGCTGAAAGCAGACTCAGGCTGAGGCTGATGCAGGCTGAGGCTGAGGCTGAAGCAGGCTGAGGCTGATGCAGGCTGAGGCTGAGGCTGAGGCAGGCTGAGGCTGAGGCTGAGGCTGATGCAGGCTGAGGCTGAGGCAGGCTGAGACTGAAGCCGAGGCTGAAGGCAGATTGAGGCTGAGGCTGAAGCAGGCCGAGGCTGAGGCTGAGGCTGAGGCAGGCTGAGGCTGAGGCTGAGGCAGGCTGATGCTGAGGCAGAGGCAGGCTGAGGCTGATGCAGGCTGAGGCTGAGGCAGGCCGAGGCCGAGGCCGAGGCTGAAGGCAGACTGAGGCTGAGGTTGAAGCAGGCTGAGGCTGAGGCTGAGGCAGGTTGAGGCTGAGGCTGAGGCTGAGGCAGGCTGAGGCTGAGGCAGGCTGAGGCTGAGGCTGATGCAGGCTGAGGCAGAGGCAGGCTGAGACTGAAGCCGAGGCTGAAGGCAGATTGAGGCTGAGGCTGAGGCAGAGGCAGGCTGAGGCTGCGGCTGAGGCAGGCTGATGCTGAGGCAGGCTGAGGCTGAGGCTGAGGCTGATGCAGGCCGAGGCTGAGGCAGCCTGAGGCTGAGGCGAGGCTGAAGGCAGACTGAGGCTGAGGCTGAAGCAGGCTGAGGCTGAGGCTGAGGCAGGGTGAGGCTGAGGCTGAGGCAGGCTGATGCTGAGGCAGGCTGAGGCTGAGGCTGAGGCTGATGCAGGCTGAGGCTGAGGCAGGCTGAGGCCGAGGCTGAAGGCAGACTGAGGCTGAGGCTGAAGCAGGCTGAGGCTGAGGCTGAGGAAGGCTGAGGCTGAGGCTGAGGCAGGCTGAGGCTGAGGCAGGCTGATGCTGAGCCAGGCTGAGGCTGAGGCTGAGGCTCATGCAGGCTGAGGCTGAGGCCGAGGCCGAGGCCGAGGCTGAAGGCAGACTGGTGCTGAGGCTGAAGCAGGCTGAGGCTGAGGCTGAGGCAGGCTGAGGCTGAGGCTGAGGCAGGCTGAGGCTGAGGCTGAGGCAGGCTGAGTCTGAGGCAGGCTGAGGCTGAGGCTGAGGCTGAGGCAGGCTGAGGCTGAGGCAGGCTGAGGCTGAGGCCGAGGCTGAAGGCAGACAGAGGCTGAGGCTGAAGCAGGCTGAGGCTGAGGCAGAGGCAGGCTGAGGCTGAGGCAGGCTGATGCTGAGGCAGGCTGAGGCTGAGGCTGAGGCTGATGCAGGCTGAGGCTGAGGGAGGCTGAGGCTGAGGCCGAGGCTGAAGGCAGACTGAGGCTGAGGCTGAAGCAGGCTGAGGCTGAGGCTGAGGCTGAGGCAGGCTGAGGCTGAGGCTGAGGCAGGCTGATGCTGAGGCAGGCTGAGGCTGAGGCTGAGGCTGATGCAGGCTGAGGCTGAGGCAGCCTGAGGCCGAGGCTGAGGCCGAGGCTGAAGGCAGACTGAGGCTGAGGCTGAAGCAGGCTGAGGCTGAGGCTGAGGCAGGCTGAGGCTGAGGCTGAGGCAGGCTGATGCTGAGGCAGGCTGAGGCTGAGGATGAGGCTGATGCAGGCTGAGGCTGAGGCAGCCTGAGGCTGAGGCCGAGGCTGAAGGCAGACTGAGGCTGAGGCTGAAGCAGGCTGAGGCTGAGGCTGAGGCAGGCTGAGGCTGAGGCAGGCTGAGGCTGAGGCTGAGGCTTGAGGCTGAGGCTGAGTCTTGAGGCTGAGGCTGGCTGATGCTGAGGCAGGCTTGAGGCTGAGGCTGAGGCTGAGGCAGGCTCAGGCTGAGGGCAGCTGAGGCTGAGGGGCCGGGCTGTTGCAGGAGACTGAGGCTGATGAAGGAGCAGCTGGGCTGAGGCTTGAGGCAGTCTGAAGCTGAGGCTGAGGCTGATGCTGAGGCAGGCTGAGGCTGAGGCTGAGGCTCATGCAGGCCACTGCGACTGTCATCGCGAATGCGACTACGACTGCGAGAACAGCAGAACTCTACAACTGGATTCTCATCTGAATCTTAAGGGGGATGCTTCCAGATATGCTCCTACACATCGCTGTTAGGTTGCTTTGCCGGGATAATTGAGAGTCGAAAAAGGCGAGAACGTTAAAATATTGCAAAAACCATGGGAACATAATGATTTCGGCCTCTGGAGGCGCAGTTGTAGGCGCTCTTGGGGCCCTCTTGGGCCGTCCTTGGAGCTTTTGAGGCCGTCTTGGGGCCGTCTTGGGGGCCTCATGGGTCCCCGTTGGGAATATCTTGGGCCGTCTTGGGCCGTCTTGGGGCCGTTTTGGGCCGTCTTGGGGCCATCTTGGGCCATCTTGAGGTCCTCGAGGAGCCCCCAGAGGCCCAAGAGGTCGAATGTGTTGATTTTCGTTGGTTTTTGTAGGTTTTTAGGGCCCCAGAAGGGGGGCGTCACTTTGGTCCGGCGGTCTGGCGCAGCTCCCAGAGGGGGGCTAGGGGGGGAGACATAATAATGTAACACAATACAACAATGTGGCAAGTATGCAATCATTGGATAAATTGCATACGTTTTAGTAAGGCGTTCGCCGAAAAAGGCTGCCGCTCAGCACGTCACCTCCGGACGTGGATTTCTGGGCTTACGCCACACCGCCGACCCCTTGGGGAACTTGCGGTTGTTGCGTGTTGCTCCTTGGGGCCTCTTGCTTGTGCGCCTTTGGGGGGCGTCTTGGAGCTCTTTTGGGCTTCAGTGGGCCTCTTGGAGGCGATTTCGGGGCCTCGTGGTTTGACATTCTCGGTATCTGCCGTGCACGCATGGGGGATGGGGCGAGAACCCATGTGAACAGACGGAAGGCATCTGTCAAAACACGCGACGACTGGTCATCGAATGGCCTTCGGAAAAATCCCGCCACCGTGCTTGGGTTGCGGGTCTGAAGCCACTCGGATGGCTGATAGGGTTTCATGGGAGGCGTGTCGGGGGCGTGCTGGAGGCCATTTGTCCTAACCCTTTTGCGTTGGGTGCTCGTTTTGAACAGAGCGGTGCCCGCGCGTCTTCTTCTTCTCCCGCCCCCCTCCTCCTCTCCTCCTCTCTCCTGCCTCGCACCTCGCTCCCTCCTGCGTGCCAGCTTGCCTCCTACCTGGCCATCCCTTTGGGGCTGCGGTCTGCGAGGCTGTCGCCACTTTCGAGGGCCGCCGGGGGATCCAGCGGAGTGACGCCTTACCCAAACC
The DNA here is from genome assembly GCA_963575745.1 of Prorocentrum cordatum. Classification (NCBI taxonomy): domain Eukaryota; class Dinophyceae; order Prorocentrales; family Prorocentraceae; genus Prorocentrum; species Prorocentrum cordatum. Next base: position 46,826 of record CAUYUJ010020775.1, on the reverse strand, counting down.
ACCAGGAGACCTTGCCATCCCTGTGAGGCTGCGATCTGCGAAACTGTCGCCACTATCGAGGGCTGCTGGGGGGCCCAGCGGAGTGACGTCTTACCCAGACTACCAGGAAGCCTCGTCATCCCTGTGGGGCTGCGATCTGTGAAACTGGCCACTTTTAAGGGCTGCTGTGGGGTCCAGCGGAGTGACGTGTTACGCAGCCCACGAAGAGACAACGGTTCTTCCCCCGCGCGGGCTTGCGCCCCCGAAATAGGCCACCGTGCCTCCCCCCGTCCTCTTTGACTGATGTTAGCGCGCGGAGCAGCAGCGGCTGCTGTCCGAGTGGAGGGAGGAGGAGGAGGAGGAGGAGGAGGAGGAGGAGGAGGAGGAGGAGGGAAGGGTGATAGGAGAGGAGGAGGAAGGAGGAGGAGGAGGAGGAGGAGGATGAGGAGGAGGAGGAAGGAGAGGAGGAGGAGGAGGAGGAGGAGGTGGCGGAGGAGGAGGAGGGAGTAGTTGAGGTAGCTTAGGCGGAGGGTAGAGGAGGAGGATGGAGGAGGAGGAGGCGGCGGCGGCGGAGGATTAGACAACCGGCGGCGGATTCTGCGTCTGCGTCGCCCTGCCTAGTGACCGTCTGATGCTGCGGAGGCGGCTTGCGCGGAGGATGCGGACAGACTGCGGTATGCGATGTCTGACCCTGATGCCGGGTTTCTTCGCGACGGCGGCCGGTGCCACGTAACGACCGGAGTTTCTCGCGGCCGCGCTGCTCGAAGATTGCGCGCGCCTCGAGTTTGCCTTGCGGGGATGTCGGGCCCCAGTGGTGCCAGAGTCTGCGATCGGCTCGACTGTGGCTGGCGAATGCCTGCAGAAAAACGTGGCGCCCTGGCTGCAGCCCTTCTTGTATCCCTTGGCACATGCCGCCTCGGGCCGCCCTCGGGCTTCCCCGCTGCCGACAGCGCCGAGTGTCCTGGGTCCTCGTCCGTCTCGGCTCCTCCGTACAGGCGGGTCGTGCGCTGCTGCCATCTCACTAGTCGAGGCGGCCAAGAATTGGTGATGAACTGGTGGGTATATATATATATATATATATATATATATATATATATATCATGGCCAGGGCCATGATATCACCCGGGATTTCACTACCCCTTCCTCTTCTTTCAATACGTCCCCCGGTCCTCCCCTTGTTCACGCATGCACTGGGTCATGATTTGCGAGCCCCCCTCTGAGACGCCTCCCTCTTGGACGCCCCCGGACCAGCGCCGCTTGAGACGATCACGGCCGCTGGCCAGCCTCAGCGGGCCTCGACGCAGCCCCTTGCGAGGACGCGGTGGCGGACGCCCCTGGCGGCCCTGTCCTCGGGGAGGGCGCCCTCCCCCCCTCAGAGCTAGCGGTGGGGACCGCGGAGCTCACCCACGCCCTGGCTGGTGCCCTCTTCGAATCCGTCCTCCCTCCTGCCTCCTGCCTCATCGCTCCAGCTTCCCTCCTTCGCCCCCCCAGCACCCATCTTCCCTCCTCCTCCTCCTCCTCCTCCTCCTCTTCCTCCTCCTCCTCCTCTTCCTTCGCATCCTCTCCTCCCTTTCCGCTGCCTCCTTCTATTCCTCCTCCTCCTCTTCTTCTTCTTCTTCCTCATCCTCCTCCTCATCCTCCTCTCCATCCGTCTGCGTCGTGACCTTTCTCCTCTCTCGTCCACATCCTCCTCCTCCTCCTCCTGCTTTTACCTCCCCCTCCTTCCTCCCGTCTCCTCCTTCTCCTCTTCCCCCTTCTCCTTATCCTCCTCCTCCTCCTCCTCCTCTGCCTCTTCCTCTTCCTTCTCTTTCTCCTCGTCGTCCTCGATGTTCGAGGCGATCGCCGCCTCCTCAGGCGAAGAGGTCATCATCTTTGCCCTTCTCCTTTTGCTCCCGCTCCCCCTTCCTCGCCCTCATCCCTCCTCTCGTCGTCGTCGTCGCCGTCGCCGCCGTCGTCGCCGCCGCCGCCGCCGCCGCCGCCGCCGTCGTCGTCGTCGTCGTCGTCGTCGTCGTCGTCGTCGTCGTCGTCGTCGTCGTCGTCGTCGTCGTCGTCGTCGTCGTCGTCGTCTCTTGAGACCCTGTTCATCCTCATCATTCCCCATCCTTTTCGTCTGTACCGTCCTCTAACTCTCCTCCTCTTCCAGCTTCCCGCCCCCTTTGCCTCCTCCGCCCTCTCCTGCTCCCGTGGCCAGTCTGGCTGAGCTGCTGCTCTGACTGCTTCCACGCGATTCTCGTCGCAGGGCCTCCCGCTCGATGCTCCCGCCAGGCAGCGGCGGAAGCTCCTCGAGCGCCGCGCGCCCCAAGCGCCGCGCGCGGGATGTCGGCCACGGCGCCGCCGCTGGCAGTGTGCCGATCGAGGTGGCGATCCCGACCACGGAGGCGCAGGAGGGAGGCAGCGTGGTGCTGAGCATGGTCAGCATGGCCAGCGGCCAGCAGACCACCCTGTTCGTCGTCGAGACCGTCGCCCTGGGCGTCTCCTGCCGCGCCAAGAGGCTCTTCGCGGACTTCGAGCAGCTCCACGCCGAGCTGCAGGGTAAGGCCGCCTACCCGCTGCCGCCGCTCCCGCCGACCTTCTGGTACGGCAACGACGAGCCGTGGGTCGTGGAGGAGCGCCGGAGGCAGCTGGAGGGCCTGCTGCAGCAGCTGCTGAGGCTGCCGGAGATCTTGGGTGACGGCGAGCAGCGTCTGCTGAGGTTCCTGGAGCTGCCCAAGGCGTCGGCTGTCGCCATACTCGAAGAAGAAAAGACTGCATAAACATCAGCTTTCGGCGGTCCGCGCGGATTTCTTGGATCGGCGCTGGGCCCCCCTGGCGGCGCCTCCGGCGCCGCGCCTGGCGCGCTCCGCGTGCCGGGAAGGGGTGTCCGGCGCCGATCCAAAAAATGCGCACGGAGCTGCGAAAGTTCATGTCTATGCTTTTTGTTCTTCCTCTGCGTACGCTTCCTGGTGGCGGAGCCCCGGGCTCGCGGCCAGTGGCTGCAGGCCCTGTACGAGACCACCGCGGGGCCCGGCGGCTTCCTGCCGCTGCAGGAGCGGAGCGTGGAGGTGGCTCTGGTCGGGATCGCGAGGGAGGCGCTGGTTGCCGACGAGGCCGGCGATGCTGCCGAGAATCCGCTCAGTGATGCCTGTGGCGGCGGCGAGGCTGTCGGCAAATGGCAGGCCTCCGCTGGGGAAACGGTGCTGGGCGACGCGGCGCTCGCGTGCGAGCTGCTGGCCCGGGCGTTCCAGCACAATGACGACGCCGATGCTGCTCCCTCCTCCTCGGGGGCCGAGAGCGGCGAGGTTGCATCCCGGGTGCCCCAGGTGCAGGTGCTTCTGGCCTTGGCCTGCAGCGTGGAGGCCCCGAGGGCGGCTCGTGCGCCAAGCCCGGGCCTGCAAGGGCGGCCGCGCGCGGCTCGCGCAGCAGCCAAGGCGCTGCTGACGCTGGCTCGTGCGGGGCGCGCAGCGTGGCAAGCGGCGCTGGCGGGGTTCCTAAGTCAAGGCGGCACCGCGCAGCTTGCCTCCGCCGCCGCAGCGGCGGAGGCCTCCACCACGTCCGCCCCCTCGGCGGAGCCGCTGGCCGGCGACGACGGCGCCGCGATACCAGGCCCTGGCAGCCTCCGCCCCGAGCGGCTTGTGGCCGAGCTGCTCCTGCGGGGTTTCGAGGGCGATGTCGTCGATCACTTCGCGGCCGTAGACGTGACCAGTCACAGGAAGCGACTGCTGAACCAGCTCTTCATGTCGCGGGACATTTTCGTGCGGGTCGCCGTGGGGCTGCTGCTGGCTTACCTCGCCCGCTACGGCAGCTCTGGGGAGGCGGCGCAGGCCGAGAAGGGATTGCGAGGTCTGGCGGAGGAGCTCTCGGCCCTCACCCCTGGTGACCCAGCCGCGGCCGACATCGTGCGCCTCCTCTCGGAGGATGAGCTCTGGCAGTGGCTTTGTAGGCTCGCTGGCGCGCCGCAGGATGTGATCAGCGGCTTCGCCCTCCTCATTGTCGAGAGGTTCGTGCAGCCATGCCCAGCGCTGATCATGGGCACTCCTGGTTTCCACGACCTCCTCACCTCTCGGCTCGGGTCTGGCGTCGATCCAGCCGTCCGCGGATGTGCCGCCCGACTGCTGTTCGCCGCCCACCGCGCCAGCGCTGGAGCCGCGCCGCCCAGCACCTTCGAGCCGCTCTGCGCCGCCCTAGCCGCCAGCGTCGAGGAGGCGCTGCTGCGTGACGCGGCGGCTCACGAGGTCGTCGTGGCAGGCGCGCAGCGAGTGCGGTCGCGCTGCAGCCAGGTGATGCAGATCGGCGAGCTGCTGCAGGCGGCGGGCGAGGGCGCGGCCGCACTGCAGGCTGGGGCCTCGGCATGGGGCCAGGCGCTGGAGGACGCCACGGGCGAGGCAGAGGCCGCCGTGCGCGCGCACGAGACGGCCCGCGAGGCGCTGGAGGACCAGAGAGACCGCGTGGCCTCCGGAGCTGCGCAGGGAGTGGCCGGCGAGGCGGACGACCTCAGAGGGTGTGAGCAGCGCGTGGCCACAGAGGAGGCGAGCGTGGCCACGGCCGAGGCCAATCTGCAGCACCTCGCGGAGGCGCGGATGGACCTGACGCGCCGACTCAGCGAGCGGGGCGGGGAAGCACTCGAGGCGGAGGCCGCCGACCTCGACGAGCGCATGCGCGCGGCCTCGGAGGAGCTTCCGGCCCGACGTGCTGCGGTGGCCTGTGCGAGGCAGCAGCTGCAGGAGGTCATCGGCAGGCAGTCGGTGGCACTGGATGCTTGGAGTAAGACGCTGGACAAGCAGCAGGCTCGGGGAGCAGAAGGAGTGCACGCACAGACCTCCCCTCCCCGCCGATGTCGTAGGAGAACGGCATCGTGGGCAGGATCTCTCTCTCTCTCTCTCCCTCTCTTTTTCTCTCTCACTCTCCCTCTCTCTATTGTGACACGTTTGTATTCTTTGATTGTCAGATTATGCAGATATCTGCTTGCATATATGCACCCACGTACGTGTGTGTATGTGCATGTAAGCATGTATGCATGCATGCATGGATGCATGGTTGTGTATCTGCATGTGTGGACGCATGTGTGCACATTCGTATGCATGGAAGCGTATTTATACTTAAGATGTTAAGGCTCGTTGCGCTTCACCTTTCAATCTTGTTCCTTTGCCTGGGGTCCACATTTCTTGGAGCACTCGTCTTGCGTCTGCGACCCGCGGGGCATGGACGGACGTGCAGGGTATGGTGCGGTACTGCCGCCCCACGTATTCTTGGGAGCATCTAGGGCCGTCTTAGGGCGATCTTGGGAGCCTATTGGCCCGTATGGGGGCGGTCTTGGGGGCCTCTTGGGCCGTCTTAGAGCGTCGGGAAGCGGCAATTACGCTACCGAGGAACCCCACATACCTATTTTATTTCCCATGTGTACCATCGGTGCTTCTGCTGCTGCTCCTCCTTCTCCTCCTCGGTGTCCTCCTCCTCCTGCTGCTGCTTCTGCTGCTGCTGCTGCGTCTGCTGCTGCAGCTGCTGCTGCTGCTGCTGCTGCCGCTGCTGCTGCCCCACCTTCCCGTCCTCCTCCTCCTCCTCCTCCTCCTCCTCCTCCTGTATCTCCTCCTCCTCCTCCTCCTCCTCATCCTCCTCCTCCTCCTCCTCCTCTTCCTAGTTTTTTCGATACATTCGAGAGCGCAGTTTCGCTGCCTTTCGACGGAAAGTCTCCAGGCGCTACTTAAGTTTATGGTTTCCCAGCCCTTCGACGGAGAGTCTCCGGGCTTCGCAGGACGCCGCGCGCTCAAACGTCCCAGTTCACCACGGCCACATCAGCCAAATCTTGGCGAAGGATATGAGCATCGTGCCGGAACACATTCCAACCCTTATACGGATTGGTGCTTGGGCGTGGGTGGTATTCATACACGACTCCAGTGTGAAGCAGTCGCTGCCACGACTCTGGGGTCCACGTGAGGCGGAGCATGACGTGTGTTTCCGGCTCCAGTGGCTCGCGAGCGCGCCTGTAGGTTCTCTCGTACGCGTCCACCATCCTTTTCCTAAGTGGAATCGCTCCGTTTGGCCGATCCGAGTGGTCGAGGCGGCCAGTCAGCTCGAATTGTTGGGCCACCATCACAGGCACCTGCAACGCATAGGGCCCTCACCCCCAGCGCACCCCCTGTGGCGTCGAGGAAATGCCACGCCTGCCACGCCCTGGAAGCCTGCAGCGCACAGGGCCCCCACCCCCAGCGCACCCCCTGTGGCGTCGAGGAAATGCCACGCCTGCCACGCCCTGGGAGCCTGCAGCGCACCCCTCCGGTGTCGAGAAAGTGCCACGCCTGCAAAGCCCTGCGACATTGGCGCGTATAGAGACCGCGGTGGGCCCCCTCCCCCAGCGCACCCCTCCGGTGTCGAGAAAGTGCCACGCCTGCTAGGCCCTGCGACATTGGCGCGTATAGAGACCGCGGTGGGCCCCCACCCCCAGCGCACCCCTCCGGTGTCGAGAAAATGCCACGCCTGCTAGGCCCTGCGACATTGGCGCGTATAGAGACCGCGGTGGGCCCCCACCACCAGCGCACCCCCTGTGGCGTCGAGGAAATGCCACGCCTGCTAGGCCCTGCGACATTGGCGCGTATAGAGACCGCGGTGGGCCCCCACCCCCAGCGCACCCCTTGAGGCGTCGAGGAAATGCCACTCCTGCTACCCAGCGCACCCCCTGTGGCGTCGAGGAAATGCCACTCCTGCTAGGCCCTGCGACATTGGCGCGTGCAGAAACCGCGGCGGGCCCCCACCACCAGCGCACCCCCTGTGGCGTCGAGGAAATGCCACGCCTGCTAGGCCCTGCGACATTGGCGCGTATAGAGACTGCGGTGGGCCCCCACCCCCAGCGCACCCCCTGTGGCGTCGAGGAAATGCCACGCCTGCTAGGCCCTGCGACATTGGCGCGTATAGAGACCGCGGTGGGCCCCCACCCCCAGCGCACCCCCTGTGGCGTCGAGGAAACGCCACGCCGAGAAGGAAGGAGAAGGGGAGGGGGGAGGTGAGACGCGGGTGCGGCGCGGCAGGGAAAAAACCATAACCCAACGAAACATGTGGGGAAAAACGAGAACCCTAAAGTCTTCTAAAACGTCGAAGAGAATGGACCCTCTTGGGATGCGTCTTGCAGGCCTCTGAGGTTCTCGGAGGCCTCCTGGGCCGTCTTGGAGCCATCTTCGGGCGCCTGCGGGGTCTCTTGGAGCGTCGTGGAGCCAACTGAGGCCGTCTTGAGCGCTCGTGGAGCCCGCTTGGGCCATCTTGGGGTTCCGTTGGGCCCTTCCAGGGTTGTCTCGGGAGCATCGTGCGGCGATCCGGGCACCCTCGGGGGGCCTTCTGGGCCGTCCGAGTGGCGCTGCTGGGCCGTTCTAGCCACGATGATCCCCATCCGGGGTGGTGGCTGTTCCTTTATAGTATGAAAGATGGAGGAAATGGAATAACGAAGGCGTTTTTGCGGCGCGTAATGGAAAGAAACAATGCAACTGGTTTGCTTCTTTTCAATTTCCGACCTGGCGGCTTCGCCGTGCAGTGGTGTTTTTGTATTGTGGTGCGCTGGAAGCGGGCTCTGCGTTGGTGGAAGGGCTGAAGAGCCCTGCGAGACAGTCGGAAACGATTCTGCCGAGACGCGCGCGCAACAGCACGGACGTGCGGCGCAAAAGGCGCGCGAGGCAACGGAAGAGACGCCCGCGGCGGACGGGGCCGTGGGCCCCGCAGCTGCGGGCGGCTTCGAGTGGAGCGTGTCGCGAATGGTGGTGCCGGGCTTGCAGTCGCTGGTCGTGGCGATGGTCGGGTACTTCGTGGCGAGCTCGCGGAGGCGCTTCAGCGCGCCCGCGGGGAGGTTACTTGCGATCACAATGTGCACGTTGATCAGCTCCTGATGGTGCACGGCTCCTGATTCAGCGCGGTGTAGGCGCGAGGGTGCGGGGGTCGACCTGAAACGCCCCTTGGCGATCGTTGTCCGGGACGGCCAGGTTGACCTCGAGATGCGGCTGCTTCAGGATGTAGTGCAGCACGTCGCAGACGTGCTTCGTGGCTTTCTGGCTCGCGGCAGCGGAGTCGCTGTAAGCCCCGAGTGCCCTTCTCCAGCTCGCCTCGCCGCAGCGATAGTTGCTGGCGGTCGGACCCGAAAGGCCCTGGACACCCGCGGATACGCCGCGCGGCGCCTGCGGAAAGGTCATTTGGGCGACGGCGTCTTTCTGGAAGCAAGTGAGGGCGTGGCGGCCCGCTCGGCTCTGGCGTAGACCGGAGGCGTCCGCTACCGCGGCGCGGGCGCCGTTGGCGCGGCGGCCGTTCGCGTCGATCATCTCCAGCAATGCGTGGGTGGTGTACACGCTGGCCCTCAGTTGTGCTGGGAGGGTCTGCGCTGGCTTGGGAGTCTGCCGCGCCGGCGCAAACGTGTCGTTCGCGGCTTTGGGTGGCGTCGCAGCAGGGGCGCGGCGCGGTCGGATAGGGCGCGCTTGAGCCAGACTGCTAGAAAATTATGTTGTGTGTTTCCTTCATGCTGCATTGACGAAAGAGCAACTTTGAAGTTTTGCTCTTGTTGAGAAGTCATGGAAAAACATCCCGGGGACGATTCTGAGCGGAGTGGGCCACGCAATTGTCTGGGCTCGGCGCGGTGTTTTTCCTGGGGCCTGTCGGGCGGGAGTCAGGCGCCGCCGAGGCGCGCGGCGCCGACGTGGGCCAACTCTGGCAGTCGCGCGACCTCTCCCGCGGAGGCGCGCTGGCGCAGCTAGTTGGATCCCGCGAAGCACGTCTGGGGGCCGCGCGCGAAGATGCACGGCGCCGCCTGCATCTCGCCGCTGGCCAGGGCCGGCGCGCTGGGGCAGCGCGTCTGCAGGGTCGTCTCCACGCGGGCGTGCGCCAAGGGCGCCAGGTCGGCGACGCTGGCCGCCTCTGGCGCCGCGGGGCACAGCCAGTGGCAGGCGGGAATTCCGCTGGCGCCCGCCGAGTCCAAGGTCGTCGCGTACCCTCGAAGGGAGAGACAGAGCGCCATGTGCGTGGCGTTCAGGTCCCCGTGGCCAACCTTGAGGTCGCCCAGGAGCTGGGCCCTCTTTCGCCGGAGAAGCCGCCAGGAGAGGCGTCGCCGCGCGGGGGCCCTCCTGGTGGAAAACTTGACAGCAGGCCGCGAGGGTCAGCGAGTTCACTTCCAGCGTGGGCGCCTTCCTGCTTCTGCCCGAAGGCCGCCTTCGTGGTGCGCCCCGGGTAGAGGGGCCGCTCCCCGTGTGGCCCCAGCTTCTCGCTCCGCCCTGCGCAGAAGGAGCCGAGGGAAACGCGGTTGCGCGCGCGCCGAGGAGGGGGGCCGTTTCCAGAGAGATGCCCAGGAGGTCGCACTGCCAGCGCAAGGAGAGGCGCAGCAGAGTGGCGAGGCCTTCGCGATGAGAGGCAGTCGGGGCAACGCTCCAGAAAGGCCGCCGCTGCAGCGGCGTGGCGGGGGGGGGGGGCGAACGGCCCCGTAGAAAATATGTGACGACGCCAGCGGTCTAATTTTTCCCAAAAAATATGATTCTCCTATCTCTGTTACCACCGAGAGCCTTCCAGCTCGCCGTCAGCGGGGTCGGCCCTCGCTGCCGCCATGAAGGCGGCGGCGCGCTTGCGCCGCATGTCCTCGGACTTGTAGATGCCGTGGGCGCGCGTGACTTCCTGGGTGCAGCGAGTCGTCGAACCCTCTGCAACGCGCGGGTTGTAGGTATTCAAGACGTTTTTCATCCACTCAGACTGCGGGCCCGGCGCGGCGGGCGGGCTGCGCCGGGCCGAGAAGCCGGCGCGCTCTCATGGCCCTTGGGGTTTAGTCGTTTTTCCCATTGGCCCCCAGTGCTGCCGTGCATTCTAGGGCCGCGGCACATCGGCCGCCGTGCTCTTCGTGCTGGGAGAGGCGGTCAGCAGTGAGCGGCCGGGCCATTTTGACGCGGCGCATTGCGCTGTCTCCCCGTGGGTGGGCGCCGCGCCGCTTCCGCTTCGCAAGGGCAAGGGCGCGTTTGTCTGGCCGACTCGGTCCCCGACCTCTCGCGTGCAAAAGGTGGGGTGGCCGAAAAGAAATCGCTGCTGTCGGGCCCAAAATGATGACAGAAGGGGGGGGGGGGGCGAGTGGGCGAGTTCCGACGTCCTGCCGCTCCCTCCCATTCCTTTCAATTGCGCTGATTAGTCGTCCCAAGGAAGGAGGAGGATGGGGGGGGGGCGGGGATGAGCAGGGGGAGGAGGAGGGCAAAGGATAAGGGCGACGACGACGGGGACGACGAGGGCGACGACGAGGACGACGGCGACGACGACGACGACGACGACGAGGACGAGGGCGACGACGACGACGCGGGCGCTAGCCGCCGCCAGGCCACCGCCCGCAGCCGAGGGCGCTCGAGCCCTCGGCGAGCGCGCGGAGGGCCCTCCGCCGAGCCGCTCGACCTGGGCCGAGCGCGGCGGGTGCCGAGGCGAAAGCGCCCCCTCGGAATCGCCGGAGACGCCTCGAATGGAAAATGCATAGGAAGCACCACCTTTGCTTTATCTTGCGCGCAGGAAGACAGCGCGCGGAGGGTTGCCCAATGCTTTCAGCGCGGACTCGGGGGGGGGGGGTCCACGTTGAGTCACGATTGAGGGGGGGGGGGGGGGGGAGGGGGGCGACGCTGGAGCGCCATCGGGGGGCGCGACGACGATGGGGACTAAGTGGCTGACGAGGGGGCCGGGGGGTGGGCGCGAGGGCGGCGGAGGGCGTGGCTGCGGAAAGGAAGGGGGCGGAGGAGGGGGGGGGGAGGAGGGGCGCGAGGTTTTCAGTTGGGGGCGGCGATTTTAGCGCCCCCGCGCGGTAAAAGAAGCAGAGCGAAATATCTGCTTCTTGTGACAAGAACAAAAGGAACTGGCATCTCTGAGGGCGCGGCGTAGCAGGGGGGAGTAATGGCCGCGGGGGCAGCGATGGGGGCGGCATGTTTTTGTTCCCCATATCCTAAGATGGGGTTCTTATTATTACTTGGGCGCCTCCTACTGCCTCTCCCTCCTCCTCTTTCCTCCTCCCCTCCTCTTCTGTCCTCGTGCTCAGACCTACTCATGCTCAGACTTACTCATACTCAGACTTACTCATACTCAGACCTACTCATACTCAGACTTACTCACACTCAGACATACTCATACACAGACTTACTCATACACAGACTTACTCACACCCAGACGTACTCATACACAGACTTACTCATACCCAGACTTACACATACACAGTATTACTCGGACTCAGACTTACTCATACCCAGGCGTACACATACACAGACTTTCTCATACACAGACCTACTCATACCCAGACTTACTCATACACAGACTTACTCATACACAGATTTATTCATACTCATGCATACTCATACTCAGACCTATTCATACTCAGACTTATTCAACACTCATCAGATTTGGAGGATGTCTCAAGCGGGGTGCTGGTTTCAGCACCCCTAAGGGGAGCCGCCAGGGGTGTTTGCACGGGCTCGTTCGCGGCCATTTTGTGGGGATGTCTCAGGCGGTTTGCTTGTTTCTGGGCTCAACATCCTTCGCTTGGAGAGCAGATTGTGAGGATGTCTCAGGCGGGGCGCTGGTTTCAGCACCCCTAAGGGGAGCCGCCAGGGGTGTTGCACGGGCTCGTTCGCGGCCATTTTGTGGGGATGTCTCAGGCGGTTTGCTTGTTTCTGGGCCCAACATCCTTCGCTTGGAGCAGATTTGGAGGATGTCTCAGCGGGCGCTGGTTTCAGCACCCCTAAGGGGAGCCGCCAGGGGTGTTTGCACGGGCTCGTTCGCGGCCATTTTGTGGGGATGTCTCAGGCGGTTTGCTTGTTTCTGGGCCCAACATCCTTCGCTTGGAGAGCAGATTGTGAGGATGTCTCAGGCGGGGCGCTGGTTTCAGCACCCCTAAGGGGAGCCGCCAGGGGTGGTTGCACGGGCTCGTTCGCGGCCATTTTGTGGGGATGTCTCAGGCGGTTTGCTTGTTTCTGGGCTCAACATCCTTCGCTTGGAGAGCAGATTGTGAGGATGTCTCAGGCGGGGCGCTGGTTTCAGCACCCCTAAGGGGAGCCGCCAGGGGTGTTTGCACGGGCTCGTTCGCGGCCATTTTGTGGGGATGTCTCAGGCGGTTTGCTTGTTTCTGGGCTCAACATCCTTCGCTTGGAGAGCAGATTGTGAGGATGTCTCAGGCGGGGCGCTGGTTTCAGCACCCCTAAGGGGAGCCGCCAGGGGTGTTTGCACGGGCTCGTTCGCGGCCATTGTGTGGGGATGTCTCAGGCGGTTTGCTTGTTTCTGGGCTCAACATCCTTCGCTTGGAGAGCAGATTGCGAGGATGTCTCAGGCGGGGCGCTGGTTTCAGCACCCCTAAGGGGGGCCGCCAGAAGTGTTTGCACAGGCTCGTTCGCGGCCATGGATGTGGGGATGTCTCAGGCGGTTCGCCTGTCTCTGGGCCCAACATCTTCAGATTGTGAGGATATCTCAGGCGGGGCGCTGGTTTCAGCACCCCTAAGGGGAGCCGCCAGGGGTGGTTGCACGGGCTCGTTCGCGGTCCGTTTGTGGGGATGTCTCAGGCGGTTTGCTCGTTTTCATGCCCAACATCGCCGGCGGGGCTGCGCCTCCAAAGGCGGTGAAACGCGCCCTGGGGAACCAGGGTTGAGGAGGAAGAGGGGGGGAAGAGGAGAAGGAGGAGGAGGAGGAGGAGGAGGACTGGGAAGCTCCAAAGCTACCACGGGCTGACAGGGGGAAGGCCTGGCAGCTGAGGAGGGGGGATGAAGAGGAAGAGGCTCGCATTCAACCTTACTCAAGGCTCACTCTGACTCATGCGCAATCACTCGAATTAGGGGTCGCTCGTCTTCGTCGGCCCTGTCGCCCACGTGGGCGCGCTACTGTAGTCGACCGCTCATGAACAGACGCTCGCCACGGCATGACATAAAACATGATGCACATATGGGGAGCTCCACGCAGTGAGTAATTTCCCTCGCGGCGAGGCGCTATCTGGCGATGGCGAGCGGGCGCCGCGCCACCGTCGGCGCGGAGGCGCAAATGTGCGAGCGGAACGAAAGCGCGCGAAATTGTCGGCGACCGCAGGCGTCTTCGAGGGCGCGGAGGATGGGCTCTCGCGGTAGGCAGTGGCGCGCGGGACAGAGCGCGTTGGAAGCAGAAGCTCTGGCCGCGCTATGTTCTCGCTCAAAGCTGAGCCGCTCGAAGCGCGGAACTCAGGGGCGCGTGAGACTCGAGCGTGATCTCGGTGGCGGGCGCGGCCGGGCGCCGCGCGCAGTTGGCCGCGGGCGAAGGGGCGGCGACCCTCGTCGACAACGCGCCGGTCGAAAGTGCGCCCCCGCCCTCCATTGACAGAGGGCGCGCGGGCGTGCCTCGGCGGGCGCTGCTCGCGAGTCAGGCTGGAAGTTCCCCTTGCAATCTGCCGCCTGAAACATGTCCGCGGCAGTGGGGGGGCGCGTCCGTCTAGAGTCTCAATGGGCACATCGTTATGGTATATTTCTTGCGACGTGACAGGGGCGCGGTTTGTCGGCCGATCTTTGGGGCTGAAGTTGCGCGTGAGTTCCTGGGGCGCTCCGTTCTCGAGGCGAACGCAGTGCGGCGGAGAGCCCTGGTGCTCCTGCGAGTTAAAATTGTCGGGGCAGCGGCGGGTTTGCGCCCAGGTCTGGAGCGTCCGAGCGTCGCGTGCGCCCACCGAGCTGACGGCCGCGGTTCGACCTGCAGCGGGGGCGGCGCCGCGCGACTCGAAGCTGAAGGGCGCGGCGAGGCGCTTCGCGGAGTTCGCTTCGCCCAGGCCCTCGGCCCCCGCGGGGAGCCAAGCGCGCCCGCGCGGACCTGGGGCCCCCCGCCGCGTGGGCGCGCAGAGCAGGGACGTCGCCGAGATCGAGCAGTCGAGTGTGGACAGCCAGATTGCGCGCGTCGAATCCAGGCGCATGATGGGCCACCTGATGGGCAAGTTTGACCGGACACACCGTCCTGGCCATGGTAGTGGGCCTCAGGCACCTGGTAGGTCTGCCAACGCTGGCGAGACCGAACCATTCCTCGAGAAGCAGGCGCCGGTGGCCACGCGCGCCGCCGCGGCGGCGCCGCTCGCGCAGAACAGCCGGCACCTCCGCCAGATGAAGGCCGAGTTCCCCAAGGGTGGCATGCCATTCGCAGCGCGGCGATCATCGGTCATGATGGTCAAGAATCTCGACCAGTGGAAGAAGAATCTTGTCTCTCCTGGGGCTTCGGAGGAGCAGCTGTGAGACCTGGACAAGAGCTCGGCCGGGGAGCACCTCTTCCGCTACCTCCCCGCCGACAGAGAGATCGTGGAGACGGCCGCCCAGCCTTCTCCGCCGGCGGCCTGAGTTTCTTCCTCTGACGGTGACGGACATGAGGCACGCCACCGCCGGCGCAGACGACACTGCGAACATGTTTTCCTACGCGCCGGAAGCAGCAATCCGAGGATGTTGGTCACGGGGCAAAGCTTCGCGCCGTGTCTCTGGGGGGGCGACTGACGGTCTGCGCCCGGTCTTGATTGCAGTGTGGTATGGGTGCCTCGCAATGCTGTTGGGGATTTTCGGTGTCGCGATCTGGCCATCGCGATTCCTGTTTGACTGGCTTCGGGTTCGTTTTCTTTCGATCGTGGATAATCCTGGGCAGGCAATGAGCCATGCAGCCGCACGGGTCCCGATCTGGCTGGGCAGTAGATTATCATTCGAGGGTGCTTCGCGCGCGTTGGTCCCAGGGCCCTCGCGATTTCTTCGGCCGCTCACCTCGCGCCCTCGCGGCAGACGGCGAGGCCGACGACGCCGACTGTCAAGGCCCATGGCCCACCTTCTTGGGGCCGCTGTGACGACGCTAGTGAGGGCTCCGCATGGGGAGCCGCCATCTTTGCGACTCTGGCTGCTTGCTTCCAGCATTCTGGCCGACGCGTGCCAGGTTGCTGCGTAGTTTTGTGCCGAGCCTGTCACGAGTAACCTGATGCCTGTAAGAGTGTGCCCGCACGCATGTGCGCGGTCTTCGAGGGTCGGGCAGAGGCGAATGAAGGCTTCTGGTTGCGGTTTTTTCCCACCATTCTGGGAGGTCGCGCGCGCGTGCATGTGTGCGTCTTAATTCTTTTGCAGCAGTAGGCCTTTATCGGCCTTTCTCTTCTTCTGTTGCAATTTGGAAAATCTGGTTTAAAACGCATCCGAATAGAGGAGGCCAGAGTTCGCTCGAGAGTTTCGGGTTGTCGGCGGCGCCTGGCTGAGGGGGCGACCGCGGGAGCTGCGTTCTGTCTTCTTTTCTTTTCTCCTTCTGCGCACGCGGCGCGAGCTAGCTCAAAGGTTTCGGCTGGCGCGCAAGCTCGACCAGCGGGCGCGCATCTTGATGGGTCTCTGGAGTTGCAGCAGCTGAAGAATCGTATCTTTCTGGGTTTCACGTTTGTTAGGCTCAGATTTGTTGGACTGGTTGAAGCTTCCGCCACTCTGTCGCGATCTCGCTTCCTTTCGGTCTCACTGGTCCTCTTGGCCCCTTTGGGTACCCCAGGCATTATCTGGACTTGCTGTCGGAGGATTACGGGGCTCAATAATGCCAGATATCCATGTGAATTTCTCTTTAAGTGAGTGTGTGTGTGTGTGTGCGCGTGCGTGTGTGTGTGTGTATGTGTGTGTGTGTGTGTTTGTGTGTGTGTGTGTGTTTGTGTGTGTTTGTGTGTGTTTGTCGTGTGTGTGTGTGTGTGGGTGTTCGTGCGCTTGTATGTGCGTGCGTGTGTGTGTGTGTTTGTGAATGCGTGTGTGCGCGCGTCTGTGTGTGTGTGTGGGAGAGAGAGAGAGAGAGAGAGCGGGTGTGTGCGTGTTTGCGTGCGTGTGTATGTGTGTGCATGTGCGCGTGTGTGTGTGTGTGTGTGTGTGTTTGTGTGTGTGTGAGTGTGTGTGTGTGTGTGTGTTCGTGTGCGTGTGTGTGTGTGTGTGTGTGTGATTGTGTGTGTGTGAGTGCGGGTATTTGTGTGTGTGCGTGCGTGCGTGCGTGTGTGTGTGTGTGTGTGTGTGTGTTCGCGTGTGTGCGTGTGTGCGTGTGTGTGTTTGCGTGTTTGCGTGTGTGTGTAGGTTGCCACACAAGGAATTCATTTGCAATCCACCACAACAGGAGTCAAAGTGTAATCAGCCGCGACAAAGAATCCTGTTGTAATCCGCCACCACAGGATTTTTTTTTTGAAATCTGCCACACAATGATCAATTCATAATCCGCCACAAAAAGGAATCTTGCTGTAATCCAGAAGGAGTCAGCACGGAATCCGCTACAGAAGAGATCCGAATTGCCCAACGCCATCGCAATACAAATAATACACATTCGCAAGCAAAACAACAAATAAATCGAACAAGTAAAACAAATACCCTTACTAGAACCAGACCAAAAGGTTCCCAAGAGAACCCCAACAGGGCCACTGGAGACGCCCAAAGGCGCTTCAAGTGGACCACAAGACTGCCCAAACCCCCAACGATGGCCGAAGAGGGTCCCGAGACAGCCCAAGAGAGGCAGAAAAATGCCCAAACAAGCCCCAAAATGAGCCCCACGAAGGCCTGGAATGGCCATATTCATTGATGTTCGCAAGGTTGTGTCAGATTTTTGCATTACGCACCAATTTCTTAACACCAAAAGGGCTTCAAGACCCTACGCAAGCGACCGCGCGCCCTCGCGAAGTAGTCACGCTTTCCGACCCCGTACCGAGCAGGTCGAATGGCCTATGGCCCATCTCGCCACAGTGCCTGGGTTGTGGGTCATACGCCTCCAGGATGTTCGTTTGGATGTCGCGGGGGTTCTCTCGGGGGCCTCATGGGGACCGTTTTGAGATCTCTTGGGGGCCGTGTTGGGGCCTGTTGGGGTCTTGGAGGCCTCCTGAGAGTCTCTTAGGCCTCTTGGGGCCCTCTTGTGGCATCCTGGGGGCCTCCTGGGGCGGAAGACTCGGATTTTCGGTTCGTGTTCTCCATCTTGGGCTCGTCTTGGGGCTGTCTTTTGGCCGTCTTGGGCGCCTCTGGGGCCGTGTTAGAGCTCTCTTGGGTCGTCTTGCGAGGCTCGCGGGGGCCTCTTGGGGCGGTCTTGAAGGCCTGTTGAGTCGTCCTGGGGCGTCGGAATGTCGGAAAGCCGAGAACCCCAAACTCATTGAAACACCCTTGGGAAACTAATCATTTTGGCCTCTCGGGGCCCTCTTGGGAAGGCTCTTGCGGCTCTCTTGGGGCGACTCGAAGGCTTCTTGGGCCGTCTTGTGACTATCTTAGGCGTCTTGGACCGATCGTGCAGCGATTCGGGGCCCCCTTGGGCCGTCTGGACGGCCTCCTGGGGCCCTCTTGGCCCGTCTTGAGGCCATCTTGGGCCGAGCCCCAGAGGGCACGCTGGGAGCATCGGAAGATTTGGCAATTTGGAATAGGGGCTACGCGCCCAGGGGCGTTTGGCCCAGCACGCCTACCTCTTTGCAGCCTTCACCTGAGGACACTCCAACTCGTGCCTCAGGGCACGGTGGCGGATGTGTGTGTGCGCGCGTATGTGAGTGAGTGTATGCATATATGTGTATATATCGCGTTGTCTCTCTCCCTCTCTCTCTCTGTACCGCTTTACTCTAGAGGATTTCCCGGATCAGCTCGCTTTGCGAGGGCCCCGAGGCCCCAACTCTGGTTGCACCCATCAGTGAGTGCTCCATGGCCCTAAACGGGGCAGAGATGTCTGCCATGATTTTCAACGGCGCACCTGTAGGAGGGGAGGCTGCCTCGATACGCCCGTTTTGATACGCAACACGTGCCATGTTCCACACGTCCGTGCCAAAACGTTGCGTGTTGGCTCAGCGTCTTGGCCCACGTTTGGATCGCGAAAGAGACCTGCGTTTTCAGTCTGCGTGTGGAGCTCCGTAGCAATACGCTGCGTGTTGTTGCGTGTTGCGTGTCGGGGGGAGCTGAGAGGGGAGGGCGGGCCCGGATGCTCCTCCTTTGTTCTCCGAGGCTTGCAGTGCATGCCTTCGGGCCGCCTCCGGCCGCCTCGCGGACGCCGCCGCCCTCCTCGGCGAGGAGCGCGCCCGGCGCGGCGCGCTGCGTGCGACGCTGGCCGCGCTGGCGGGCTCCGTGGCCGCGCTGGACGCACAGCTGGAGCTGCTGGAGATCCAGGAGCCGGTGTGGAGACGTGGGCTTGCGGCCCGAGTGTCCTTTCCCACCCTCTGACCTAGCCAGCTGCAGTCGGGTCGCTGTAGAAGGAGCCCTTTCCGTTGGGGAGGGGCTCCGTGCTCCTTAAGTGTTTCGCAGCTTGCCTCAGGTTTTCCTGGTGTTTTCGACGGGACATCGAAGTTTGACCCATGGGAAAAAAGGAGCCTCGTTCCTTATTTGGGGTTCCTTAGGTCAACGCCCCGACTGTAGTGCTGGAATTGCAGCTGCGTGCCACTCTGAAGCTCTGTAGCGGCAGCGCGCACTCAGCATCGCCGCATTCAGGGACGTGGAGGTGGAGGAGGAGGAGGAGGAGGAGGAGGAGGAGGAGGAGGAGGGGGAGGAGGAGGAGGAGTAGACCAGCACGGGCCCCAGGACGCACCGCAAAGGGCGCTCCCCGTGCAGGCACGCGCCAGCTGCACAGCGTCGCAGAGGGGGCGTGGGCGGCCGGTGCCCTCTTCGGCTCCGAGCCGGCGGGCACCGACCGCCCACGCACCCAGACAGCCGACGCAGCGAAAAACGACCAAGGCTGTTTTTGTTTCGTCGCTTTCGGCCTCTGGGGGCCTCCTCCTCCTCCTCCTCCTCCTCCTCCTCCTCCTCCTCCTCCTCCTGCTCCTCCTCCTCCTCCTCCTCCTCCTCCTCCTCCTCCTCCACGGGACCGCTCCGTGTGTGCCGTGTGTGTGTGCGTGTGTGTGAGAGCTGAGACGTTTTAACTTCTCACTCTCGGGATCCAGTGCCACCGCGCACTATCTGGGATGATTTCGTTAGGCTTCTCGACCCTGACGGTTTCTAAGGTGTTCCCCGATTAGAAATCTAGTCGTGACGGGAGTGCCGACTTTCAAGTTTCGCGAGGGGGTCTGCCCTCACTATGCGCACAGCGGTCACGTGTAATGAGAGATTCATTGCTGACTCGACCAGATGCTGAGTACCACCACCACCACCTCCACGGGACCGCCAAACAACGATCCGGGACAAAACACACCTCCCGGGGATCCCGCAGGGGCAAAAGTCAAGAGATCGGAGGCCTGGGCACGCTGGCTCGTGCCAGGCTCGTCCTCGGGGCACGCACGGCTTGTGGGCGCACGGCCCTGGCCTCACCGGGAGGATGTGTGTGTGTGTGTGTGGCGCATCGCGACGGTGTCATCACCTCGCCGCTGGAAGAAAAAGGGGCTGGTTCAGGTTGGCGTCGCCCCCCCAGAGGAGTGCAACGCCGAGGTCGACCCCTGCTTCTGGTCTTCGTGACGGAGGCCGGCGCGGAGCCCGCCGCCACGGGATTGGGCCCGCGCGTCTGGCCACGTCCCAGGTTGTGGGCTGGGTTCTCTCTGAGAGCGCCGCGGGCGGGGATCGTCACCGCGGCAGCCCCGGTGACAAAATGATCCTCCTCCTCGTCCACCTTCCTGCTTCCTCCTCCTTCTCTTCCTCCTCCTCCTCCTCCACCTTCCTGCTTTCTCCTTTCTCCTTCCTGCTCCTCTTTTTGTTGTTCTCTCTCTCTCTCTCGCAACGCCGCGCTGCGATCCCCGGGCTCCGATGGCCCGCGCGTGCGGCCCCGCGGCCCGCACGCTGCCCGCGGAGCCGCCGAGCCCACGCCGGAGCTCGGACCATTTCCGGGGGGGGGCGGGGGCAGGGAAGGGGGGGAGGTAGGGGTCGAGCGGCGGGGCCACTCAAGGGATGTCGTAGCGGTTGCAGGCGACGTGGCACCTTGCCCGCAGCGGTGCACGTGGCGTGCCTTGCCAGTAACGCCGTAGGCGAGGTAGCGTCACCGCCTTCCGGTTGAGAGCAAGAAGTACTTGTACCCAGATCGGTTCGGCGTAAGGTTGGCCGTTCTCACCATCATCATCGTGAGGTGCCACACGGAGGTCATGTGGTCGTTCACGTGGCCACACAGGGCAGTAAGCAGGACTTTCATACGGCGGTGCGCAATGGCGATGTGCTCTTTGTACTCGTCATAGGAGGTGCGGCCCGCATCGTAGACGGCCTCTATGGTGCGGATCCGCAGCTGGAATTCTCTGCCCCAGTTGTCCCGGTAGTTGGCTGCGATCTTGTATGGATCTCTCGTGGTAGGAGCTCTTCTGGTGGCCATCGTAATTCAGCTGGTTGCCCTCGTAGCTGAGGTGGCCCTTGGAATTCTGCTGATAGCCCTCGCAGCTCCGTTGGTGGCCCTCGTAGTTCAGCTGGTGGCCGAGGTAGCTCAGTTTGCAGCCCTCGTAATTCAGCTGGTGGTCCTCGTAGCTCAGCAGTTGGCCTGGGTAGTTCTGGTGGTGGTTCTCGTTGATCGGTGGGTGGCCTTGCTAGTTCAGCTGGTGGCCCTTAAAGCTATGCAAGCGGCTCTCGTAGCTCTTGTGGCAGTCCTTTAGGAGCAGGGGGTGGTTCTCGCATCTCTGCGGGCACAGGCGGCTCAGTTGGTGGCCCTAGAAGCTCCGCTGGGTGTCCGTGTGGCTCAGCTCGTGGTCTTCGTAGTTCTGCTGGTAGCACCGCTGGCTCAGCTAGCTTCTCGAGGCAGCTACGGAGAGGTGCATCGGCGGACCTTGTGCACGGCAGCTCCCACGTTGTCATGTCCAGGGCCGCGTGGTGGTAGTAGCGTCGTCCCTGCTGGTCGAGGTAGCTGTTCCAGCCAGGTGGCAGGGAGGCTGGTGCCGGTGGCTCTCGCAGTTCGGCTGGTAGTTCTCGCAGCTTAGCCTATGGTCCTCGAAGCTCTGCATGTCGTTCTCGTAGCTCAGGTGGTTGCCCTCGTCGCTCCTCTGGTGGTCCACGAAGCCCTGCTTGTGGCCCTTGTAGCTCAGCGCGTGGTCCTAGTAGCTCTGCAGGTGGTCCTCATAGCTCTGCTGGTGGCTGTCCTTGCTGAGCAGGTGGCCCTTGCAGTTCAGCTCGTCGCCCTGGTAGCTCGGGAGGCTCTCGTAGTTTTGCTTGTGGACCGCGTAGCTCAGGTTGTGGCACTCGTAGCTCCGCGGGTAGTCCTCGTAGCTGAACTGCTGGCTCTCGAGACTCTCTCGTGGCCTTTGCAGTTGAGCCCGTCGTCCAAGTAGCTCTGCGGAGGGCTCTCGTAGCTTTGCCTGTGGCCTGTGTGGCTCAGGTTGTGGCCCTCGCAGCTCAACAGGTAGCCCACAGCTGAGCTGGTGGCTCTTGAAAGCCCGATCGTGGCCCCTGCAGTACAGCTTGTCGCCCTGGCAGCTCTGCTGATCTGATGGCCATAGTAGCTGTACCTGGTGGTCCTCGTAGCTTTGCTGGTGGCTCGTGTGGGCTCTGCGTGTGGCTCCTCGTAGTTCGGCTCTCGGGGCTGTGCCCGTGGCTCTCGCAGTTCGGCTGGTCGCCCTGGCATCTCTGCGAGAGGCTCTCGCAGCTCTGCTCGTGGCCCGCGTGGCTCGGCTGGTGGTCCTCGCAGCCCGGCCTGTGGCCCTCGTGGCTCAGCGAGTGGTCCCGGCAGCTCAGCCCGCGGCCCTCGTAGCTCTGCTGGGGGCTCTCGTAGCTCAGCAGGTGGCCCACGTACCTCCGCCAGTGGCCCTCGGAGCCACTAGGTGCGGCGTGCAGTCGCACGGCGCCTGGCGAGGTGAGCCCCGCGCGCCAGCGCGGCCGTCGCGAAGGCGTCGGGCTCTTCCTTCAGGCCGTGCTCGTCGTAGTTGTAGTCGTAGTCGTAGTCCTCCTCATTGTCTGCCTTCTTGGTTGCCTCCTTCGCTTCCCCGCGGTTCAAGTCGGAGTCGTCGGCTGTCAGGTCGTTGTACTCCACTCTCCAATTGCCTCGAGGAGAGGGGGAGGAGGAACTTGAGGGAAATGGGACCAGCGAGGGCCAGTCCTTCTCTTCCTCGCCCTGTGGTTCCCGAAGTTCTGCTCCTTGCTGTCGTGGCTCTGCTGGTGTCCCTCGAAGCTCAGCGGGTTGGTTTCCGTAGAACATTTGGAAAGGCGGACCAATCTCGAAGTAGTATGCGCCCCTGTTGTGGCTGCATTCCTGGTCGCACTGGTCGCACTTGTTGCCAGTGCCGCATTGGAAGTCGGGCCGGTACCTCTATGACGATGTACTTGACCTCTGGCGCGGGAGGCGATGAAGCTCTAGTCAGGGTCCCCTGCCTTTGCCACTGGGTGCTTGAGCGTAGAGCTTCACCTCTCAGCAGGCCACTGTCATAGAATCGTCTTTCCTGGCGCACTTGCTGTCGTACTTGCCAGACCGAAGGCACGCCTCGCATGCACTCTGACGCCGTTGACGGGCGAGACGGCGTGCAATTGTAGCGCCATGCAAGTATGGTCGTAGGCTCGTATGCTGTGGATGTAGGGCCGCCCTGACGTTGGGCAGCCCCCCGATGCCATGGCGATGAGGTGCGACGCGCGCTGGACGCAGACGGCCTGACACAGCACGGGCCAATTACTGAGCGCAACAGCGTGCACGGCATAGTGATTGTGGCCGAACATGGCACGACAGTGCCGCTCTCGGACATAGCGTTCGTGGGCGACGGCACCATCATGCCCATCATGCCAGCCGCACTGATGTACAACGCCATGTGCAAAGCTCTGGCAGTCCAGATGTATTCCTAGCACGCGGACATCCATTCAGAGTCGCACATGTCAAGGCGGCGGCACTAATGTCTATTCGTGGTCCAGGGGGCAAGCTGGCTAGGAGATCGAATTGGTACGATCATAGTGGTATACTGCGCGGGACATTCACAGTAGGTGGAGATGTGCTGGCACCTGTCGTAAGGAACTACCTGCACCTCGGGTCAGTAATTCTTGCTAGCTGCGCTATGATGCCAGAAATCCGGCATCGGGCCACGACCACCACTGATACTCTAACTGTATTGCACACGCGTGTGTCCGCACCCCTTGCACTTAACGATGGAACGCACGTGGTGGTTGCAGACAGCTTGGTAATTTCAGGCTGACTTTACAATGCAGGCGCGTGGCCATGTCTCACGATTGGCAAGTCCCGTCGAGTTGAGACGGAGGTCATGAAGGCATCTCGAACTGAGGGCAAGGTCGTGTTCGCAGAGGCATAATGCCTCTGCGACACACATGATGATGCCGCATGATCATGTGTGTCGCACGCGCAGGGGCTAGCGCGCCCCCGGAGGCCGCCACCGAAAACCCTAATCAGTGCAGCACGCCGAAGACTTCTAGCACCCTTCTTGTGCACAGGGCCGAGGGTGGCGCTTGCACTGCCTGGGAAGCACTGGAACGCACTTGGAACGCACGACGAGCGAGCACGTTCACGTGGCTTGGCATGGCTATGTGGACGACTGCATGTGGCTGCATACGTCTGTGCCGAGATGCGAAGACATGCTGCCGCCGCTGGACGACTTTCCACCATGGGAGGAGCTGGTACGAAATAATCGTTGTGCATGGAAGAGGATCGTCGGATGGGCACTGCACGGGACGGCACAGGCACACGCGCAACACATCGGCCAGAGAAGTCGAGGCAGCCTTCGTTGAGGCAGTCCGACCATGTGGTGCATTCGAACGAGTGTACACGGGCGGTAACGGTATGTTGGTGGACCCTCCTGCCCAGATTGCAAGGCCAGTACTCGCGTGTCCATGGCGTGGCGGAACGAACGGCCTTCCGAAGGAAGGCAATTGCCAGCCAACGCAGGCAGCAAACAGCGCAGACAAACGTGCCAAACGGTCAGTGTCACTCACGCCTGTCTACTTCTCCACAACATGCACCACTTAGCGAACCATCTGGCATCAGACCGTCCTCGATGCCTATACATCCTGCTCAGCGATCCCGCCATGTGCTGGTCGGTACCGACATCAACGATTCCAGGGGCGTGCCCAGCAGACCGCATTATTGATTTGGATTTCGCTGCTACACAAGACGGCAAGGCCTATGCGGTGGCCCTTAGCAGACGTCAAGTAGTTGTTCTGACCATTCGAGCAGAAGGCCCCGCAACAGAGCATGCGACGGATGTTTCGCGATCGATGTCTCAGGTAAATGCTGGATGCGAGCTGCTAGTGGCCAACCCAGCGATGCCGACGTTTTCGATCGTTGTGCTACTACCCGACCCCCCTGCAGCCATGCACCACTCACCACCTAGAGTTCATCATTATACCGAACAGTGTCCTGCTCGGCTATTTCTGTTCGAGGCATTTGCAGGAGCTGCTGCCCAGAACGCACCCGGGGGGACACACAGAGTAGAATTTTTGTTTTTGAGTCTACACTCGGGGCGAAGGCGGGCTGGTGCCGTGCAGGCACAAGTGGTGTGAGCTCACACCAGAGATCGACACGTTGTTGTGTTGCCCCCCCCCCCGCGAGACATGGTCGGCCTCCAGGTGGGCCGGAGGATCTGGACCTCCGCCCCTGCGCACTCACGATGAATTCTGGGGCGAGGCAGCAGTGACACCACGGCAGATGGAGCAACTAAGAGTAAGCAGCGTTGTGCCATGCGCCATGGTGAAACAGTTTGCAGAACACACGGTGGTTGGTACGTCATGCTGAGTGGAGCACCCACAGCCATGCAGTCGGAGGCTGCAGGCAGTCACGCCGTTTACATGGCACCCGTTACGAGCTACCACATCGCCACCTGCTGCCACGTGCACGGACTTTGACCAGTGTGAGCATGGGCAGACGTCCAGGGCACCTACATGCATCTTTGCCTTGCGTATGCCAGGCCTGCATTCCAGCCTAGTCGTTACAGCAGGCAACTGGAGATGCTCGCACGTATGAGAGGACGCGACACACTACTGGGCTACGACGCTGCGAACAAGGAGTGGAGAACGGCCAGGAACAAAACGCATCCACCACAACTGTGCAAATGCTCGGCGGACCCCACGGTATCAGCAGCGCAAGCAATGTGGGAAAGAGCGTGTTCTACCGCTGCTGGCGGAAAACCGGGGGGGGTCACTACCGGTTCGAACCCCTCCCCCCCCCCCCCCCCCTCCGGAAAACCGGGGGGGGGTCACTACCGGTTCGAACCCCTCCCCCCCCCCCCCTGCTCATCATGAAAAGGGGGGGGGGGTCACTACCGGTTCGAACCCCCCCCTCCCCCCCCCCCCTCGAAAACCGAGTGGGGGTGCGGACAGTGGTGGGGACGGTGTTGGTGGGGACAGTGGTGAGGGGACAGCGGGACAGTGGTGGGGACAGTGGGGGGACAGTGGTGGGGACAGTGGTGGGGACAGTGGTGAGGGGATAGCGGGACAGTGGTGGGGACAGTGGGACAGTGGGACAGTGGTGGGGACGGTAGTGGTGGGGACAGTGGTGGGGACAATGGCGGGAACAGGGGGGGACAGTGGACAGTGGTGGTGACGGTGGTGGTGGGGACAGTGGTGTGGGGACAATGGGAACGAGGTGGAAACAGTGGGACAGTGGAGGGTACAATGGTGGTGGGGACAGTGGTGAAGGCGGTGGCGAGGACGGCGGTGGGACAATGGGACAGAGGTACAGTGGGGACAGTGGTGGGGACAGTGGGGACAGTGGTGGGAACAGTGGGACAGCTCAGTGGGACAGCGGAGGAGTCAGTGGGACAGTGGGGACAGTGGGGATAGTCGGGCAGTGGTTGGGGCCGTGGAGACAGTGGGGAGAGTGGAACCGTGGTGGGAACAGTTCTGGGGACAGCGGGGACAGTGCGACAGTGGTGGGGCCACTGGTGGGGACAGTAGGGGCGGTGGTGGAACCAGTGGGGACAGCGGTGGTGAGGACAGTGGTGCTGGGAACACCAGTGGGGGATGTGATGCGGACGGTGGTGGGGACCGGGAGTCGTTTGCTGGCGGTGAGTAGGGGGGGGGGGGGGGGGGGGGGGGGGGAGGGGGGGGGGGGGTTCGAACCGGTAGTGACCCCCCCCGGTTTTCCGGATCCGGAGGGGGGGGGGGGGGGGGGAGGGGTTCGAACCGGTAGTGACCCCCCCCGGTTTTCGAGCGGGAGGGGGGGGGGGGGGGGAGGGGTTAGGGAGGGGGGGGGGTTTGCCGGGGGAAGGGGGGGGGGGGGGGGGGGGGGCGCAGGGGGGGGGGGGGATTTTCGGAGGGGGGGGGGGAGACCCCCGGGTTCCGGAGGAAAAGGTTGGCAATTTTCCACAGTAAAGCGGCGGTGGATCACGCTCTCTCCAATGTGGGAACAATCGGATACAGACGTAGCTGACGCTGCTGCGTTTTTTCGTTTCCTGGGATCCGTGCCACAGTGCTGACGAAGGGTGGGCCCCAGATGTTGCTCCGAGGTCCCACGGAACTCGCGGGACCGACCCAGTTCCATGTTTTTTCAGGGCCCCCGACAGTCGAGGGCCCTGCTACGCCTCAGGGTTTGGTGGCCGATCCCATGGCCACCCCGCGGCCCAGTGTCCCCCCAGGGCAGATGGGGAGCAGGAGTGCGTAGACGCGTTCGACTTGTCAGGACTTTCGCAACGCTCGGAGATAGCGCAGACAGGTGTCAGGCCCACAGTGGCGTTTCCACTGCCCCTTCCCTCACATGTTCTCCGATCGAATGCGATCAGGAAGCGAATGACGCACAGTCGTCAGACTGCCAGGCAGCGTCGCGCCGCGCGGGCGGCTGCTGACAGACAGAGGCGTTTGATAGAAGCTGCCCCCTGGAGCTCACTTCCCGAGTTTGGTGCAGGCCTCTGTCTGCCAGGGTGCTAGAGTGGACGTCGTATCGAGTATCCCGGGTATCGATGCGCAGGGGGCGAGCGGCCGTCTGGCGAAGTTGCCACCGCCGCCGCCGCGGCCGCTCGCTCCCCACTGTGCCAGGTGACCACTTCCCAGCCCGCCAGCTCCTCGACAGCTGCTTGCCAGCAGCATGCCTCTCTTTGCTCTTGCCAGGGGCCCACGTGACCACGGCAGCTGGTAACGGTGCACCCGGTTGCGCATCATACGCGCGAGGCCCCCCTTTTGCGAGTGACCTGCGATGCTGCGCCCGCAGGTTCTCGTCCCTCCCTCCGCGCGCCTTCGCCTGGCGCTGCATTGGATGTTGAGGGCTGCATGACGTGCAGATGACCGATGGTGTTGTTATCCGCCGTCTGTCGCTCGTGCTGGCGATGGGTGAAGACAACTCGTCCTGGCCGGGCTAACGACGGCAGCGCGCGTGCTCGGACTATGGCCCGGCGGGGTGCTATAGTGGACGTGGGGCGCGGGTTCGTGCCGAAGCGACCCGCCTGTTGGCTCCCGTGGGTGGGGGCGCCCATCGCGGTCCGCGGGGTGGCCGTTCCCTGCCAGGGGGCGGTGGAGCCGTGGACCTGTGGCCATCAGTCACCCCGCCAATGGCCAGAACTGTTGCCATTTCAGCACGAGCATGTTGAGCCACCAGTATCAATCGCTCGGTGGGTCCGTTTGGGGTGCCCGTCTCTGCGCCTCGGTGGTTCCGTTGCCGCGCTTGCAGGGAGTCGAACGAAGATGGTTTGTCCATTCAGGTCCCAGAGCAAAATGAAACCACAGATGAGGAAAAAGACGCGTCTCAAATGCAACCTCTTTGTTCTGGGAAACGAAGACAAAACGAATCTCGCGCGCTGGAAAAATAGTTTGTCCATGCAGGTGCTGCGCTTAGTCACAATATGCCGCACATAGATGCGCGGCAGGGCTGCCCGCAAGAGTCACACGAGCACCGAATGAAGCCACTTGTTCTGCATGTTCCCATCACTCTTGTGCAGTATGAGACACCATCGGTCCTCAGAAACCTCTTGCCAGGGAACGCGCCGCTTTGGCTCGTTTTAGAGAGCAGCCGAACTCACTCCTGCCCTTGCCCCTGGCGTATGGATAGCCGCACTGTTTGTGCCTTCGTCTTGTTTCGTGCCGTCTGGGGGCCTAAGATAACCTTACTTACACTCAGGTAATCCATAGACCGCACAAGACAATTCAATGTTTACCACAGGAGTCGATGTTGCCGCGACTGACACCGTGCCATTACCTTGCTGCTGTACTGTGCTGTCACCCATGGCGCCCCAACACGAGTACGTGAGCCTCACGAATATTGTGCGAGCTGCGTGCCCGGTTTTGCTGACAGGATCACAGCTGAAAAAAGCGTCGCAATCCAGAACCCCTCCTCCTCCTCCTCCTCCTCCTCCTCCTCCTCCTCCTCCTCTTCCTCCTCCTCCCCCATCCTCAACCACCTTCCTCCTCATCCTCCTGCTCCCCCCTGATAAGAGAGGAGAGCAGCAGAGGAGGAGAAGGAGGAGGAGGAGGAGGAGAAATATCCGAAGAGGAGCGGCAACAAGGCGATGGCGGAGGAGGAGGAGGAGGAGGAGGAGGAGGAGGAGGAGGAGGAGGAGGAGGAGGAGGAAGAGGGGGAGGAGGAGGAGGAGGAGGAGGAGGAGGAGGAGGAGGAGGAGGAGGAGTGGTACTGCATGCGGTCCCCCTGACCATTTTCGGTACACCTCTCGCACACCTCTTAGCCCCATGGGGAACTCCACCGAAGTGGTACTGCATGCGGTCCCTCAGCCACTCCGGCACACCCATCGCACGCTCCGTGGCCCCGTGGGGTGCTCCACCGCAGCCCAAAGTGGGGGCTGTGTTGCATGGCGGCCTCCCCGCCCATTTCGCCACGTCCCTCGCGAGGATCTTGCCGCCATTGGGAGCTCCCCTGGGGGCCCCGGTGGACGCGTCCACACGCGGCTCCCGCCCGCATATTTTGGTGCACTGCTCGCGCGGACTGCGGCCCCAGATGGGAGCTCCGCCCGTGGCCCCAGAAGGGAAGTCCGCACGGCGGGCGGGGGCCCATCTTGGGATGCCATCTCGCGGGTAGGTAGGTAGGTGTCCTCCCGTAGAGGATTGTATTTTGGGCCCTCGGGCTCGGGTCCTTTGGCAGAGAGTTGCAGGGCCGGGACGGCGACTGCTTCGACTCCGCGACGTCCGCCCAGGGAAAGGGCGGGCTCAGTCATGCGTGCAGGGGGGGAGGGGGAGGGCGGGGGGGCAGCCCACGGCTGCCCGGCCCGCTCCGGCCCGCCTCCGATCCCCTGCCTGCGCAAAAGGGACCGCGCCTTTGCCCGAAAAGCGAACGCGGTGGGGAAGAGGAGGGGAAAGCCTGGGGAGAGGCTCCTTTCGGGGACCTCTCCGGCAGGGGCCCCCGCCCGGACCCCCGGCCGCCTCATGTCGACGCAATACGCAACTGCGGGACTAGGAGTACGGAGGGAGTGGGGGCCACCCCTGGAGACAAGAAGGATTTCGGACTCCTGTGGCCCTGCCCAAAAGTCTGCCTTCTCCTTCTCGGGGAAGACCGCCAGCGCAGCCGCCTCTGCATACTGAGCACGGAGGTCCTCCTCGAGGCCTTGGAGTTCCCTGTGCCATTCCACGTCCCCTCCAGTCTTCTTTCCAGTGCTCAGTGGAATTTTTTAATTCCACGCGGCGTTCGGGACTAATATTAATCATTGCCCTCGAGGCATGGGCGCCTCGAGCGATGGGGGTCGCGCGCGCGAGTGGGGGAAATATAAATAATGCCGCTACTCAAATAATGCAAACTAGCATGAGCAGGGAGGAATATGCAGGATGCCGGAGGAGGAGGAGGAGGAGGAGGAGGAGGAGGAGGGGTAGGAGGAGGAGGAGGAGGAGGAGGAGGAGGAGGAGGAGGCGGAGGAGGATCGTGGCCCCATGATGGGGCTCCAGGTCCCGTGCCAGAGGCAGTGTCCGCACGCGGCACTCCGCCCAGTTCGGCACAGCCCTCGCACGGGTCGTGCCCCCTGAGGCGCTCCACCTACGGCCCCAGCAGGAAGGTTTGCATGTGCCCCCCCCCCCCCCCATGCAGGCGCATCCCTCACACGGATCGCGCATATGTGTGTATATATATATATAGAGAGAGAGAGGTTCATTGCCAACATTGCGTGGCATTGCGAAATGTTAGGTTCTTCGCCAGGCTAAGATCTTTAGAAGGCATCCTAGTCCTCCAATTCTCCGTCGTCGTCGTCGTCCTCCTCCTCCTCCTCCTCAACCATCCCTTCTCGTGCACGCGTTTCTCTCCATTGGAGATGTCGTTCGAGTACCTAAGGGGCTAGTAGGCCGTTTCGGTTAGACAGAGCACATACATGTTGCCGCTGCCACCATCGAAATATTGTCCGCAAGGCAGGAGCCCATCTAGCATTCGAGAGAGGGCGCGCGCAAAAGGATTTAGAGGGGTCTGGCGTGTTTCTGCCACAGCCCAAGGATGATTCGAGGCCAGATGTCCGTTTTCAGAGTCGACTACCGGCGAGCTGTCCAGGCGACGCCGATCCTTGACCGCCTCGGCCGACCACGAAGGCAGGAAGCGGCGCTGGTCACGCCAACGTCTTCTGCGCGGCAGGTCCAGTGCTGATGCCCTGAAACCTCCATGGCGACCGTTCTGGCTCGAGCTGATTTGCAGCATGCCCTCCCCAGGGCGATCTGCCTGGGCCAGCCGCGCCTGCGGGCGCGGCGCCGCGCGCCGGCGGGCGCTGCTGGTGGCCCTCGCCGCGTGCCTGGTCGTGGGCTCGCTGCCGAGGCGCTGCCCGGGGCCGCGGTGCTCTCCGGAGCAGGGCCTCCGAGGCGCTCACGGCGGGCCCGCCGCCGGCCTGGCTGCCGTGGCGGCGACTCCGAGGGCCGCCGCGCCGCCTGGCCAGGGGGCGCTCTGGCCGGAGGTGCCCGCGTACACCCTGAGCGACGGGGTGCGGATGCCGAAGATCGGCTTCGGGACCTACCGCGTCCAGCCTGGCGAGCAGACCCGCCGGGCCGTGGCGGCGGCCCTCGAGGCAGGCTACCGCATGGTCGACACGGCGCAGGTCTACAAGAACGAGAGGGATGTTGGCCAGGCCATCCGAGATTCTGGCCTGCCGCGGGAAAGCGTGTTCGTGGCCACCAAGGTCTGGGACGATTCCCACGGCTTCGAGGATGCCCAGAGGGCTGGCAGAGCGAGCGTCGAGCAGTTGGGCTTGGAGTATACGGACCTACTCCTCATGCACTCGCCCGGGCAGAGGATGGTGGAGACCTACGACGCTCTGTTGCGCTTGCGGGAGGCCGGCGTTACCCGCTCCGTGGGCGTGGCCAACTTCGGCATCAAGCATTTGGAAGCTCTCCGAAGGTCTGGCAGGCCACCACCGGCAGTGAACCAGATCGAGATGCACCCCATTGTCTATCCGGAGCGTGAGGCGCTCGTGGAGTATTGTCGGCGGCACGGCATACTGGTGCAGGTCGGATTAGTGGTAACGTGTGGGGGCAATGTTTGGGAGGCGCCGCAGTAATCACATGTTTCTAGCATTCTTAGACGACACGCAGGCGCACCGCTGGAAAGCACTCTGGACACTTCGGGGGCTCTCTGGTGCTCTCCGCTTGCCTCTGGATTCATTGCCTCGCGATACTACCGCTAATCCGAGCAGGCGTACGGCTCGCTGCTCTCTGGCAAGGAGGCAGCCCTTGCCCACGGGGCGTTGGTCGAGCTGGCCGCCGCCTTGGGGCGCCCTGTCGGCCAGGTGCTGCTGCAGTGGGGCCTGAGCCGTGGCTTCCAGGTGATTCCCAAGAGCATCGATCCGATCAGGATGAAGGAGAACCTGGGCGCGCTCGGCGTCGCGCTGAGCAGCGAGGAGGCCAGCGGGCTCGAGGACGCCATGCAGGACATCGGCAGCCTCGGAGTGTACTGGAACCCTGTCGACAGGGCTCCCGTGGACCTCGGCGAGAATCGACAGCTGGAAGCGGCACTGTTGGGCTCGATGCCAAGCTGGGGCCCGGTGGACCCAGCCGACCTGCTGGAGCTCCCAGACTCCGTCCTCGCGGATGCTGCCCGAGAGGCCAACCGGGCCACGAACGAGAGAGAGGCGAAGCAGACCGCCTCCGACCTGCTGGAGACGCTGGTCCCCGTGGGCGGCCTCCTGACGCTGGTCTTCTTTGCTGCCGTCGTGAAGGTCCTCTTCTTTCTGTGAGGAGTGATGGGGAGGAGAAGTAGGGGGACGCATGCGACCCCTACCCCTACC
This sequence comes from Prorocentrum cordatum, assembly GCA_963575745.1. Taxonomy (NCBI): domain Eukaryota; class Dinophyceae; order Prorocentrales; family Prorocentraceae; genus Prorocentrum; species Prorocentrum cordatum. The sequence goes on along the minus strand of CAUYUJ010020775.1, from coordinate 14,965 downwards.
CCCCCACGATTTCTAATGGGCAGGGTGGGGTTCACTTTGCTCGGGAGCTCCCGAGCGGAGTGAACCCCACCCTCCCTCCCAGAAATCGTGGGGGGCAGGGGTAGGGTTCGCATGTGGCCCCCTAAGAAGTGAGGAGGATGAAGGGGAGGAGGAGGAGGAGGAGGAGAGGGAGGAGGAGGAGGAGGAGGAGGAGGAGGAGGAGGAGGAGGAGGACTGAGGAGGAGGAGGAGGAGGAGGAGGAGGAGGAGGAGGAGGACTGAGGAGGACTGAGGAGGAGGAGGAGGAGGACTGAGGAGGAGAGGGGGAGAAGTGAGGAGGATGAGGAGAAGGAGGAGGAGGAAGAGTTCCCCGGGCCAGCCGCCACCTCCCTCCACTCCGTCGCAGACCCTCGCGCGCTGCTCCTTGTCGGAGGACGCCAGCCGTCCACGGACACCGATCCCGGTCAGGCCGATCTCTTGCTCGAGGCTGGGCCAGCAGGGCGAGTTCATCGACCCACGGCCACGTATTGGCCTGGTCAGGACCAGCGTAGACGGATCGTTGGTGTCCTCTCATCCTCACTTCCAGGTGCGAGTGCCTGCACGCATTTTCGCCCTGCCTCGCCCCTCCTCTTTTGGCCGGTGCTTTTGTGCTTCTGGCATGCGCCAGGGTTTTTTAGCAGATGGTACGCGTGACAGCCGCCCTTTGGCATCCACGCTGCCCCTCCCCCAGAAGAAAAAACTGTTCAGTGGCGATCGGAGGCGAGACCGCTTGCGCGACCACACCCTGTCGACATGTCATTGGCGGTGTGTGCGCCCGTGCGCTGCGCCGTCGACTCGGGTTCCTGGCCTTGCACTTCGATATACTAGCCGGCCGCTCTGCGGTTGATCGGGAGTTTCTGTATGTAGGACAGGAGGCATGCGATTGTGGGCGAGAAGAGAATGAGCGAAAGGCGGTGGCATCCAGTCGCTATCGCTCCCATGCTGGCAACCTCCACCTTCTCCTCCACATTCTCCCAGGAAATCCCGTGAGGTCCCTGGAGGTCGTTCCTCCGCCTCCTCCTCCTCATCCACCTCCAACTTTCCTCCTCCTCCTCTTCCTCCTCCGTCTCGTCGTCGTCGTCCTCCTCCTCCTCCTCCGGTATCCTACATATTCCTCCCTGCTCATGCTTGTCAGCGTCCTCGGGGGCCTCCCTCGGGGGGGCGATTTGGCCACTTTGTGAGGGTGTCTCGAGCGGGATTCCTAGATTGGGAAAAGGCTGTCTCGACTTCTGCGAAGATATCTCGAGCGAGAGCCCCGGACTGGGATACGCCCAGTACGTCCCAGCGCGCACCGACGCGCGCAGGCAGATCCCCGGGGGCGCTGTTGGGGTTGGCCTTTTGAGGACGTCCCACGCGAGCGCGCCGGTTCGGAATTCGTCGCCAGATTTCCCGGATTTCCTGGAAACAGGGCCTGAGGGCTTCCTTGTGGAGGCTTTGGGGGCGTGTTTTTTGAGGGTATCTCGCGCGCGAGGACGCTGGTTGGGAATTCGTCGCCAGATCGCCCCGAAACGGAAACAGGGGGGGCCCTCTGAGGGCCTCCTTGGGGAGGGCCAGTTTTGTGAGGGTGTCCCGCGCGAGGGCGCGTGTTTAGAGTTCGCCGCTGGATTTTTTGGAGACAGAAATCGGGCGCCGGTTAGTGGGCCCGTGCCCTCGTGCGGCTGGGGGTCAGTACGATGTGAGTTCTCAAGACGAACTAACCAACTCACGTTTCGGTATCTGTCAACAAACATACAGTGCCGTTTTTAATACATGCTCCGCGTGCGGTTTATGTATTAAAAACTGCAGGGATTTAGTATTAAAACAAAGATGAGTTCATGCATAAATTTATTAATGAATTATTCATGTTTTGAAATCCTATATTTAAACATCCGATGCATTTAAAACTGCCCTGTAGATTGGGCATTTCGTGGTGACATGATCGCCCTCCTGTCGAGCGAGGCCCCCCAGAGACTCTGCGCGCCTACTCCTGGGGCGGGTGCGTCGGGGACTGGTGAGGCGAGGCTTGAGATGTCCCCCTGACCGTGGAACTTAGCCTCGATCATTCAGCCTATTGCTCCTACTGCTGCTGCTGCTGCTGCACAGCCCTTCCTTGTGAGTTCGGTCCTCGGTTTGAATCAGCCGCGCTGGCGTCCCTTTCCTTCCTCCTGATCCCCCTCCTCCTTCCTCTGCCCTCCGCATGCCCAGTTCGGTACATTCCTTACAATTCTCGTGGCCCCATGGGGAGCTCCGCCGAAGCCGCCAGGAGGAAGTATTGCAGGCAGTGCCTCCTACTATTTCGACACACCCCTCGCACGTTTCGTGGCCTCAGGGAGCTCCACCGAAGACCCCTGGGAGTGATAGTGCATGCGGTCCCCCAGCCAGTTCGGCACACCCCTCACACGTTGCGTGGCTCCGTGTGGAGCTCCACCGAAGTCCCCAGGGAGTGGTATTGCATGCAGTACCTCCCACAATTTTGGCACACCCCTCACACGCTTGGTGGCTTCATGGGGAGCTCCACCGAAGCCCCCGCAGGGATTGTCCCGGCACACCACTCACATGTTTCGTGGCCCCATTGGAGGCTCCACCGAAGCCTCATGGGGGCCCCCGATGGCCAGGGGGTGGTGCTGCATAGCGTCCCCCCGCCCATGTCAGCACACCTCTTTCAATTTTTGTCCGTAGCCATTTCTTGGCTCTGGTAATACATTTCTCGAGGTAGCGCAGGCGCTGTTCCTCTCTGGACCACAGGTGGCTGCTGAGCCAGGTCCTGAGTCTTTCTTTTCGGCCACGCACAGCGTGCACATGTTGTGTACCGCGCCTTCTCGGAGCTCTCCCTGTACACAGGCTTCCCTCACACCAGTGCAGCGATGGGCCGCAAAGGTATTCGCAAAGTCTTGTGAAGACCACGTGAATGAAGAGAGGCGCAGCGGCGGAAGGGCTCGCCGTCGCGAAGCAGATTGCAGCTCTCCTACCCGTTCGCACTCGAGATCTCTTGGTCGCCGTGGTGACCGATCGTCGTCCGAATCAACAGCCTCCCCTCCCTGCCGATCGACTGGCATGACAATCGACCAATTCACTGGCAACGTGGAGTCGCTATCCCAGCTTGTTGCCATCCCGTCGATGGACATGAACACCATCAAACAAGTTTGCAAAACGTCTGTTGACCTTTTGTGCCGTTCTTACTGACCAAATGATTATCCTCAGCCGTGAGTAATACTCCCGTCGCCAAGAATTATAGACATGTGTTCCCTTTTCCTTGAACCGATGGACCTTAGGATGGAAGAGTTGAGGAAGGACTCCATTGACAATGCGTCCGTAGGCACGCATGGCAAAGATGAAGTTATGGGCCCAGCTGGCCATGCCCTCCAGTCCAAGGTTGCGACCACTGGGGCCACGCTGATGGAGCTCTTTAATCGCCAGAATCTCGCAGCAGATTGCTGACGGCCTCTCGACGCCTACCCCGAGGAGCTCGCGGCCAGACGTGCCCAGGTGTCAGCCCGTCCAGAGCGCCCAGGACCAGACATGCAAGCTGGCGCTGCTGGGGTCCCCACGCAGCATGCTGGCGAACGACCTGCGCGCCATCGGGGACGCCCGCCTGAACACCCTCGCGCTATCAGCGGAGGCGACGAAGATCGTCGCCCGTGCTTTCGACATGAGCGAGTATGAGACCTTCCACTTCGAGACCGCGTTGGCGGCGTTCCTGGACGTTCCCTGGCCTTCGCCACCCTCCTTATAGCTCGCGCTGAGGACCCGCCGTGACCTCGACTTCCAGGGTCGCCAGCTTGCTCTTTCGCTAGGCAGAGTGCGCAACCTTCTACTGACTTGCTGAAAACTCGAGGCCATGAGGTCGGGAGCTCTGGGGTTGACGGTTGCGTGCACATCGCTCGCGGAGTGCGCGGCTCGGCGCTTGCAGTCAACATGTCGGTCAGCGACACTGGAGCCGTCGAGATCGAGGTGATTCGTGACACACCTGTGGAGTTTGGCATCGCGCAGCACGCAGGCGCTCTTGGGCTGGCTGCGCAGACTCAGCTTTGTCGGCCCTTTCGGCGCTGAACCTGATTGCTCCAGCGCTGCAGGCAGTTTCCCTCTGTTCCCCTCGTCCCCTTATGATGAGTGCGCTTGTCCAGAGAATACGATGTCGTTGTTCATGCCATCTCCGCCCCTCTCGATCCGCACATGGAACTGCGAAACGCGCGCGGGCGCGGTCCGCTCCCAGTACGCTCGCGCATATGAGAAAGATTTCAAATTCACCGCATTGCGTAGGAAGTACGACATAGCTGCTACACAAGAGACACGGTCATACCGGTGACATCAATGAATTGGAGCGCGAGCTCCGCGCGCGCAAGTTCGGCTACTCGTTTTTCGAGGGTTCCAACCGTGAAGGCGGAGATGGCACTGCCATTTCTCCCGCCTTCGCCTGCGCGTTCCACGAAATACGGCATAAGACGATCATCGCGGGTAGGATTCTCAAGAGTGTTTTGTTGTTGGAGCCCAAGGAGAATTGCATGTGATATTCACCTCCCCAACATATGGCCCGTGTTGTTATTTACTGGTGCCCTTTGCACGTCGCCGTCCGACTTTAACCCGCGCGCGCCCGGCGGCAGCGACCGCGCGGCCCACTGCGCCCCGATGGGCGGCTTCAATTTTGTTCTTGAGAAGGAGGAGAGATCCAGAGGCGACGGGGGCCTGCTGGAGACACCTCGCACTGTGAAGTATTTCGCAAGCCCCCCCCCTGCCCCACCGAGCTCTTCCAGGACCGGGGCGCGCGAAAGGGTGCATAGAAAACTGCCCATGACACTTCCAGGAGATCGATCGTCTGCGCGCCTCCCCCCCCCCTGCCCTCTTCCGGGATGTCGCGGCTCATGCTGCGGCCCTGAGGTTTTTCACGGCCTTCATGGCCAGTGGCCGCGTTCCACTGATGGCTCCCCTGGAGCTGCTCTCTCCGTCGTCTCGTCCTCCTGACATCTTGCCTTGGATTGCATCCTTGCCTGAATTCCATTTTGCCCTGGATGGGCTCTTGAATGAAATTTCGCCGTCGTGGGAAGCCCTTAGCTCCAGGCGGCTATGAATCATTCCTTCGAGGCCGCCTCTGCAGCGCGTGCTGCGCTAGGAACTCGCCAAGCAGCTGCGCGCCAAGATGAACATCATTTGTCGCTTGCTGCGTTTCGGGATCACCGTCTCGGGCACGCGCGGCGGCCCCGCCAAGCAGTCGAGTGCGATCCTCGGTTCCGCGTTCATGTTATTGCTGATCTTACCGAACGCGTGCATTTAGGCGGTCTACGTCAGCATGTTCGCGTTTTGCATGACAAAATATGCACGGACCAGGAGGGGGCGACTCATCGCAAAGAGTTTGACGTTGACCGCAAGCGTGAACTTATTGCCCGGGACCGTCGACGGCAGGAGTTACGGAGTAAATTCAGCAAGCGCACTTACCGTCCACGTTCCTCAACCGAGGCCTCCGCAGTTGCCCTCCGTGGTTTTTGGCCTGGCATACTCTGGTCCCCTTCGGTCGATTCCTCCCCCTGGAAAGAATTCAACCCGTTCGTCCAGGTTCTCTCTGGCCCTCTGGATTAGGGCTGGCCTCCCCCTGAAGCATCTGGCATGAGCTCCCTCTTAAACGTCGTCGCAACATGCCTGGCCCCGATTGCATGTCGCATTCGGTTTGGAAAATTCGAAAGACGTTCGAGGATGCTTCATAGTGTTTACCTTGTGTCTTTCAATGAGCAAGCGCGCGCCCTTCCCGGCGACATGAGGTGGGGCCTTCGTTGTCTTTCCCCCGAGAGGTGTTGACCCAAGAGACCAGCCTGGCTGCGCCACCTATTCGTCAGCCGTCTGCCAACAGGCCGCTCTGCATGAGTAGTGCTGATATTAAGATGCTGGCTAATGCGTTCATCATTCCCTTGGCTGGAAACACATTGGTCTGAATGGTCGTGAACAAGCACGCGCTCGTGGTCGCGATATGCTCGCTCATGTAGTGCGCGCGGAGGCGTGGGGATCACTCACCATCTGCGCGGCGACAAGTACTCCTCCCTAATATTCGCTGACTTCTCCTCGGGTTTCCCCTCCTTGGCGATCTCCTGGCTCTTCCATGTCCTAAGGTGCATGCGCGCTCCCAAGCGCGCTACCCGCTTGTTTGACGTGATGCATGAGAACAATATTGCCCAGATGTCCCTGTCTGGCCGCCGATTTGATTGGATCGACATCTGCTCAGGTGTCAAGCAGGGCTGCCCGGATTCCATGCATCTCTTCGCCCTTGCCGTCGACCCTCTCCTCCGGTGGACCCGACCCCGCTGCGCAGCTCACATCAGCATTTACCTCGCGCATGCAGATGACTTTCTCGTTGGTTTTGTAAGCGTGCTTCGTTTGGCCCTTGGCCACGGTTGCCAATCTACGCCTGAACTTTAAGGAGTGACAGCTGATTATATGCAGCGAAGTGAAACGTGATTTCCTGGAGCCCACCCTTGCATCCTTCGGTCACCCCTTCCACGATAAGTATTCTGGCTTGCTCATGGGCCATTTACTTGGGCATTCAGGTAGGTCCTGAGGCTCACCACCATACGCGGCGCGTTTTCGCTCCCAAAATCAACCATGAAATTCGACATACTCGTGGCATGGGATTCGGGCTCGCGTTATCGGCCGCATCGTTCAAAGCTGCGCGCGTTTCGCTTCTTCTCGTCCGCTTCCAGATGTACCCCCCGAGCGGGATGATAACGAAGATATTCAAAAAAGGCGTTCTCCTTTCCACCGTTGGCTTGCGGAACGCCAGCTCCTATAGCTGGGCCACTACATTTAAGGATATCGGGCTAGGTGTAGAGTTCGCAGACATTCACGCTGTTGCGAAAATGGCCTGCCTCCGATGTCGTCTTCCCTCGAGTGACTTTCCGAAGGTGTTGGCTGAGCTGCAGGCGGAGCGAGACTTCATGGAGCACATCCCTTTTCCTTGGCACAGTGGTTGGCATGAGCATTCCTTTACATCGTACACGCGCGGTCTTCGCTCGTGGCATGTCGTTCAAAACCTTGGTTTCGATGCTGACAGCAGATCCTTCCAGTCTAAACTGTGCGGTTTTATCCGCCAGTGCACCCCGACAGAGCCTGCCAAATCCATCCTTTTTCGACGTGCCCAGTTTTTTCTCCCAGAGGCTGGAGCCTCCATGATCGCTGATTTCTGCCTGAATGCGAAGAAGAGTGTTATGAAAGACGCTTCTATGTATAATGATGTCGCCCTTCTGCGTTTCCTCACGGCGTCCTTTAACACAAGTGCAAGATTGCATGGTACACCTGCTGGATGCTTGTTCGGATGTTTGCCGCCTTCCCTTGGGACCGATCTGGACTCGATTGACCATTATTGCATTTGCCCCAGACTTCAGGACCTATTAATAACTTGGTTGGGACCTACCTCTATATGTTTTCTGGACCGTTCAGTATGGACCCGAGGGCGAGCGACCTCATTGGTTCTGCCTCCTCCTCCTCCTCCTCCTCCTCCTCCTCCTCCTCCTCATCCGCGTTCCTACCCGTGTCTGCTTGTTGCGCGCTGCATGTTACGATGCCTTTCTAGCGGCACATGATTTCCGCCGTTTCTTGAAACTTGGCACCCCTGCGCAGCACTTCGAGGCTCGGCTCAGAGTGACAGCCCGAAAGCACCGCGCCCTGTCGGATGCTTGGTCGGGGTGTTCTCTTGATATCGCCCACAGGCTTGGCCGTCGTCCCCCTCCTCCTGCTGGTGTGCAATTCGGCGAGGCGCTACCGACCGGGATGCCTGGCACCCCTCGTGGTAGATGGGAGCCTCCCACTGAACTGTCTCCGCTGCCCCCTCTTGCTCCTTGCACAAGCTCTCAGAGAGCGTCGGTATGACATCTTGGGCTTGGCATCGTGCCCGTCCTGGCCGCTGCCTGAGGCCTTGCCTCCACCACCTCGGCGATAGGAAGCTGAACAGACCAGTGAATCATGGGGGGGGAAGTTCTTTCAGTCTTCGTGGCTCCATGAGGAGGTCCACACGCGGCTCCAGTACATAGGCAAGACCACATGCCCCCCTTGTGAGTTGGGTCGTCGTTTTGAACCGGCGCGCGCGTTTCCTTCCTTCCTCCGTATCCGCCTCCTCGTTCCACTGCCCTCCGCAGGCCAATTTCGGCGCAGCCCTCACTCGCTTCGTGGACCCATAGGGAGCTCCACTGAAGCCCCCTATGGGGGTGGTGTTGTATAGCGTCCCCGCTACTGCCAAGGCCAATCAGTCTGGGGGGAGTTTTCTCCCAGCGCTTGTCCACGTACGCCAGCTTGCAGCCAGCCACATGTCAGCGAGGGCGAGGCGATGTTCTGCGCCGCAGAGGTTCCGCCGCATCGCTTGCCGAAGCCAGAACTGCGCCTTGAAGCGACCAATCCGAGGAGCATGAGTGGGCCCAACCCGACCACGCGGGACACGCGTGGAGGACGTCTTAAGCGAGATGCCGCCCGAATCATGTCAAACCAGGCCAGTGTGGCACGAGAACGCTCAAGCTCACCCCGAGTCAGAACACATTGACCAAATATCATCGCGTTTCAAGCGAAACCGCCGCCAAGCCAGGTAAATCGCAAGGACGTTTCAGGCGAAGCCGCGCCCAAACCAAGCAAAACAAAGCCAACCCAAGAAAATCGCGAGATTACCCCAATCGAAGCCGCGACCACAACAAGCCAAACCAAGCAGATTGCAAGGACGTCCCAGGCGAAACCAAGCCGAACAGGGCAAACAGCAAGGACACCGCAGGCGAAACCGCTCCGAAACCAAGGCAAACAATTCGCGAGGACGTCTCAGGCGAAACCGGCCTCCAACCAGGCGCAACCAGGGCCTCATCCAAGCAAATCCTGAGGGTCACTCAGGCGGGGCGCCTGGCCAAACCAGGCGCCGCCAGGCGCGGCCAGGGGCCCAACCAGGCAGAAGAACGCCCCCGAACCTCGGGCTCCATCCACATCTCTTTAAAACGTCTGGCGTCGAAGCTGCCCAAAGAGTACTCCAGATTTCGTAATAAAGGGAGGGGGGTCTCATTTCGGGGGGGGTCTCTTCCAGGCTATCTTGGAGGGCCTGGGGGGGTCTGGGGACGATGTTTTGGAGGGTTCTCCCACGGGGGGGGGGTCTGAAATGGCTTGTCTTGGAGGGTCCAGACCCGCTCCCTTTTATTACGAAATCTGGAGTAGCCTCCTTGCTCCGCACCCACTCCGGGGCGTCGACCACGCCCCGTGGGCCTCCAGCCGGCCGTGGCCTGAAGGCCTCCACGAGCCTGCGGGCGCAATGCCCCCGACCCCTCCTCCTCCTCCTCCTCCTCCTCCTCCTCCTCCTCCTCCTCCTCCTCCTCCGCCCCCTGGCGGGGAGAGCTGAGGCGTGCGTGCCACCTCTCTCGAAGAAGCTGCACGCACGCATCGGATCCTTGCACGTGGCGTCGGCGAGAGGCGTGATGGGGCAGGGTGAGGACGGGGGGCCCCCATCGGGGATGGAGGACCGGGGGGAGGACGAAGCAGAAAGCTCGAGCGAAGGACTCCACGGCCCATGTCAGGAGCGAAAGAAGGACGTACACGGACATGAATCCACGTTGGTTTCGTGAGTACGCACTGCGCGAACCGTCGTATCACGCGGCTGCTCTCGCGGATTGAGGGGCCGTGCTCGTGTACGTGAGTGGGCGCGTACGTCCTTCGTGTGCTCCCAATCATGGGGGGAGGGAGGGTGGGGAGTGGGGGAGACGGCGGGGCAGGAAAGCCAGGAGGGGACCATGAGGCCAGGGGGGCCATGAGGGGATGACGAGCCACGACCACGGCGAGTATAAAAGGTTCTGCAGCCCAGCGAAAGAGGGGGGAGGGGGGGAGCAGGGAGGCCAGGGATAGATTCTGCGGCCCGGCAGGGTAGAGGCCAGAGAGACCCGCGCAGGCAGGGGGATCCGCAGACGTTTTAGGGCAAGGCCTAACCCTTTCAGCGTCCCCCCCTTCCCCACCGACCGCTGCCTGCGGCACCGCTGGAGCCATGGGCATCTCGCGCGACTCCCGCCACAAGCACCGCAAGACTGGCGGCCGCAGAAATATCCACCAGAAGAAGCGTAAATACGAGATGGGCCGGCCGTGGGCCCACTGCAAGCTGGGTTCTAAGCTCGACCACACGTAAGAGTGACCCTTCGCCAGAATGATTTTTGGTGCGGGCTCACGGGGGTCCCCCAGATCGCCCAGCGCGATGTGGTAGCGGCTGCTTGCGCGCTTGGATTTGGCCACCTCGCGCCCCCTTGGCCCGCGCACTAGCGCACTAAAGGTCACTCTTGCCTAGGGTCACTCTTGCGTGTAGTCGGTAAGCGCGTGCGCCCGGTGCGCGGCCGGGGGGGCAACATGAAGTACCGCGCCCTCCGCTTGGACAGTGGCAATTTCGCGTGGGGCACCGAGAACAGCACCAAGAAGGTTCGCGTCCTAGACGTAGTTTACAACGCCAGCAGCAACGAGCTCGTGCGCACGAAGACGCTCGTGAAGAATGCGATCGTGCAGATCGATGCGCAGCCCTTCAAGCAGTACTACCTCAAGAAATACGGGGTTGACCTCGGCAAGAAGATCAAGGGGGCGCCCGTCAAGAAGGAGGGCGAGGAGGAGGTCAAGAGGAGTCACCACGTCATGGCGAGGCAGAAGTACCTGGCGTCCAAGCAGAAGCTGGACCCGGGCGTCGAGGACCAGTTCCAGAGCGGCCGCCTGCTCGCGTGTATCGCCTCCCGCCCCGGGCAGAGTGGCCGCTGCGATGGCTACGTTCTCGAGGGGGACGAGCTGACATTCTACAAGAGGAAGCTGGAGAAGAAGAAGAAACAGTAAACCACGCGCGGCACCTGCCCAGCGCGGGCGCAGGACCCGATCCAGCGCGCGGGGGATGCAGAGCGGCGATCAGAGAGGCGCTCAGCGCGCGACTGATAGCGAACAGGAATGCTCCTCCTCAGCAACCTCCTGTTCGTGATCCTGCTGCAGCTCTTCCTCATCATCCCCTCCAGTTCCCTTATCCTCCTCCTCCAGGCCCGTCCCTCCACGCCTCTCGCAGGTTCGTGCGATCGCCCCGATTGTACGATGGATGCGCCGCCTAACGCATTATCCTTATCCCCCGCTCCCCCTCCTTGACCTCCCGTTCCCCGCTACCTGTTCATCCACATTATTTTTCCTCGTCTGTATCCTCCTGTTCCTCCTTCCCTTGCTCCTCCGCCTCCTCCCCCGTCTCGCCTCCCCCAGTCCCATTGCTCTTCTCCAGCCAATTCCCACGCACATGTCTACGGCCGCCAATCCTACAAGCAATGCGAGAGGCACGACGAAACGTGTGACCAGTTGCATGTCGCCTCCACCTGTGTTCCCGTCCACCCCCCCTCACCGGGTAGGAGGCCGCAGGCACAAGGAGGGGCCTCACATCGGTCAGAGTATTATGGCCATGCCCTGCGCTACACAACTCTGCATACTCCAGATTTCGTAATAAAAGGGAGGGGGTCACAACCCTCCCAGACGAGAAGTTTTAGACCCCCCCCGTGGGAGAACCCTCCAAAACATCGTCCCCAGACCCCCCCAGGCCCTCCAAGATAGCCTGGAAGAGACCCCCCCCAAAATGAGACCCCCCTCCCTTTATTACGAAATCTGGAGTACGTGGTGAGAGCCCAATGTGCAGATCCAGCAGCAAGAAGCTTCCAACAAGCACGATGCGCGTATGCCCTCCGTTTCCCCGGGCCCCCGCCCACCCTCGGCCCGTTCTCCCTGGCGCTGCCGGTGCACGCGGCTGCCGTCACACCTGCCGCCGCTGCGGTGACACCTGGTGGACAGCCGTCGAGAAGGATCGACATCGAACTTCCATCCAGGGCTGATGGTTTTGAGAATCTAGTTCCAGCGCGCACACACGCATACACACACGCACACACACAGAGAGAGAGATTTGTCCCTCCTACGTGCGGCAGATTCCAAATCACAGAACGAAGCATCCAGTCGCGATTGCATCGAAACGCACGTAGGCGGATCGGCATCGAAAATCAGACGATGCAGCAGGAGGAGGAGGAGGAGGAGGAGGAGGAGGAGGAGGAGGAGGAGGAGGAGGAGGAGGAGGAGGAGGAGGAGGAGGAGGGGGGGCACCGCGGAGACGGCGCCAATCGGCCGTACTTCGAGCGCGAGAGGGTGCCAACGGCGGGCTCAACCGTAGGCGGGTGAAACGAGGGACACAACAGAAGGGAGCCGACTCAAAATGACAAATTGTGCCAAAGTGGCCAGACGGGAGGAGCAGGTGGCTGGGATGCCCGGCGACACCAGCCGTGCTCGGTCCTGGCTTCTCGGTCCACCAGCAAGCCAACCCGGGTGGATTCTTCCGTCGCGGGGCGGCAACGGCAATCCGCACGCGCGCTCGAGTGGGCCAGGCAATGGCAGGCACTGGTTGTCCGGCTGCAAAGAGGACGAGGCACGGGCGGAGCGCGGCCGCGGCTGGAGTTAAGAGGACGGAGAACACTCACGGCGCGAAGGACTTCGACCGGAGTGTCCAGGCGGCCAGCCTGCGCTGACGCTGCCTGGCAGTGGACGCGGGGCGGCATCGCGGCCCCACCTGGGGACGGAGGCGCAGGCTGCCGAGCGAGAGCGGGGAGCACGCCACACCAGGACTGGAAGGGAGCGGCGAGCGAGCCCGCGCCGGCGGGCGGGCATCCAGGCGTTCGGCGGCGGCCCGCGTGCCAGGTGAACGGGTGGCGCAGGGCCTCCCGACGAGGGAACGCGGCCGAGACGGGCAAAAAGGGAAAGGGAGCATCGCGGACGAAGGAGGGGGGGTGGCTGGGATGCCAGGCGACAGCAGCCTTGGCCCTTGGGCCAAGGGTGAGCAGAGGCCAGAACGGCCGAACGGCCAGCGGCAGCCCCACAGCTGCACACCACGTCGGCGGCCAGCCAGGGGGGGAGCGGGAGGGGGCAGGCCTTCTCAGAAGGCGGTGGGGCTTCTGAGAAGCCTTCGCGCCTTCTGAGAAGTGCTGTATGTCTTCGGGAAAGGCTTGAACAACTTTTCGGAAGTCCCGAGCCCTTCGGGGCCGGTGGTGCTGGAAGCGTTCCCTCTCAATGCCCTCTTATACAGTAGGTATTCCGATAAATTCCACGCTTTCAGCAGGGGGAAGCGCTCCCTCGCAATACCCCTGCTGGTGCACCATGTATTTCGAGAAGTTCCACGTTCCCGGCGAAGGGAGGGGGGCGTCTTTTGAGAAGGCCCTGGGCTCGCCGCCGAACATGGCGGTGGGCGAGACCGCCGAGCGGCGCGGCGCGTGGCTGCCGGGCAGCGGGATCCTGCCGAGGAGCAGCTCGGCAGGGTCGCCGGCCCGGCGGCAGAGAGGCGGAGCTCACGGCGCGCAGAACGGCGGCCGGGTGGGTTGGCCCGAGCAGGGGGACGGGAAGGATGGGGGAGGCTGGAGCCGTCTGGGGGGCTGAGGGGGCCCAGCGCTGGTTCCAACGAGCAGGAAAGTCGGGCAGGCTCGAGGCGCTGGGTCGGGGAAGGTTTTTTTTATGCGCTTCGGCCTCCAGGGGCCGTTTTCGGGCCGTGGGGCCGTCAGAAACATATCCAAGGTGAAAAACTGCACCAGATGGACCCGTGGAGGTGTCTGGGGACCGATCTTGACCGTTTTCGGGCCGTGGGACCGTCAGAAACATATCCAAGATGAAAAACTGCACCAGATGGACCCGTGGAGGGGTCTGGGGACCGATCTTGACCGGATTTGCCCTCATCCCCCTCTCCTGGCCGAATTTTCGGGGTCCCAGCAAGTTCAGACCCTGGTGGCCCCTAGTGAGGAGGATCGGTACGATCAAAATGAGTACATAAAGATCCTGCCCATTTTGAACAGGACTGGCTGTTGGCGTCGCCGCGGACGGTGTCCATTTGAGGCACAAGCTCGCCTGTCGGACAGCGGTCGCTGTTGGTTTTGGACAGGACTTGCTGCTGGGCGTCGTATTCTCCTTTCCTTATCTATGTGCGCCGCGCGTGCCAGGACACCTTCGTCAGTCTTGTCCAAGAACAAGTCAAAGTGATCGCGAGGCGCCCGCGCATGATCACGATGTTTGCCGCAACGTGCATGTCACGTTGTTGTTTGACAGGGATGACGGGCATGTGCGTCGCAGGCAATATGTTGCCCCCCCTCCCTCGCCCGTGTCAAAAAGCAATGCAAGGCGATCGTTTGAAGCCCACGCATGATCCCGAATGTCACTCCTCACCCCACTCCCTCTCATCCCTCTTGCCTCTGCTTTCCGCGTGCCCACGTCGGCACACCCCTCACACGTTTCGTGGCCCCACAGGGAGCTTTTTCATAGGCTCCTGTGGCAGGGTTCGCATGCTTCCCCCCGCTTCCTTCGGCACACCCGTCACACGTTTCGTGGCCCCACAGGGAGCTCCTTCGAAGGCTCCTGTGGCAGGGTTTGCATACGTCCCCCCACCTACGTCGACACACCCCTCGCACGTTCTGTCGCCCCACAGGGAAATTCGAATGCTCCTTCCTGTTGGAGGGTTCGCATTCGTCCCCCCGCCCATTTCGGCACACCCCTCACACGCTTCGTGGCCTCATAGGGAGCTCCACTCACTCCTTCGTCCCACCCGCATTGCGATGCTCGCACTTGCATCTGATTGGGCCCTCTGCCCGGATATTTGTTTGACAGGGGTGGTCGGGGATGTTGGCATGATTCCAGGGTTGTCCCAGGTCAGGTGGGGGGAGAGAGTGTAGTAATTAGCAGTGATGAGGATATCCACAGGCCCCATGCCGTCTCGCTCACTCCAACCTGCCCTCCGAAGAGATAAGTAGCACCCGAGCCTCGGCATGGGCTGGGGCCACCATCGACAACCATCAGGAACCAATGCAGACGCCAGCCAGGTGCGCGACGCCCGCGAGGTGCGCCGCAAGGGAAAGGGTACCCCCATCACCGCTGTCAAATAAACGCTGCAAAGTGATCGCGGGGCGCCCGCGCATGGTCAAATGTTTGACCGCGGTGTGCGGTTAGCATTGCTTTGC
>CAUYUJ010020774.1:122480-150494 GCA_963575745.1 Prorocentrum cordatum | reverse complement strand
CACCATCATCATCATCATCATCATCACCATCATCATCATCATCGTCATCATCATCATCATCATCATCATCAGGCATCATCATCATCATCATCATCATCATCATCATCATCATCATCATCATCATCATCGTCATCGTCATCGTCATCATCATCATCATCACCATCATCACCATCATCATCATCATCATCATCATCACCATCATCATCACCATCACCATCACCATCACCATCACCATCACCATCACCATCACCATCATCATCATCATCATCATCATCATCAGCAGCAGCAGCAGCAGCATCATCATCATCATCATCATCATCATCATCATCATTATCATCATCAACATCATCATCAGCATCATCATCAGTACCATCATCCTCATCAGCAGAAGCAGCATCGTCACCATCATCATCATCATCAGCATCAGCATCACCAATTACCATGATCATCATCATCACTGACGTCAGCACCATCATCATCGTCTTCATCATCATCATCCTCATCAGCATCACCACCACCACCACCACCGTCATCATTATCATCATTATCATCATTATCAAATAATCAGCATCCGCATCATTATCATCATGATCATCAGCATCATCGTCATCATCAGCATAAATCAGCATCATCGTCATCATCAGCATAATCATCATCATCATCATCATCATCATCATCATCATCATCATCGTCCTCGTCATCATCATCACCACCAGTATCATCATCACCATCATCATAATCATCAGCATCATCAGCAGAACCAGCATCATCATCATTATCGCCACAGCATCATCAGAATCATGATCATCGTCATCATCATATGTCTCATCATCATCATCATCGTCATCATCATCATCATCATCATCATCACCATCATCATCATTACCATCATCACTGTCCCGTTCCCTCATCCTTCTGCTCTCCCCGTCACAATCCTCGTCGTCCCCTCCCCCCCGCCTCCCCGTACGCGATGAGTTGAATACCCGGTAGGAGGGTTGATAATCCCCAGAAGCAGATTGAATTCCTGGCACAAGGGCGAAATCCCCGGCATCCATCCGAATTACATGTCAAATGCAAACAAAACTCTTAAGCTCAGAATGCACATGCGAGTCCTTACGGTCATCAGATGAGATCCGAAAACAATTAATGCCGGGAATTTGCACGAACTAAGTTCTATATACTGCTATCCTCATGGAGGTGATCTTTTTCGAGTTCAATGAACTTCCTTCCAAGTGACAGTAAACTGAAATCCAGTCTAAAGGAATAGCGACGACATCCTACTATTGGATTGGAAACGACTACTGGAATCCAAGTGGGATCATATTGGAATCCAATAGGGATCCACTTGTATATCAGCTTGGACTCCAGAGGGCATACACTTGCATCCTTCATATTGGAATCCTATCGGATTCCGCCGGTTGGAATCCTTGTGAATCCCACCAGCCCTCTGGGCGTAGGTGGCTTAGGGCGGCTCCTCTTCCAACCCCCTTTCTTCCCCTTCGGGGAGGGGGTTTACCCCTCCCCCTACCCCCTCCCCTGGACCTGGACGGGGCGCCCCGCGAGCGGTCGGAGCCTCCTCCTCCTCCTCCTCCTCCT
The DNA here is from genome assembly GCA_963575745.1 of Prorocentrum cordatum. Lineage (NCBI taxonomy): Eukaryota > Dinophyceae > Prorocentrales > Prorocentraceae > Prorocentrum > Prorocentrum cordatum. The sequence continues at coordinate 148,898 of CAUYUJ010020774.1, read as the reverse complement.
CCTCCTCCTCCCCCTCCTCCTCCTCCTCCTCCTACCCGCCCTCCCCATTCACCACCACCACTACCACCAGCCCTCCTTTCCCACCCCTTTTTCCCCACCCTCCCTTCCCCTCCTCCTCCTCCTCCTCCTCCTCCTCCTCCTCCTCCTCCTCCTCCTCCTCCTCCTCCTCCTCCTCCTCCTCCTCCTCCTCCTTCCCCACATTCCTCCCCTCACGCCACCCATTTCCCTCCTCCCTCCGATCCCTCCCCTCCCGCCACACCTTTTCCCTGCACCCTTTCCACCCCCCCTCGCAAGCCAAGCCTCCCCGTTCTGCCGCATGTGGCAATTCAGGGACGTCATCTTCCAGCCGTCGACATCCTTCCGGGGCGGCGGTTGGCCGCCGCCGCCGCCGCCGCCGTCGTCGTCGTCGTCGTCGTCGTCGGCGTCGCCGACGACGTCGCCGGAAACCGGCGGTGGAGACGGCAGGAAACGGAGCGGCACGATGCTGGCTTTGCGTGCACGAGATCTCCATTCACCAATAAAGAGTATGTGATCCAGCTTTGACTTCTCAATGCCGGAGTGTTTAAGCAACTGATGGCTCAGGGCATCGCTGTTGAGATATAAACCTCCGAGGCGTCCAGCTTCCTCATAGGTGTGGTCGAACTCCGCGATGTACTCGAGCAACGAAAGCCTTGCGCGCCTCAGGTCGTTAAAAAGATCGATGGCGCCCGTGATTATGCTGGTTGTCTGCGCCATACCTTCTTGATAACGCCCTTATGAGGGTCTGAATTCCGCTCTCGGTGGCTGCGAAGAGGAAGCTTGTCTTGACCGTTCAAAATTCGAGGCTCACTGGGATAGGCAAGTGCGGCGTCTCCTTGGAGCTGTGCACCGGCCTGGGCGTTGAGCTGCAGTGCCAACGCCATTTGTAAGGTCGTCCTTAGGCCGTCCTTGGAGGCGACCTGCAACGGCTGGTCCGACCTGTGTGGCTTCCAAATATGTCAGACGAAACCAAAATCGCAATCTCCCCAAATATCGTCTGAAGAGATAGTGCATCAGCGCCAGCCTCCATCCGGGTGGGGTGCCCTTGGTGTGAAAATCTATGGGAGGCCGATGTGCTCGGTCATGCTCTCGCAGGAGTCGGACTGCCAGTAGAGGATGTCGTCATATTCGGCGAGCGGGTCACCGGTGCTGTACTTTCACTTTCACTTGTGGATGCACTGCTCGTTCTTGATTCAGACATTGCCGTCGCGTCCTGCCGCTATCAGCGTGCGCTGTCTCCTGCTGAGGAAACGATACAGATGGAGCCTGGAATGAACCAGGCTCCGCTACCAAAACTCGACTTTTCACGCTTGAGCCCATATGCAAATGGACCCGCAACCGTCCCTGCTCTACTTCTATCCCTGCTATTGCGATGGGAGGCCTGCGATCGTCACAGAAACTAACAAGGGGAGCCCTGGCTCACCCAGGGCCCCGGGCAGAGGAGGGGGGGTAGCCTCCAACCTCCCCCCCCCTCTCTCTAGCCAGGGATCCTCCAGCTATAAAATTCAAGCTAAAGGAGGGGGGTAGCTTCGGAAGCCCCCCCCCCCTTTGATAGGGGAGCCTGGGCTGACCCCGGGACCCGAAAAGGGGGGGTAGCTTCCAAGCCCCCCCTAAACTGGAGCTCCCCCAGCTAAAAAAAATGCCCACAAAAGCGGGGAGGGGCGGGAGGTAGCTTCGGACCCCCCCCCTTTCCAAGGGAGGGGGGTGGGGGTAGCTAGAAGCTGGGGCCCCCTTTTAGTAAGGAGCGTGCGACGGGCGAGCTCTTTCCAATGTCTCCTCTGCCGTACCAGATCTTGGACCGACCGCAGGCCGAAGACCACCTACTACGTTCTCTAAAACACCAGCATTGCATCGCAGACAATACTCGGATAGACTACCCCCCACTACCAGTTGACAAACTCAGATGCCAGCTATGCCCCAACCTACAGCTGGTTCAGCATCGATCAGTGCTGCAAGACCATTGTTGTCTCGAGCACCTATCCAGAGCAGCTCACTCCATCAGCCTCGATATCGATTTCAGCGTCGAGGACAGAGCCCGCGCAAAGCAGCACGACGACGACGTGGCTCGTGCCAGACGAGAAACAGATCAGCGACGTGGCTGGCAGCGTTGCCTTGCCGACAGCGGGCGCAACAAGAAGTCCCAGCGGACAGCAAGGCAGCAAGGGCGGCAAAGGCAAGGGCGCCGGGGCGGACGGGCCACCGACGGAGGTCGACGAGGCGGCGGAGGCCGCCGAGGGAGGGGCAGAGGCCGTGGCAGGGCCAGGCAAAGCAGCGGCAGCGTCATCCAGACGCAGGCGGGGAGCAGACGAGCACCAGACAAAGACCGACGTCAAACTGAAGAAGCTCCTCCACCTCCTCCTCCTCCTCCTCCTCCTCCTCCTCCTCCTCCTCCTCCTCCTCCTCCCCCCCCAATCCGCCCCAGGAGGACGCATCGCCCGCGCGTCGCGCACACGCCCGACCGGAGCTGGTGGAGGCTGGCCATGGTCATAGCAGCAGTCTCCAGCGTCTGCCCCGTCCCAGTGGAGAGCACGGTGATCAAAGCGCTCAGAGCCTGCAGAAAGGTCGACGCCGACAAGTGCAAGGAGGCGAGCACAGGTCATACGTTCGGACCACCAGAGGGGCACCTCTACATGCCGCGTATTTCGACCCTCCCCTCAGAGGACGAGGGCAGCAAGACCAGGCAGGTCATGAACGACCACGGCAAGTACATCGACAAGGTATCGGCACATCAAGTGCTGGCACAGGTCGAGCACATCACAGTCAACAAATGCAACGACAAAAAGAAAACGATACCATCTACATCGAGCCAGGCTCCTGGACGGACACGGAGACGGAGGAACCAATGGCAGAGAACCTGCAGCAGGCGGGCATCATGGACACCATCCACCGCGTGCTGCAGCAGGTCGGGGCAATCGTGAAGGAGTGGAAGGCTCCAGCTGGAGTCATGGAGGATGAGCTGGCGACTTGGCTGGCAAGTTTAGGACGAGAAGGTCTCTCGACTATGCCTCGAATGGCCAGTGAGGACGGGCCCGCGGGGGCCGCGCGTCCTAGTGGAAATGCCGCCCGATCGGGCGACGGCGGGGGCCTATCCGAATCGCACTGACTGACGTCGCCCCCCGAGGCCGCTCTGTTTCTATTTTCTTGTTACTAATGTCATTCGTGTTCATCAGATTATTATGTTTCATAGTTGTCTTCCTTATCCTCATCTTACTCCTCCTCCTCCTCCTCCTCCTCCTCCTCCTCCTCCTCCTCCTCATCATCATCATCATCATCATCATCATCATCATCATCATCATCATCATCATCATCATCATCATCATCATCATCATCATCATCATCATCATCATCATCATCATCATCATCATCATCATCATCATCATCATCATCATCATCATCATCATCATCATCATCATCATCATCATCATCATCATTCATCATCATCATCATCATCATCATCATCATCATCATCATCATCATCATCATCATCATCATCATCATCATCATCATCATCATCATCATCATCATCATCATCATCATCATCATCATCATCATCATCATCATCCTCATCCTCATCCTCATCCTCATCCTCATCCTCATCCTCAACCTCATCCTCCTCATCATCATCATCATTATCATCATCATCATCAGGATCAGCACAATCATCCTCTTCCTCTTCCTCCTCCTCCTCCTCCTCCTCCTCCTCCTGCTCCTCCCCCAGCTGTTCCCCGTGGTTGTCCAACTCCTCATCCCAGCAGGGCCAGGACGAGAAGGACGAGAAACACGAGGAGTGCGAGCGCGGCGGAAGCGCGGTGCGAGCGCAGTTGGAACGCACGCGCGGGCGCACGGGGTGCAAGGGCACAAGGGGGAGGACGACGACGACGCGGACAGGACGAGGACGAGAAGGCTCCTTGTCCTCAGCGCCGTCGCCGTCCTCCGGCTCCTCCGCCTCTCGGAGCGCCTCTCCCCTCAGGGCGCCCCCTTCTCCACCCGGGGAGGGTCCTGGAATGCGCTCGCGACGTCGTTCACGATTGGCACCTGCGGGCCAGCGCGCTCAGCCACGGCCGCGCCGGCGCCTGCTGCACTTCTGCGCCAGCTGCCCCGAGCGAAGACACGGGAGCGGGATGGGGCCGTACAGTCGGACCCGATTGGACAGGACACGCGAAAGGACACGAGACCCTTCCGAGGGCCGCACTGCCACAGGAATGTAGGAAGCATGGGTCGCGAGACACAGGACACAAGGGTACCCTTGAGTTGGCAGGGTCGACCTACAAATCTGGGCCGACCGTACTAGAGGGCGCCCCGGGCGGGGCCCCCGAGGGGAGAGGGCGCGGAAGGAGGCCGCGGCCCGGGCGAGGCGGCCGCACCGCATACCAGCAGTGCGGGCACATGTGGTCGTACAGCTCCTGCGGGGACGGCCGCCTGCCGCCCACCTCCCTCCTCCTCCTCCTCCTCCTCCTCCTCCTCCTCCTCCTCCTCCTCCTCCTCCTCCGCCTCCTCCGCCTCCTCCGCCTCCTCCTCCTCCTCCTCCTCCTCTCCTCCCCTCCTCCTCCTCCTCTCCGCCTCCTACTCCTCTCCCTCCTCCTCCTGATGTCCCTCCTCCTCCTCCTCCTCCTCCTCCTCCTCTCTCCTCCTCCTCCTCCTCGTGCCCAAAAATCATCATCATGATCATTCATCATCATCATCATCATCATCATCATCATCAGCAGCAGCAGCAGCAGCAGCAGCAGCAGCAGATCATCATCATCATCAGCAGCATCATCATCATCATCATCATCATCAGCAGCAGCATCATCAGCATCATCATCATCATCATCATCATCATCATCAGCAGCAGCAGCATCATCATCACCACCACCACCACCACCATCATCATCATCATCATCATCATCATCATCAGCAGCAGCAGCAGCAGCATCATCATCATCAGCATCATCATCATCATCATCATCATCATCATCATCATCATAGACGTCATCGTCATCAGCATCATCACCATCAGCACCATCAACATAGACAGCATCAACATCAGCAGCATAATCGTTATCGTCAGCATCATCAGCATCATCATCATCATCATCATCATCATCATCATCATCATCATCATCATCATCATCGTCATCATCATCATAATCATCATAGTCATCATCATCATCAGCATCATCGTCATCATCATTATCATCATGCATCAGCATCGGCATTATCATCATCAGCAGCAGCATAATCATCATCACCAGCATCAGCATCAGCATCAGCATCATCACCATCAACAGCAACAATTCATCGTCAGTATGACCATCAGCACCATCAACATCACCACCATCTGCATCATCATCACCATCATCATCAGCATCATCATCATCACCATCATCAGCAGCAGCATCATCGTCATCAGCAGCATCGCCATCTTCACCACCACCACCATCAGCATCAGCATCAGCATCATCATCAGCATCAGCATCATCAGCAGCATAAACATCCATCATCATCAGCAGCAGCATCATGATCATCATCGGCATCATCATCATCATCAGCAGCAGCAACAGCATCATTCCGATCATCAGCATCATCACCACCACCACCATCATTATCATCATCACCATCATCACCACCATACTCAAGTATCCCGGCAAAGCAACCTAACAGCGATGTGTAGGAGCTTATCTGGAAGCATTCCCCTTAAGATTCAGATGAGAATCCAGTTGTAGAATTCTGCTGTTCTCACAGTCGTAATCGCATTCGCGATGACAGTCGCAGTGGCAACGGCAGTCGCAGTCACAGCCTCAGCCTCAGCCTGCCTCTGCCTCAGCCTCAGCCTGCCTCAGCCTCAGCCTCAGCCTCAGCCTCAGCCTGCTTCAGCCTCAGCCTCAGCCTCAGTCTGCCTTCAGCCTCGGCCTCAGCCTCAGCCTGCCTCAGCCTCAGCCTGCATCAGCCTCAGCCTCAGCCTCAGCCTGCCTCAGCATCAGCCTGCCTCAGCCTCAGCCTCAGCCTGCCTCAGCCTCAGCCTCAGCCTGCTTCAGCCTCAGCCTCAGTCTGCCTTCAGCCTCGCCTGCCTCAGCCTCAGCCTTGCCTCAGCATCAGCCTCAGCCTGCCTCAGCCTCAGCCTCAGCCTCAGCCTCAGCCTGCTTCAGCCTCAGCCTCAGTCTGCCTTCAGCCTCGGCCTCAGCCTCAGCCTGCCTCAGCCTCAGCCTGCAGCCTCAGCCTCAGCCTCAGCCTCAGCCTGCCTCAGCATCAGCCTGCCTCAGCCTCAGCCTCAGCCTGCCTCAGCCTCAGCCTCAGCCTGCTTCAGCCTCAGCCTCAGTCTGCCTTCAGCCTCGGCCTCAGCCTCAGCCTGCCTCAGCCTCAGCCTGCATCAGCCTCAGCCTCAGCCTCAGCCTGCCTCAGCATCAGCCTGCCTCAGCCTCAGCCTCAGCCTGCCTCAGCCTCAGCCTCAGCCTGCTTCAGCCTCAGCCTCAGTCTGCCTTCAGCCTCGGCCTCAGCCTCAGCCTGCCTCAGCCTCAGCCTGCATCAGCCTCAGCCTCAGCCTCAGCCTGCCTCCATCAGCCCTCAGCCTCAGCCTCAGCCTGCCTCAGCCTCAGCCTCAGCTGCTCAGCCTCAGCCTCAGTCTGCCTCAGCCTGCCTCAGCCTCAGCCTCAGCCTGCATCAGCCTCAGCCTCAGCCTCAGCCTCAGCATCAGCCTGCCTCAGCCTCAGCCTGCCCTTCAGCCTCAGCCTCAGCCTCAGCCTCAGCCTCAGGCCTCAGCCTCAGCCTGCCTCAGGTCAGCCTGCCTCAGCCTCAGCCTCAGCCTGCCTCAACATTCAAAATGTGGCCCGGGAATGAATTCTGGGAACTCGAAGAACACGAAGTGGCCTACAGTTGGCTCCGGGCATTCAAAATCATGCCCAGGAATAGAGTTCTGGGAACTCGAAGACCACGAGTGGCCTACAGTTGGCTCCGGGCATTCAAAATGTGGCCCGGGAATGGAGTTCTGGGAACTCGAAGAGCACGAAGTGGCCTACAGTTGGCTCCGGGCATTCAAAATGTGGCCCGGGAATGGAGTTCTGGGAACTCGAAGAGCACGAAGTGGCCTACAGTTGGCTCCGGGCATTCAAAATGTGGCCCGGGAATGGAGTTCTGGGAAGTCGAAGAGCACGAAGTGGCCTACAGTTGGCTCCGGGCATCCAAAATGTGGCCCGGGAATGGAGTTCTGGGAAGTCGAAGAGCACGAAGTGGCCTACAGTTGGCTCCGGGCATCCAAAATGTAGCCCGGGAATGGCGTTCTGGGAGCGCCAAGAGCGATATTGCGAGGATGTCCCAGGCGATTTGGGCTCCGACGGCAGCCGCCGGATTCTGTCCGGGTTCCGCCCAGACCCCCCTGAGGAGTCATCAGATGCTCTCTTTTGACCCTACTAGAAACCTATCAGTCTTCGCTGTTAGGTAAAATCGTCATTATCTTCCGTTGGGGCTCCAAACCTCTCGTTTCCCGTTTCCATTTTCCCGTTGTGTGGCTTCTGTCCCCCTCATCATCATCCCCATTCTCCCTCCTCGATCATCCCTCCTCCTCCTCCTCATCTTCCGGCCCTCTTCTTTGTAATAATTCCCACCCTACCGCACCAATAAGCGCGTCGATTGGGTAGGGCAGATCAGGCGATCCGCATGAGGCTTTCTCATCGCTTACGAAATTGAAACGTCGCATTTCCGATAAATTCACTGGCTCAACCGGCCAGAGGCGTGCTAAGATCTCCGGTAACTGGTCAACAATATTTCTAGTTCGAGCGCGCGGAGCGGCCCCTGGGGGCCCCCAGACGAAAAGTACCCCGGCAAGGTCCTGGGAGAAGCCACCAGAGCACTCCAGGGGAGGGCCATTTTTCGACACCCCTCACGAGGATCGTGGCCTCCGAGGGGGAAGCCGCAATCGACTACCCCCCTCCCGCCCCAAGAGGCCCCCAAAAGCCCCCCAAGAGGCCCTGGGGGCCCCCAAGACGCCGCCAAGGAGCCCCAAGAGACTCCCAACAGGTCCCCTAGAGGCCCCCAAGAGGCCCTCAAGAGGGCTCCAGGGCAGGCGGAATGAGCGAAGCGATGAAATAAACGAATAGAGGGCGGGTCATTTTCGAAATGGCACTTTCACCTTGGCGACGCGCACACTCGTCTTAAAAAACACGAGCTCAATGGATAGAGGACGGGTCGATTTCCCAATTGGGCTCTCGCCTTTGCGCCTCGCACACCCATCTTGACAAATCCGCCGAATACCGGTGCCCCTCCCCTGGGGTCCAAAACCCCATAGGCAGGGGGGGGGCGGGGGGGGCGAGCTCGCCGGCGCACCTCCTGGGCCTTCGAAGCCTCCAAATCCACCCTTCGTGGCCTCCAAAGATGCCCAAGATGCCCTCCAAGATGGCTCCAGAAGGGCCCCCACAGCTGGAAAGTCCTCCAGAACATCTAAAGGGGCCCCAGGACAGCCCGAGGGGCCTGGAAGACGCCCAGAGAGGACGCCCGCGACTGGCGTCCTCATCTCCTTCTCCTTCTCCTTCTCCTTCTCCTTCTCCTTCTCCTTCTCCTTCTCCTTCTCCTTCTCCTTCTCCTCCTCCTGCTCCTATTCCTCCTCCTCCTCCTCGTCATTCTTAGCCCCAGCTCCTCAGCTCCTCCCTCCGTCCTTGCAACAAACACTACATCCATCCATCTACCCCTTTGGCTCTATGCTCCCTCTTCTCGTCATCCTTCCGCCACCATCCCTCCACCCATGCCTCCCTTATCCTCCATCCATCCTTCCATGCCTCCATTCCTCAACACCTGCATCCCTCCATCCTCCTGCTTTACCTCTCGTCCTCTCTCCAGTCTCCCCCCCCGCATCTCGCCATCCCTCCTCAACTCTCTTCAGCCCCACCTCTCCCCACTCCCCCCATTGCAACCCTCATGATCAATGACCTACCCATCCCTCCTCACTCCTTCAATCCATGTCCTCCATCCCTTCCTCTTGCTTTGCATTGCTTTGCACTGTGTTGGATTGGTTTGCAGTGTTTTGCTGTGCTTTGGATTACGTTGCATTGATGTGCATTGATGTGTACTGCTTCGCATTGCTTTGCAGTGCATCGCATTGCCTTGCATTGTTTCGATATGGGTTGCATTGCGTTGCATTGCATTGTGTTGCGCTGTGTTGCATTGAGTCGCCTTGTTTTGTATTGCGTCGCATTGCTTTGCATTGCGACGCACTGCATTGTGTTGCATTGATTTTCATTGCTGCGCATTACGTTGCATTGATTAGCATTGTATTGCATTAGTGTGTATTGCGCTGCGTCGCAGCGCATTTCTCATTGCTTCGCAGTGCAAGACAGTGCTTTGCATTGCTTTGCTTTGCATTGCTTTGCATTGCTGTGCCTTGCGGCGCAATGCTTTGCAGTGCTGTGCATTGATTAGCCTTTCATAAGAAGTAATAAGATCTACCCCCCCCCTCTGGAATGAACTGCTCTTTTTTTTGTACTGCAACTTACAAGTCTGCGCCATCGTCCATCCTTGATATGAACTCATACCATCCCAGACAGGCCGGTATCGCCGCCCCCTCGACCTCTGGAAAAATTGTGCGCGCACACTCGTTCATCAAAACTCTTCCATGCTCCAGAACCCCGTTCAAAAAAACGGAACGAAGTGCGCACACGCGCGTGTCGTCGCGCGCGCATGTCGACATCCGTCAAAAAGCTCATGGTGTCCTAAGGACTTCAAAATCGACTGTCCCGGAAACAGATCACAAACTTATGGCTTCGCAAGAAGAACTCCCAAACAAACAAACAAACATGCGTTCGCAATCCTGCTAATTTGTGCGATAACCAAAAAAGTTTTCAACATTATGAAAACGAGCTACCAAGCAGGCGTTTCACGCGCGCGTGCTGTCGCAATAATCCCTTGCAAAGACACGAGGAAACGTGCACACACGCGCGTGGTCGCGCACGCATGCCGAAATCCGTTGACAAAAACTCTTGGTTTCGCAAAGCTGATAAAATCGAACGCCCCGGAAACCACGAACCGAAAAAACACTGTTTTGCAACATACGTTTTCAAAACATGCGCCCCCGTTTTTGCGAATCATTTCAGAAACGGTGTTTTTGTCCACGTGCACATGAATTTCTGCCAAAAGGGCACCTCGTGCCGCATGTCGAATTCAATCGGACGCCGTCGCGCTCTTACTGGGGGGGCACGATCCGTGACAAATAACACAATGCGGGCCACTGTCGCGCGTCGGCCGCGCGCGCATGTCGAACTCAGTCCAAAACCTTCATCACCGACGCGAAGACGCCGTCATCGTCGTCGGCGCAATCCGCATCGGCGCCGTCACTTGCCTTGCCGTCGTCATTGTTGCCACCGTCACCAACATCGCTACTATCACCATCGTGTTTACTTTTGTCGACGTTGCCATGATACCGCGCCCGCTCAAGCCGCCGACTCGCACCGGAGTGCCCACTAGGAAATGCCCAGCGGTCAGCGCCACTGCGGCCGCGTCGGTCGCGCCAAACTAGCTGGCCGCTGCGCGGGCGAGAATGCGCGGTCTAGCGCGGCCGGAAAAGATGCACCAGCCAACGCCAAGCACTCATGGCAATCGCCGCCGCTTGGGTTTTGCAAACCAAGTTGCGGGCGGGTGGACGATGATTGCGCGAGCAATGGAATTGACAATTTCAAATTCGTCAGGGTCGCTTTCCACCACATAGGTTGCCCCACATTGGTTCTCTTTTCAGGATCTACCCCCCCACGGACTGAACAGGCCATCTGTTCGTATTGCGAATTACATACGGTTCTGCCCCATCGTCACATCCTAAATATGAACTCGTACCATCCCAAGCATGATGGTATCGCCCTCCCCCCTCATCCTCTGTAGAGAAACTATGCGCGCTCACTGTTTATCAACAAACTAGCAGTTTTCAAACACTCCTTGTGAAAATAAAACGAAATGCAAACGCGCGTGCCGTCGCGTCCGCATGCAGAAGTCAAGCCTCACGAAAACATGTTTTGCATTTCCGCCGTTGTATCTCGAGGTCGAGAAAGGCCATGGGAGACAAGGAAAACGTGCTAGCACGTGTAGGGCACCACATTCACAGACCGTCGAAGGCCCGGTCAATAGTGGTCACCCGGTGGCTGCTGCATGCGCGACGATCCTTGACCTATATTTGCGTACATATATGCGTACAATGCGAGACAGTTCTTGGACAAGCGTGCAGGCAGCTCTAAGCTCCGCTTCGGTGGAAGTGGCACCAGGGAGGCAAACTGACCCTTGTCGAAAGCAGTGGAACTCACCAGAAGCTTGGTCCCAGCAAGATATATGCCACCCGGCGCCTGCTAGGGGGCCTTGTTTGCCTCCGTCGAAGCTGCACTGGAATTTCACGGGGTTGGCTGGGTCGAGGCGGAAGCCGGCACTGAAATCCGAAGTGGAATCTCCTCGGTCTTGGATTGCCTTCGTCGCCATCCGGTCGGCAGCTGCATTGCCCTCTCGCAATTTGTGTCGGAACCAGAGACCACCGTGCCGGGCCGTGCGGAGGTGGAACTCGTTCCAAAGCTCCCAAAGACTTGTCTGCAGTGTGGAGACCAGAACCCTGTAGTAGGGCGAGTTGATTCGGAGCGTGCCATTGATCCAGCCGACCACGGTTGAGTTGTCGCCCCAGCAGTCCGCCAGGATGCACCACTTCGTCGGCTGTCTCCAAGTGATGGAGCATCGATGAAAACTCGTCTACGTTTCTTCTTTTGTTCGGAGTCTAATGCGGAAGTTTGCGCCCGTTTGTCCCTTTCTTCTAGGAGGAACTCGCCGTTGAGACCCCATTTCTGCAGGACGCTGTACACGAAGTCGTCTTCCTTTTTGGCCCACTCTGCGGTTTCGTATGCGTATTTCCGCCAACCAGTCCCGTAGTGAAGAATCAGACGGTCTTCCCATGTCGAACGGCGTTTCTACCCCTTCCGGTGGTTCCACTTTAGTAACACACCGTCCTCGTCGAGGAATTGGCCAGCGCTTCCCAAGACTCGGTTGATGCCCGATGTGACTTGCCAGCCATCTTCCGCGAAGGAGCTGAAGACTGCATTGACCCAGCGGGCCTGGACTGAACGTGGCTGTTCGGGCTCGGCTAGTTCAGGGTTGGGATCGAAGAGGTGGCAAGCAAGACGATGAATACGGAGAAGTATCAGCTCGACTACGCTCTTGCGGCCGTTCTGTCTGTAGAGCTGTCTTGCCGCTCGCGCGGCACGACGCATGTAGTTGATCCACTCCTCACCAGGTCGTCGAGGAATGCGAGCCGTGCGGCGCAGCAGACCGCCTTCGAGCTGGGAGAGCCTTTGGAGCACGCACTTGGACACGAACCAACCGTCGCAACCGTAAAGAAGACACGGAACAAATTGCTCGCTGAATCGTCGGAGCCTTTCATTGCGGGGTAGAGCGGTACAGCGGAAAACCGGTTCCGACCAGAAGAGTTTGATGGCTTTGCTGATGCGATGGTCAATGGCGGCTTTCGTGCAACCTGTGTCGGCGATGCACACACCCAACTGCACCGAGGAGTTCACCCTGGATGCGATCATTCGGCCATTCCGGGGAGGAGCTCCAAAACCTTCAGGCGGGAAGGCGGCGTCGACCGGGATACTCTCAGGGGCATGCGGGTCTGGGCTGATGTACTCCAGGGACCCCTTTTTCCAGTACAGGCCGTACGTGGACATCCTGGTCGTGAGCTCCTGCAGCATGATGGCAGCATGTTCCGCACTGCCGCTGAGGAGGAAGAAGTTGTCTGCCCAACATAGGTGAGTCCAGATTTCGTCTAGGAGAAGTACGCCGATGCCCCGAGACTTCCAAGAAGATGCCAAATCGCCGAAGATGCTCTGTGTGATAACATTCCATTTCGCTGGTGCTTCCGGCGTTCCCTGTCGTTCCGAAGCGTTTTGCTGGATAAGTAGATGCTCCAGGACACCGTCAAACAACACCCAATTTTCCATAGATCGACCTTCCCGGAGAAGGGCAGCGGCGAGACGGGGTGGCAGGCGGCATGCCCGAAGGGCTACAGAGACGATGGACGGGTGCATGAAATCGAATGCTTTGTGCACGTCCCCCATAATGATGTGAACAAGTATGCGGTCCGGCCACTCGAACGACTTACTGAGAAGTACCCGTATTGTTTCCGTAATCTGTGTACATGCCATGCCGGGGGTAAAACCAAAAATGCAGATATCTCTGTGTATACGTTTATGTAGCCCGTTCCTATCCCAATATAGATGTAGTATGGAGCACGAGTACCATTTGAGAATGACGCTGGTAAGGCTTATACCCCGAAACTGCTGCATGGAGTTCGCCCCGGAACACTTGGCCAAGAAGAGAACCACAGCACGACACCAATCCCGAATAGGCTCCCCCACCCCTCCGGCGAAGCGTGCACGAAAGAAGTTCCCTATCTTATATACCACCTTCGTGGGGAGATTCTTCACCATCTCGGTCGTGACTTTGTCCATTCCTGAGGTGCTGCCGGCTTTCAGGCCGGACAGGCCGGCCAGTACGTCGGAAATGTGCAGTTCCACATCCCTCGAAGAATCAACTTGCTCCAGGAAACCTGCGATGCAGGCAACAAGGTCGTCGTCCGACCAGTGCGGGTCCATGTACATGTTCGTGCAATGCGTGAATATGATATCATACCACATGCTGTGATCATGAACGTGGGTACCATCGGGGCCCTGCAGAGACTTCAAAACAGGCTTTTGCAGTTTAGTCGTAACCGACGGGGTGCTATGGCGTAGTATGCTGCGTTTCCATTGCCGTTGAGCTTTCCGTAGCCTTTTGCGGACCTCCTGCTTGCAGTCGATCGGGCACGCACGTTCCTCGGCTTCCAACTCTTTCACAATTGGGGGTTTCTGCCGAATCTTCCGGGATCTCGAGGAGGCCGTCGTGAAGGGTAGGTTTAGCGCACAGGAAGAGATTGCCTCGGAGACTTCACCCAGCTCGGTGACCCCCTGTAAGGCGTCCTCCACGTTTTCGCGGAATTTGTCTAGATCACCGTCTTCGACGCACCACCCCCGGACGCTTGGCTCTCTGAAGGCGTAGCCGATGTTGGAGGAGGAGCTGGAGAGGACAACCATGAGCGGGAAGTGGTCGAAGCGACGGCCGGACGGTGCTGTGAGCTCCACCTGGTTTCTGATGGCATATCTGGACATAAGGCGAGAAGACACGGCAATATAGTCTATAACCCCACGTGTGCGATGTACATGATGTCTATAACACACAGCTTCGCAACAAGGGTTTTCAAAGTATCCCGGCAAAGCAAACTAACAGCGATGTGTATAAGCGAATCTGGAGGTATTCCCCTTAAGATTCAGGTGAGAATCCAGTTGTAGAATTCAGCTGTTCTCGCAGTCGCAGTCGCATTCGCAATGACAGTCGCAGTGGCAACGGCCTTAGGATCCAATGGAATCCTAAGGATTCCTAGGGATTCCTAGGGCATCCGTAGGCATCCTTAGGAATCCATAGGAATCCGTAGGAAACCTTAGGAATCCTTAGGAATCCTGACTCCTAGGGATTCCTAGGGATTCCTAAGGCTTCCTGAGGAATCCTAAGGATTCCTCAGGATTCCCGAGGATGCTTAACTATGCCTACGGACTCTTAAGGATGCCTACGGATTCCTGAGGATTCCTAGGGATTCCTAAGAATTCCTATGGATTCCTACGGATGCCTCAGCCTGCCTCAGTTTCAGCCTCAGCCTCAGCCTGCCTCGGCTTGCCTCAGCCTCAGCCTCAGCCTGCCTCGGCCTCAGCCTCAGCCTGCCTCAGCCTCAGCCTCACCCTGCCACGGCCTCAGCCTCAGCCTCAGCCTCAGCCTCAGCCTCAGCCTCAGCCTCAGCCTCAGCCTCAGCCTCAGCCTGCCTCAGCCTCAGCCTCAGCCTCAGCCTCAGCCTCAGCCTCAGCCTCAGCCTCAGCCTCAGCCCAGCCTCAGCCTCAGCCTCAGCCTGTCTCGGCCTGAGCCTGCCTCGGCCTCAGCCTCAGCCTCCTCAGCCTCAGCCTCAGCCTGCCTCAGCCTCAGCCTGCCTCAGCCTCAGCCTCAGCCTGCCTCAGCCTCAGCCTGCCTCAGCCTCAGCCTCAGCCTGCTTCAGCCTCAGCCTCAGTCTGCCTTCAGCCTCGGCCTCAGCCTCAGCCTGCCTCAGCCTCAGCCTGCATCAGCCTCAGCCTCAGCCTCAGCCTGCCTCAGCATCAGCCTGCCTCAGCCTCAGCCTCAGCCTGCCTCAGCCTCAGCCTCAGCCTGCTTCAGCCTCAGCCTCAGTCTGCCTCAGCCTCGGCCTCAGCCTCAGCCTGCCTCAGCCTCAGCATCAGCCTGCCTCAGCATTCAAAATGTGGCCCGGGAATGAAGTTCTGGGAACTCGAAGAACACGAAGTGGCCTACAGTTGGCTCCAGGCATTCAAAATCATGCCCAGGAATGGAGTTCTGGGAACTCGAAGACCACGAAGTGGCCTACAGTTGGCTCCGGGCATTCAAAATGTGGCCCGGGAATGGAGTTCTGGGAACTCGAAGAGCACGAAGTGGCCTACAGTTGGCTCCGGGCATTCAAAATGTGGCCCAGGAATGGAGTTCTGGGAACTCGAAGACCACGAAGTGGCCTACAGTTGGCTCTGGGCATTCAGAATGTGGCCCGGGAATGGAGTTCTGGGAACTCGAAGACCACGAAGTGTGTAACTGTTGGCTAAAAAAAATCCCCGGCACCCTCCCCCGGATCGCGCCCAGACCTCCCTGGGGCGTCATTATGTTATCTTTTGACCCTACTAGAAACCTATCAGTCTTCGCTGTTAGGTATAAATGTGTACATATATATATATATATATATATATGTACTAGAACCATCGCGCGCGCTTCGCGCGCACTCAGGTTCTAGCAGGCCCCAGGCCTTGACGAATTCACTGCTCCACTGAAGTAGTGGACCACAGTCCACGCATGCCAACCCGCATTCCGAAAGGCTTCGGGGAAAATGGTTGCGTAGGGGGGCGGAGGCTGGATGAATCGGGCTCCCAGAAGGCCTTCTGGAAGCATGGGTTTGGGGGGCGTCTTGGGGAGCCTGTTGGGGCGTGCAGCTGTCGTCGTCGTAATGTCGTCGTCGCCTCTTGGGGCGCGCCGTCGTCGTCGTCGTCGTCGTTTTCGTCGTCGTCGTCGTCGTCTTCCTCCTCCTCCTCCTCCTCGTCTTCGTCGTTTCGTCGTCGTCATCGTCGTCGCCCTCGTCGGTTCAAGAGAGCACTTTGCGCGAAACGATCTGCGGAGGGCCAATAGAAGGCGATCAGTCATGTTCCCAGTCAACTTCCCAGACAGCTCTCCTGTAGCATGATGGTACTTCGAAGCCTCCGGAGACTCGCGGGCCCATGATGAACCATGTCTCCGGAAGGCTTTCTGGAGACATGGTTTGTTGGGGTGTGTTAGGGGGCCTCTTGGGCGCTCTCTGGGGGCCCCTTGGGGGCCTCCGGGAACTCGCGGGCCCATGATGAACCATGTCCCCGGAAGGCTTTCTGGGGGCATGATTTCTCGAGGTGTGTTGGGGGGCCTCCTGGGCGTTCCCTGGGAGCCCCTTGGGGGTCTCTTGGGGCTTCCTGAGGACCTCTTGGGCGCCTCACGGGACTTCGTGGGAGCCTCCTGGTAGCCTCTGGGGGCCTACTGGCGGCCTCTAGGGCCAAAGACCTCGAAATATCGGTTGGCGGTCCCCCTCTGGGCCCCCTCTTGGGGAGCTCTTGGGGCACACTTGGATTGTCTGGGGAGCCTCCTGGGCCGTCTTGGGGCCCTCTTCGTGGCCTCGTGGGCCGTCTTGGAGCGATCTGAAGGGCCTCCGAGGCCGTGAGGGAGCGCTGAGAAGCGGGGAAAGCGAGAACGCCTAAATCCTTCAAACACCATCGGAAAATGAGCGAATCGTGCCTTCCAGGGCCCTCTTGGGGAGCCTCTCGAGTCCTTCCTGGAGCATGTTAGAGTCCTGGTCGGCCGTGTTGAGGGCATCTGGGGCGCCTTCGGGGCCTCTTGGGACCGTCTTGGGCCCTCTCGGGACCTCCATTAGCATGTCGTGGCCTGCTTCGGGGCGGGCCCGGGCCGCCTCGGGACCCCTCTGGGCCTTCTCTTGGGGCACACTTGGGTTGTATGGGGAGCCTCCTGGGCCTTCTTGGGGCCCTCTTCGGGGCCTCGTGGGCCGTCTTGGAGCGATCTGAAGGGCCTCCGAGGCCGTGAGGGAGTGCTGGAAAGCGGGAAAAGCGAGAACGCCAAAATCCAAAACACTCGGAAAATTAGTGAATCTTGCCTCCCAGGGCCTTGAGGAGCCTCTCGAGTCCGTCCTGGAGCGCGTTGGAGTCCTCGTCGGCTGTCTTGATGGCATCTTGGGCGTCTTCGGGGCCCCTTGGGACCGTCTTGGGCCCTCTCGGGACCCCCTTAGCATGTCGTGGCCTGTTTCGGGGCGGGCCCGGGCCACCTCGGGAGCTCTGAACCCCCCCAACATCCCCCGGCGGGCACCGATGGGGGGAACACCCTGATCATTGGATACTGGAATTTTCCAGTCGCGACCGACGAGAACGGTCGCTACCGATTCTGCGTCAAATTTCGGTATCATTCGCAACCAATTTGTTTCAAAATCGGTCGCGACGATCGGTCGCGACCGATCGGTGGCGACCAGACGCGACCGATTCGCGATCGGCCGCGACCGATTTGGAGTGCCTATCGGTCGCTACCGATCGCGACCGAAAAAAAAAGCTGTATCCAATGATCTGGGCAGGCAGCGGCCCGCCCCCCCCGGGCCTACTCCGAGATAGAGAAACATGTTCCGGGAAGCTTTCCGGGAGCATGATTTGTTCGGCTCTCCTAAGAGGGGAGCCTCTGGGGGCTTACTGAGGGGACCCTTTTGGCCTTGTCGGCAGGCCTATTGGAAACGTGCTTGGGGCGGTGGGCGGAAGCCCAAGGAATCATGTTCCCGGAAAGCTCTGGGAAATACGATTTACCGAGGTGTCTTGGGGGCCCGCAGGGGGCTTCCCTGGAGGGCCCTTGGGGGCCTATTGGGCTTCCGGGGGGCCTCTTGGGTTTTCGGCCGTCTTGGAGCGATCTGAAGGGCCTCTGACGCCGTCCAGGACCCTAGGCGGTCTTTTGCTATGCACCGGTATGTTTTGGAGGTATTTGGGGGGCCGTTTGGAGTTCCCTTGGGGCCTCTTTTGGGGCCTCTTTGGGGCCTCTTTGGAGCCTCGTGGGGCATCTATGGGGCCTCTGGGGGGCCTCTCGGGCTCTGTTGGGGGCCTCTTGGGGCCTCCTCGAAGCCTTTTGGGGCGGAAGGCTCGAATTGTCGGTTCGTGTTCCACCTCTTGAGCCCCTCTTGGGCGATCTTGGGCGCCTCGTGGGCCGCCTTGGGGCGCTCTTGGGCCGTCTTGGGGCTCTCTTGCGCCGTCGTGGCGCCCTCTTTGGGTGCCTCTTGGGCCGCGTTGAACTGATTTCTGGGGCCTCGTGGGCTGCCTTGGACAGTCGGAAGCACGAAACAGCAAGAACACGAAAAACCTTCAAAAACCATAGAAAAAAACGCATTGTTCGCCTCTTGAGTACCTCGTGGGATTCCTTTTGCGAGCATCTTGGCCGTCTTGAAGCCCTCTTGGGCTGTCTTCAAGCCATGTTGGACAAATTTTAAAACGCTCTTGTGCGGTCTTGGGCTCTCTTGGAGCGCTCTTGGACCATCTTGGCGCCCTCTTGCCCCCTTTGACGTTTTTTGGCGCCCCCCGCCGGGCCAAAAACGGTCAGAAGATAAATCAGTGCACTTTGGGGGGCCCAGGACCCACGGGACACCACGGGACACCATGGGACACCACGGGACACTTGTCGATCTCACTGTCGATCTCACTATCGATCTCACTCAACGGGACACCACGGGACACCACGGGCCACCACGGGACACCACGAGACACCGCGGGACACCTGTCGATCTCACTATCGGTCTGACTATCGATCTCACTATCGATCACACTCAACGGGACACCACGGGACACCACGGGACACCGCGGGACACCTGTCGATCTCACTATCGATCTCACTATCGATCTCACTATCGATCTCACTCAACGGGACACCACGGGACACCACGGGACACCGCGGGACACCTCATCGATCTAGGTGTCGATCTCACTATCGATCTCAATCAACGGGGCACCACGGGACACCGGCGGGACACCGCGGGCCACCGGCCGCCGGAGGAGAAACATTTGGTCTGGCGCGGCCCAGCCACAGGGGGATTTCGGGACACCAGCGGGACACCGGCGGGACACCGCGGGCCACCGGCCGCCAGGGGAGAAACATTTGGTCCGGCCGCGGCCCAGCCACAGGAGGATTTCCTCGCGCCCGCCCACGCAGCTTCGCCTCGCCCGCACGCACGCACGGCACGCACGACACGAACCCGAAACCAAAATCGATTTCCCGGTGGGGGGGGTCTCCGTTTCACGTTGGACTCACCCCCCAACCTCCGATATGTATGTATGTGTGAGTGTACCTATGGAAGTCTGCAAGGTTGCATACGTGTATGCATATCTGCATGTATATGTGCATGCATATGTGTATACATGTATGTATGCATGTATGTTTATATGTATGTATGCATGCATGCATGTATGTGTGTGCGTGTGTGTGTGTCTGTATGTATGTGTGTATGCATGTATGCATGGATGTATGGATGTATGGATGTATGGATGGATGTATAGATGTATATATATGTATATATGCGTGTATGAATGCATGGATGGATGGATGTATGGATGTACGCATGTATGAATATTTGTATGCATACGTATGCATGTATGTATGTATGCATGTCAGTATGTATGTATACCGGCAGGTAGGCAGGCAAGCAGGCAGGCAGGTAGATAGGTAGGTCGGTAGATCGGTATGTATGTACGTATGTATGTATGTACGTATGTATGCACGTATGCATATATACACATAGATGAATGTACATGCAGATTACAAATATGTATAATGGCCTTCGGCCCATCCCACCACTATGCCAGGGTTGTGGGTCAGAGTTCTCAGAGGGGTGATTCTTGAGATCTCTTCGGAGCGCCTTCGGGGGCCTTTGTCCAAGAGACTCGCTAACGTGACTTGTTCAACGCGGGATCCCTGGAGTGAGCCCAAAGTCCGAAAACCTTCCATGGGCCCGGTGGTATTTCGTCGTAAATGTTTGACGGTCCTGGGCCCCGTTTCGGGCCTCAGGAAGCGAAGAGTGGTCCAGAAGCTTCGGGAGCAGGAAGAATACCTGAGGGCGTCTGGTCAGGGGGCCGTGGAGGGCCTCTAGGGAGCTTCTTGAAGGTTTTTTGAAAGTTTCTTGGGGGCGTTTTGGGTGCCTCTTGGGGTTTCCTTGGGACCTCTGGCGGCGGAGGGCTTGAAATGTTCGTAGGGCATCCTCTCTGGGCCCCTGCTTGGGGCCGTCCTGGGTCCCTCTGGGGCCGTTTTGGGGACCTCTTGGGCTAGCCAGGGGCCCTTTTGGGCTGTCTTGGAACCCCCTTGGGCTGTCTTGGGGCGATCCTGGCGGCCTCTCGGGCTGTTTCCGTTCCCCTGAAACGGCAAGAAGCGAATCCCTGAAAAATGCACGCTTTCCGAAGGGAACGGGACAATGTTTGCCTCTGGGGGCCCCCTTTGGAGGGCTCTTGGGGCCCTCTTGGGCTGTCTCGGGGGCTCCCGGGAACCCTCTTGGAGCCATCGTCGGCGTCTTCAAGCTACATTTCGAGGCTCGTGCGCCCTATTGATATGTTTGGCGGCCTCCGGCGCCTTCGGGAGCCGTCCTGGGGGCGCCCCGGAGGCCCCGGTACCCCCATGCGCGCTCGAGGTCGCGGTCCCGGGTCCCCCGACCTCGTCCCCCGGGATATATATATATATATATATATATATATATATATATAAATAAATACATAAATAAATAAATAAACAAATAAACAGTGCGTATAAATATATAACAATAAACAAATCGTTTTGCAACAACAGTATTCAAAATAATCCGGCGTTCGCGGTCTTGCGAATCTTGAGAGAAACATCGACTCCCCGACATGTGCATCAATTTCTGCCAAGCGGGCCTCTTACGCCGCATGACGACCTCATTCGAACGCCTTCGCGCACGTGCTGACGGGGGGGGCACGATCCGTGTCAAAGAACCACGCGAGCCACTCGCGCGCGTCGACCGCGCGCGCATGTCGACCTCATTCTAAACGTTCATCACCGACGCGAGGACATAGTCATCGCTATCGGCGGACATGATCAACATCGGCGCCATCACTGGCCTTGCCGTCGTCGTTGTTACCATTGTCACCAGCATCGCTACTATCACCATCGTGTTTACCGTTGTCGACTACAGCGCCCGCCAAAGTCGCCGATTCGCACTGAAGTGCCCGCTGGGAAGTGCCCAGCGGTCAACGCCACCGCGGCCGCGTCGGTCGCGCCAAACTAGCTGGCCGCTGCGCGGGCGAGCATGCGCGGGCTAACGCGGCCGCAGATATGCACCAGCCAACCCCAAGCACTCATCGCAATCGCCGCCGCATGGGTTTTGCAAACCAAGTTGCGGGTGGGTGGGATGTTTGCAAGGGCATGGCATTTGTCAACCTAAACTACACCGAATAGATTGCAAGAAATCATTGCTCGGGGAGTCCACGCTGGCGAACACTTGTGTTTCTGCATTTCTTCCTCCCCCAAAGCCAAGAGGGCACGGCAGGGGGCGGTGCTGCTGGAGCGCTCCAGGAAGTACCAGTTCGTGCCGCCGTCCTGACCCTCCCCTCCCTTCAAGGCCGCACGGCGCCGCTCCCGCCCCCTGCACGCAGCGCCAGCTCCCTCCACACAGAAGGCACGTCGCGGGCCTGGGCCGGACCAGATCGCAAAGGCCGATCGGATCGGAAACGGATCGGATCGCGGCCGAATCGGCGCGGAATCGGATCGGGGTCGGATCGCTTGCTGTCGCGGATCGGGTTCGGCCCCTGCAGGCAGCAGAGGGGACCAGCTCGTGTCGGATCCGACAGGACACAGGTCTGAATCGAAGCTCTGGGACGTGATCGGATCGAGCCGGACCGTGAGCAGCCCTACATGGTGGCGTGTGTGGGGTGACTCTAGGCTGCCCCTGCGGCGTCACCTGGCCAGCTTGTCACAGATCATTGCTGGCAGCAGAGAGCTCAGGGCTGTAGCGACAGCGGAGGCATCTGTGCTGAGCGCAACTGGCAGAGGCTGCGGCATGCAAAGTACCACCTCGCCCTCCTCTGCTGCAACAGATGAGCAGGATCGCACGGCGAGCGTCGTGCAGGCACGACTTGTGCATTGGTCTTCAACGGTCGCGGCTCTCCGAATAGCACAGATCGCTCGATATCGGCCAATTCTGGGCCACAGGCGGCGTCAAACCGACACGGCTTCAACCTACCGTGTAGTACTGGATGCGTCGACGACACGCATTGCTTACATGCTGAGCCACGGGCCAGCGAGCGTTGTGAGCTCCACTACGTTACACTTGTCGGCCGTGGTCTGACACTGCGCAATACCGTACGACCTCGAAGGACCTCTGCTGCCGAGGGGCTCCGGAGGTTGTCGACCATATCTCTCCAAAAGATTTCGCGCCGTGGGCTGCTTCCTTTGGGTCCCGTGAGGCCAGACGAAACGGCGGAATAGCACAGAGGGGGGAACGAATCCGCTCACGTAGCCGGTTTCCCCGACGCCGGATGCGCCAATGTATCGTGGAAAGCGCCCGGCGGCTGGGCCAAAACCGTCTGCATGCAGCGGAGTTCGCACCCCCCCCGTCCAAGTCGCCCCTTTCCGACCGACCCGACCCTGGGTCCCGAGCAGGGCCCTCCCAGACGACGTGCGACCATGAACGCCCACGCTGGCTTTGCGACCGCGTCGAGACGGCACAAACGTGCCGTACGGCAGTCTCGCGTCGTGGCGATTCGGGCGTTGGTTTTTGACGCCACGCGGATCGTCCCGCATTGAACGATCGCTGGTTTCGGACGGCGCAGATCGCTCGATGTCGGCCGACTCTGGGCCACGCATGGCATGCCCGCGCCAGGGTCGCAGCCGCGTCGACACGGCGCGGCCCTAGCACGCCGTGCTGGAGGCGTCGACAGGGCTCCGAGGTTCGCGCTTCGCGCTGCGCGAAGCGCGAAGCGCGAATGAATTTCGCGCCCTCGCGCCGCCCGCAGGGGAGAAGAGGATGAGGAGGAATCGGAGGCGAACCGCGAAGCGCGAAGCGTGAATAGCTTCGCGCCCACGAGGGCGCTCTTGTGGATGCGTCGACGACACATCTTGCTCACCACCGAACCGTTGTTGGTTCCACGAGCCTCGGGGCGGCACGCGCCTGTCGTGTGCTCGGGCCAGCTCGAAAAGTCTCTCCCCGCACGGCGAGGGCTTCCCACCCTCCGCCTCTCCTCCTCCTTCCTCCTCCCTCATCCCTCCTCCCTGCGACCACCAAGCAAGTCTGTCTCTCGCTCTACCTACAGGCCACACCCCTGACCTCCGCCACGAGCGCGGCGAACCGGTAGGGCACCGCGACGAACCGGTAGTCCTCCTTCGCCTCCTGGCCCAGCGCCCAGCTCGCTAGCCGGCCAGCTCGGCCGCCAGCGCGGCGCGGGCCGCGAGCTCCCGCTCCTGGCCGAGGGAGCTGCGCAGCTGACGCGCCGTGGCGCGGTGCAGTGCGCAGCTGAGCTCGGCGCCCCATCGGCGCGCCAGCGCGCTCGCGGCCGCTTCAGCCTCGGGGCCGTCGCCGAGGCCCTGCGCGCGGTCCCGCGCCAGCCAGCGCAGGTGGCGCAGCGCCGCTCTGCCCAGCCTCCCGGCCGTCTCGTGGGCCAGCGGGAGCAGCGGCCAAGGGGCGCGCCGCTCTGGGTAGCGGCGGCGTTTGTCCGCTTCCCCCTCTGCGGCCACTGCGCCGTCGGCGCCTGCGGCCGCCGCCAGGGCGCGCGCGCCCCCCGGGACGCTGTAACGGACGGTCACGTCCGCCAGCATCCGCGGGCAGTCGCCGCGCTGCGCCTCGAGGTCCAGGAGCGCCTCCTCGCGCTCGGTCGCGAGCGCCGCGCCGCAGGCGCTGCAGGGGCCGCTCGGCGGGGCGTCCGCGAAGCCGCGCGCGGCGCAGCCAAGCGCCGTGCAGCGCCAGCGCCAGCGGTCCCAAGCGGGCACGGGGACTTGCCGGGCCGTGCGGAAACCGCACTCCTGGTGAATGCGGCCCCACACGTCCTCGACATCCCGGCTGCGCGCCTTGGTGCCGCCCCCGCAGGCGCAGCGGAAGGCGCGCCGCGCCTTGCGGCACAGCGGCTGGCCGCAAGCCTGCCCCGCTCGCTCTCCGGTGCGCAGGCGGTTGCAGCAGCTGGCCCCAGCAGGCGCGCAGTCCTGGCCCAGTAGCGCCCGGGCCGTGGCGCAGTAGTCTGGGTCCTCCAGCCGCTGGCCAGGCCCTCCGTTCGCCAGCTGCCAGGCGCCCGCGTGGGCCCCCCCGCAGGAGCGGAGCAACGCCCGTCCCTCGGCGTCCAGGGAGCTCAGCAAGGCTGCGTGGTTTTTTGAATCCAGCCTGTGCGTGAGTCTCCTCTGGAGTTTTTCCCGAGGTTCGTGGGCGAGCTGCCGCCAGTCCAGCAGTGCTCCGTCCTCCTGGCCCAGGGGCAGCGCTGCCTGCGCCCCCCGGCAGGCTTCCGCGAGAGGCAGCGCGGCGGCCCCCAAGTCGCCCAGCTCCGCCAGCCCAGTGCGCCCCCGGACGCCAGCGAGGCTCTGCGCCCAGGAAGCCGCCCAAGCCGCAGGCGCGAGCTCCTCTTGGCTCCGGAAGCCCCGGCCGTCCAGCCGGAGTGGCAGGCGGCAGCGTGCGCGCTGCTCAAGCGTCAGCGGGTCAAGCCGCGCCAGTCCCTTGTAAGCCTCCAGCAGCGCGTCGTCGTAGGCGGCCGCGGCGGCCCGGCTGTGCGCTGGCGGGTTGGCGCGCAGCAGGTGCGTCAGCTTGCCCGTGCCGCAGTGCCGGAGGAGGAGCCAGGCCGCTTGGGTCGCCGGGAGGTGCGGCGAAGCCAGCGTCGGCAGCTGGGCCAGCTTCTGCAGCAGCGCAGCGGCTCTGTCGGCGGTCTCCAAGCAGCGCGCCGCGGCGTAGTCGGCGCTGCCCAAGTCCAGCCGTCGCCCGTCGCTCTCGTCGGGGAGGTTGCCCGGCGGCAGCGGCCCCCCCAGCGGGACGCCCAGGAGCGTCACGCCGTCGGCGCGCCAGCGCTCTTCCAGTCCTGGCGGGCAAGGCGAGCGCGCAGACCAGGCCTGCGTTTTCCGTCGTTGCAGCTCCAGCCCCAGGCGCCCCAGCGCGGCCTCCGCAGTCGTCTCCACCTCGCCTGCTAGGAGCGGGGGGACGAGCACAACGACGTCGTCCAGGTACGCCAGGACCCAGACGTCTTCTGCTCGCAGGCCGCAGGCAGCCGCCCTGGCCCTCAGAGCGTTCTCCAGCTCGCGCAAAGGGCAGCGGAGGCCGCAGGCGAAGAGGAGGGGCGCCAGCGGGCCCCCCTGGTCTACGCCGTCCGCAGAGCCCAGGCGGTGGCAGTCCCCCCCCGAGTCCCAGAAGTAGTACTGGGAGCGGCGCCGGCAGAAGAGGTTCGCAAAAGGGAGGAGCTCTGGCGCCGCCTCCTCCAGCTCGGCCAGGCAGGCCTCTCTGCGCGCGGTCCCGTAGGCGTTCTTCTGGTCTAGCGCCACCAGGACCAGGTCGGGGTTGGCCTCGGTGAGCGCCCGCGCCGCGTGCGCCAGCAGCTCGGCGCCTGCCTTGGTGCCAATTGCAAATTGGCGCCGGCCGAGCGCGGCCGCGAGTTCTTCCTTTCGCGGCGTCACCAGCGCCCTCCCCACCAGCCGGCGGAGGATGTTGGGCGCGGCGATTGGGCGCACCCCGCCGCCTGGCTTGTTGAGCGGCGTCACTCGGGAGAGAGCGAGGGCGTCCGCGGCGCTCGCTGGGAGGTCCCCGGTGGCCAACCGGTCGCAGAGGTTGCAGAAAGCTTCGAGGGCTGCCGGCTCCGCCAGCAGCACCCGCCAGTGCTCGAAACGGCCACCCCCTACCGCCGCCCCGCTCCCCTTCGGGCTTCTCCGGAGCGCCCTGCGTAGCTCCTGGTGGGAGAGGGGCGAGGCAGCGGCCAGCTCTCCGCGCGCCCTGGGCTCGAGGGCCGGCGCCCCTCGCGGCTCGAGTAGCTCTTGGAGCGCGGCAGCCGTCTCTGGCGTAGGAGGCGCGAGTCCCGGGCTTGCCAAGAGCGCGGCCGCTCGGGAGTACTCCTCGGCCAGCGCTTTCCGGACCACCGCGTCGGCTAGGTGTCCGTCGGCGTCTTTTTGCTCTCTGCTTGCCTCCTGGCGCGCGCGCGCCAAGCTCCGAGCGGTCTGTCGCGCCTCCTCCAGTAAGTCCCCCCAAGCGCCTCTGTGGAGCAGCGAGCACCTTTGGCGGATCAGCCCTGCTCGCAAGGCAGGCTCGTTCCCAGCTTGGCGCCTCCCGCCCGTGCCACG
>CAUYUJ010020774.1:32480-117480 GCA_963575745.1 Prorocentrum cordatum | reverse complement strand
GCCGCCCCCCCTCCAGGCTTATGTCGGGCGCGTCCCCCTACAAGGGGATCTTGGACGGAAAATGAACAATAGTCAGAAAAGATTCCAAAAATATTCCAAAAATTATCAAAACATGGTCCCCAGGCTATGTTTTGACTACTTCTTAATCTTCCTCTGTAGAAGGACAGGCCCGACTTCACTCCAGGCCCCGGGCGCCCTGCGCACAGGGCCGCCGAGCGCGCGGGGGCCGGGGGGCGGCCTGGCCCTCGGCCGAGTACAGCGAGATGGTGGGGCCGTCGGTGCCCGGGACCTGGACGGAGAACCTCCGCGGCGGCTGCAGGTCGAGCTCACTGCCCCGCCGAACCCGTGTGAGATGGGGCGACAGATTGAGCACAGATCCACTGCTCCCTGGCCAGGCCCGTCCTGAGCCCAGCAGCGGTGTATGCGCCGCGCCCTCCTGGCTTGGCCAGGAGGGCGTATACACAACTCTTGGGTTCAGGATGGGCCTGGCCAGGGAGCAATGAATGTGTATAGATTCGATCGCCCGATGAGAGAGAGAGAGAGATATAGACGGAAAAGAAATATGTTTAAAAATGAATTGTAAATAGACCGTTTTATAACTCGCGATAACGCCCGTGACCACTGGCACCCCCCTCCCCTCCCCATCCCCCCCTGGTGACATCACGATTCGCGCCGGCGCCGTCTGGGAATGAGCCATTCTGAATTGATGAGATCCACAAGCCCTTAAGGACACGCGCTTTCGCTATGAGTGTCTGGCGTGTTTCGCGGTGGAGGAGGTCAGATGGCCATGAGGAAGCCCGCGCATTGGCGCGGGGGCATGCGAAAGTTGGGCAGTCACTGAGGGGGGGGGGATGGGCATGGGGAAATTTGAGCCAGGTCTGGATCGTTGAGAGGGACGATGTTGACAGGGGGGACGTTGGACGGGCATGGGGGAGGTTGGGTGGTCCTGGGGAAGGCTTGGCGAACGTCTGGGGGGTGCGGGCCCCCCGACCAAAGCCAGAAAATTCCAAGGGGGGCCAAGGTCCCCCTGGCCCATCTGGCCAAAGCTGGGGGGGTCCAGGCTCCCTCCAGCCAGACTGGCGGGGCTCTGGGACCCGTCTGGCTACGACTGCGGGGTTCTGGGGCCTGTCCGGCTAAACCTGGGGGTTCTATAGACTTGTCCATCTAAGACTGGGGGATTCCACGGCCTAAGGTTGGGTGGCTCTGGGGCACCTCCAGCTAAGGCTGGGAGGCCCCGGAGCCCGTCCGGCTAAGACCGGAAGGTTCTCGAGCACGTCCAGGGTAAGAGAAGAAACCCGTTGCTTCGCTCATGGGGGCCCGTCTGGCCAAGGGTGGGAAAGTCCAAGGCCCGTCCGGCTGAGACTGGGGGGTTCGGGGCCCGTCCGGCTAGAGCCGGGGAGCTCCAGGGCCTGTCCGGCTAAGGCTGGGGGGGTCCTGGGCCCGTCCGGCGAAGGCTTGGGGGCTCTGGGGCCCGTCCGGCTAAGGCCTGTGGGGTCCAGGGCCCGTCCGGCTAAGGCCGGGGGCCTCCGGGGCCCGTCTGACAAGTCCACAACCTTCCCCTCATCCTTGCGAACTCCTCCATGACCTTCCCAACTTCTTCGCGCCTTCCCCGCGCCTTTTCCCAGTTCCCTCATGTCCGTCCCAATTTCACCCTGGCCATCCCACTGCTCCCATGTGCCATCGTGTTCCCCCGTGGTCGCCAAACCTCTTCCGCCTGCTGGCCACTTCCCTGACGCCCGCGCAGCCTCCTTCCCCGGGCGCGCAATTTACCATCTTCGCCATCGCAAGCCCTTCTCCCTCATGACCTTCCTCACCTCGTTTGCGAGTATCCCCCGCGACATCGCTTAGAGACCTGTGAATAGCATCATATCATAGAGCATGCCCAGGCGGCGCTGCCGCCAATCGTGACGGGACGGGCCCCCTCGCCTCCTCTCCCCGTGGTCACGCCCGTTGTGGCTCGAGGGAAAAAATCCGGCAAGACGGCGAAACAAACCACAATGGTCCCACCAGCGCTGTGGGCGTGGGGTCGTCCTCTTCCAAGACCGCCTTCCCTTCGGGGAGGGATAACCTGCCCCCCGCATCCCTGAAGGTTTCCTGGCCCCCCGCACGATGTGCCCGACGGCCTTTTTTGCCCAAGATGGCTCCAAGAGGGCCCCCGATGTTCCAAGATGGCCCCAAAGATGGTTCAATATGGCTTCCTCCGAGATGCCTGCAAGAGTCCACAAAAGGACCACCAGACGGCTCCAAGTGTTCTCGGAGACCCCATCAGGACTTCCCCAGGAGGCCAAAATCACTCAACAAATGAATGAGCTGAATGGCGTTTGTTTTCTCGCCGCTTCGCTTCCGATGCGTTTTTGAAGCATCAAGGAAGCCCCAAGACGGCCTCAAGAGTACCCAAGAGCGCCTCCAGAGGGCCACAAGAAGAGACCATGATGGCCCAAAAGGGGGCAAGGGAAATTTAGGACCGTCCCTCTTTGGATCGACGTCCTCCAAGATGTCCCCAAGAGGCACTCCAAGGTTCCCGAGTGGTCCCCAATAGGACCCCAAGAAAGCTCCAAGACCCTCCAAAATAGCCGCAAGAGGAGCCCAAGACCCTCCAAAATAGCTCCAAGAGGGTCAAGAGAGAGCTCCAAGAGGACCCCAAGAGGGCCTCCAGAAGACCCCGGGATGGCCGCCAGAGTCTTCATCCTCCTGGCCCCTCGCGGGGTCGGGGCGCGCGCAGAGGCACGGCTGCAATGTCAATCGCCCACCAGCAGACGACCGAATTTGTTTTGAGTCAGCGGGCACAAGCGAACTCGAGAAGGAGGAAGAGGAAGTCCCGTCTAAGGCCCGGAGCGGGCGGGACGCTTCAGAAGAAAACCTCGATGATCACCAGTGAATGTCAGCAGCCCAGCGCACGAAGTCTTCAGCTCTGCTCTGCCAGCATTGCGCCACTCTCGCTGTTGCCTGCCAATTTCGCAGGCCCTGTGCTGCACAGAATCTCCGCCAAGGGTCTTCAAACCTCATCCACGGCCGCGATGACGGGCGCGCAAGCCTCCACGATCCCAACTCGGACACGGCGACCCGCCATTCCGAATCCCTCCAGATGGCCGCCTTCTTAGCCAGGGCTGAATAGTTCAATGTTACAAATTTGGCGGCGAACTTCCACTTCGGCCGAGTATGCTCTGGCGCCCATTATTCAACGCCGTCGTTGCCTGCGTGCTCCCGCGGTTTATAAATGACTCGCTGGGCCCAATCCACCCACTGTTCGCCCTCTTGCCGCCGGCAAGCAACGATGCGCCGAAGCACAGCGTGCTGCGTGGCCTTGAGTCTCCGCAATTCTGCTGATCGCGGCGCCCACGACTCAGCGGCCCACAGCACGCTCTCCGCGACCGCAGCATCAAACAGCTTCATGCGCTTTCTCAATGAATGCGATTGAATCAATAACAGACGCTTCAGATCCCAAATTCCCCGCCACCCGGCCGCGACGCGATTCTCGATCTCTGCCCCGGTGGGGCCCCCCAGAGAAACTACATTTCCAAATAGCTCCAGGGGCTCCCCTTCCTTCAGAATATGGATGTGAAAATTATCGGCCAAAGAGACCTGGCCTCTGCGCTCGAAGTCACGGCGGTCGATCTGCACCCAACACTTGCCTGCGCGCGGGGACAGCCCCCTCCGCGCGAGACACCCCCTGAATGTCAGAATCATCCGCATCATAGACAGCCAGCTCCGCGCAATCAGTGTCTGATCATCCGCGAAAGCAACGGGGGCCAGACGGTGGCCTCTAAGGCCCTGCCAACCATTAGCGCCCCAGCCTCCCCCCCCCCAGATCACGCCCACCTCGCGCAGCACTCCGTCGAGAACGACATTGA
The DNA here is from genome assembly GCA_963575745.1 of Prorocentrum cordatum. Taxonomy (NCBI): domain Eukaryota; class Dinophyceae; order Prorocentrales; family Prorocentraceae; genus Prorocentrum; species Prorocentrum cordatum. The sequence goes on along the minus strand of CAUYUJ010020774.1, from coordinate 113,629 downwards.
ACGGCACTGGCGGCAGAGGGTCGCCCTGCGCCGCGCCCTTCCGCGCCAGGAAACGCCCGCTGCCCGCGCCGCCCCAAAAAGGAACAGATCCGTGGACCCCGCGGCGCGGGCGTCCCAGAGCGCGCACAGCAGACGCAGATACGCCGTTGTTCATGAGCGCCTGGAACCACGCAGCACAGTGGACGCTGTCGAACGCCTTTCCACGTCCAGCGCGGCAACCAACAGTTCTTCGCCCCATCCCATAGACTTTTCACAGATAGCGCGAACAAAGCAAACTGCACCGGAGCACCTTCTGCCGGGTCTGACACCGAACTGCTCCTCAGATAACTTGGAGTCGGTGCCCGATGATATCCGGCGATACAGCACTGCGTTAAAAAGCTGTTGCCATCACCGGAATCAGAGGAATTGGCCTCTAGTTCTTCCGGAAGGACGGGTCGACCCTCTTGAACAAGACCTGGAATTCCGCGGCTTCCCATTCCTCTGGAGGCGCCAGAGATCCTTGGAGCAACGGCGCGAAGAACTCTGCGATGATCTGCACTAAATGGAAAAGGTTCGGTTTTCGACGCGTCTGCCAGCAGCCAATTGCCCGCCCCTGTTGCGCCACGCTTCAGCTTTCGAAACGCCTTCAACAGCTCCGCCTCCGCGACAAAGTCGCTGCGCTCGTCGGTCGCGAGCGCGCCGCCGCCGCCCTCCCCCTCGCGGCGCGGGCCCTCGTAGAATTGGGCGAAGATTTCGCAAGTCGACGCCGGGCCCCTCTGAGCAACGCCGTTCCTGTCTTTGACGAGCAAAATCCGGTCGACGCCCCGACTCCCCTGCAGCATCCGGCGCAGTGCCTCCAGACCGTGACCCTCGACCACCAACGATCCCAACTCCTCGTCCTGTTGCCCCCCCCGCTGTCGACGCAGGGCCCTACAGGGTCGTCTGGCGAGATCTCGCCGCCTGCCTGGGCCCGCTGCGATCCGGCGCGCCTCGAAGAGCCCCTCTACTTCCCGACCATGCTTTGGGCGAATGGCGACTGGTCTGTCTTCGCCCGCGCGCGAAACAACCAAAACCACCGCGTCAATTGGGTCCTCCGTCGGGTCATGAAGTTCGGAGATACGGTCAAGGCCGCTATGGAATGCCTCCGGCTCGCCGCCGTCTCTGGCGCGCGGCCCCCATCCCACCGTCAATTCGGGACCTCGTCGTCTCAAACGCCATCCTGGAATAGTCAGGTCCGCCACGAAAGCTCGACGGTCAGCTTGCCCGACCAGGAAAGCTACGACGCCCCCCCAGCGGGAGGTTCCAGCTGCAATTTCATCAACAAGCAGGTAAACAATCTGCCTCTTCTCTCCAGTGCCCCACATGCGGCGCGCCCACTTGCCCCCCTCAACTCCGGGCGCAAATGTCGCAACAGCTGCGAGCCTCGATCCGCGCAGCCAATCGGTCAGGACAACTCCCCCGCCGCATCCGCGACCAGAACCACACTCCCAGATGATATCAGGCGAACCCGGGAAAACTTGAACCCCGACAGTTGCGCTCGCACCGGCCCCAGCGATGTTCGCGCGCCCAGCCCTCCTGAACTACATGCGCCAAAAGATTAAGAAGGTCATCGCATTCTTCCCCCAGCCCCTCTCCGCGAGGAAAGCGCGCTGTCACCAGTCCGAGTTTGGCGCGGCCTGTATCCACATCGACATAGGCAGCCCTCCTCCTCACCGCTGCAAATCTGAGTTTCGCCCCAACATCCACCCAGCGCCGACGAATCAAAATCGCCATGATCCGCGCCCAATGTTTGCACGCACCACTGAAATAGCACGTAAGAATCAGATTCTGCACGGGGGCCCCCCTGCAACAGAATTGCGCCCAACCAATAGCACTCAGGAAAAATTGACGACAGATCTTCGATTGCTCATGCCTCCACGCCGCACGCAGTCCAGCATGCAGCCCGAAATTAGAAAAACTGCTTTTCCCCAGTAGCCACAGGCGGCCTCACAAAGCAGATAAGCATATCTCCCGACGCGCATGCGCACTGCCCCTCGCCCCCGCCACATCCCAAACCTTCCAATCCCTGCTTTTTGGTACTGCGTTGACATAACTCCTTCTCCTGCGCAGCCGCCATCAAGTCGTCATACTGCTTCTGGCACTACGCAACCTTCCCCTTCAAGAATTTTTTGGACGCCCGAGATGGGCACGGAAAACATGGGCACAATGCCCAACAACAAATGTTGTCCCAAACTGACAGCGGCCGCTGTTGGGCAGGCGGTTTTTCGTCCTCGAAGAACAACGTCCGCGGGGGCGCGAACAACAAGTCCTGTTCAAAATGAACAGGAACTGCCGTTGGGCATCGTACCCATTCTTTCCGTACCCATCTCGTTCGCGCCGAAATGTTCCCGCTGTCCTCGTCAAATTCTGTTCCCCGGGCATCCTTCCACAAAACCCTCCCCTTCGCATAGTTCGCAACGACTTGCTGCTTCGACGCCGCGCTGCCCCCGCCCCAGTTCTCGATGATTACTCGCACTACTTTCCTGACTGCTTTAGTTTTGTTGGGGCTCTCGCCACGCACTGCGTCAGGAGTAGCGCACACAGTGATATCATTACCTCGTGCTTAAGTTTCTCCCCGATTTCCCATGACATACTTCCACATGTCCTCCTCCTTCTTGGACCTCACCGCGCCTGTCGTGGCATTTTCCCAAAACCGTAAAAACCCCCTCCACCTGGTCCTTAGCTTCTTTCGTCCAATCCTGCAAGTAGTCCTTGATGCTGTTCTCCTTCGTGTCCTCGGGGAAGTTCCGAAGCAAATGGTCCTGGACCCCTCTCGTTGATCCGCTCGCCCTTCCCGCCCCCTTTCGATGCAGGCGCGCCGGCTCTCTGACTCCGTGTCGGCGACCTTGGAGGTGCAACGCCTCCAGGTGCGTGGGCGTCAATTTTCTCCCTCATATGTTCTTCCATATTCTCCTCCATCGTCGTCATTTCCTTTCGAACCCTCTCCTCCAATGATTTTGCGCACCTGGGGTTCCGTAACCAGGAGTTCCATGTCCGCATGGATGCTCGTGACGCCCACCTCCAGGGCGTCAACCTTATCCTTGACGGTTCATGCAATCTCCTTCGTTTCCTCCGCCTCTTGCCGGGCCTCCTTGATGAGCGACTTCACCTTGTTCATATTCTTCGTAATATTGCTCAGCCGTTTATCGGCCGTTTCTTCGAATTTCCGTTTGTCCTCGAATTTCCAGAACCATTCCGGACCACTGGCATCAGGCGTCGAAGCGATGTCCGTTTCATTTGCACTGCTGGAATTATCTTCGATCGCCTGCTTACGGGCACGTTGCCGCTCAGGCGAGTCCACCATACCACTGGACACACGTTTTGACTTGGCTCCCTCTGGCATCTTCTCACAAGCGCGGCACAGAGCTCGGATACTTGAGCAAAAACGGACACTTGAGCCAAAACTGATACTGGAGAAGGTGCAGACGCCAGCCAGGCAGTGGACGGGATTCGCCAGGAGCACACTGAGCACGAACCAGACGACCGAGACACGCGGCAAACGGGCGTCGCTATCCTGACCACCTGGGGGTGGCAAGCACAGCGCCGCGCGCTCGAAGCAGGGCCGCGCGTAGCCGCTGGCCGAAGAGGAGACTCGGGCAGAGGAGAGGGCAGGAGGAGGCGGCTGACTCCACACAGGAACAAAACGAAAGTACGGAAGATACGTCGTCGCGGCGCTGGCGCTGGAGACCACCCTTGACATGAATGCACTCGCGAGTGAAACCATTGACGGCTGGTGCCACATCCTATTTGCGTAGATTAGCTCGCGAAGGAATGTGTTGCGAACTGGAACTGGAACCGGCTCCCGCCTGAATTAACTCGGGAGTTAATCTGTGGTCAGGACCCCCCAAGGCAAAACAAACTAAATCGGAAGATAATCCACGGGCTGGGGTGGATCGAGCCTCCCTGGGCGCGGCGGGTCAACTCGCCCGCGGATCAGGGGAAGTCCAAGGCGGGGCAAACTGGCCAGGGCTGACACTGTCGTATTGCTTCATTCCCGATAAAATTACCATTGTCGGCACTACAACATATGCAATCAAATTCACCATCACCACCATGATGGCGGTTGCGACCGACACCTCGCGGCTCCCTGGGGTGCTGCCAAATGCGCAACTGTTCCGACGTTCGTGGGCTCCTGGGAGGCCCAGCGGAGTGGAGGTGCACGCAGATCCAGTCGAGAGCTCGGGGCTCGCTGGAGGGCCACCAACTGCGCAACTGTCGCCACTTTCGTGGGCGCTTCTGGGAGGCCCAGCGGAGTGGGGGTGCACGCAGACCCAGACGAGACCTCGTGGCTGCCTGAGGGGTTGCCAGCTGCGCAACTGTCAACTCTGTCGTGGGCTCCTGGGAGACCCAGCGGAGGGGGGGTACCAAGACGCAAACCCAAACGAGACCTCGCGGCTCCCTGGGCGTTGCCAACCGTGCAACCGTCGCCACTCCAGTGGGTTCCTGGGCGGGACACGCGCACCCAGACGAGACCTCGCGGCTCCCAGAGGGGGCTGCCAGCTGCGCAACTGCCAACCCTCTCGTGTGGGAACGGATGTGCATGCAGATCCAGACGAGACCTCGCTCCCTGGGGGCTGCCAACTGCACAACCGTTGCCACTTTCATTGGCCCCTGCGAGGTCCAGCGGGGTGGAGGCGCACGCAGATCCAGGCGAGACCTCGCGGCTCCCTGGGGGGCCACCGACACCGCAGCTGTCACCGCTTTCGTGTGCTCGTGGGAGGTCCAGTGTGGTGGAGGTGCACGCAGATCCAGACGAGACCTCGCAGCTCCCTGGAGAACAGCCAGCTGCGCACCTGTCGCCACTCTCGTGTGATCCTTGGGAGACCAGCGGAGAGGAAGCGCACGCGGATCCAGAGGAGACATCGCGGCTCCCTGGGTGGCGAGGACTGCAAACCGCGCAAATGTAGCGACGTTCGCGTGGTCCTGAGAGGTCCAGCGGAGTGGAGTTGTACAAAGATCCAAACGAGAACTCGCGGCCCCTTGGGGACTGCCAACTGCGCAACTGTCGCCGCTTTCACTCGCTCCTGGGAGGTCCAGCGGGGCGGAGGGACAAGCGTGTCCGGACGAGACCTCGCGGCTCCCCATTTGGGGCTGCATACTGCGCAGATGTCGTCATGTCCGTGAAAAGTTGGCTTAATCCGATGCTGTTTGGCGAAGCGTTCAAGAGTGCCGCAGATGGCTCAATATTTTCTTGGGTGCTGATCGCTTCGATTTATAATCGTCAAGCGTTTAGAAATGTTAGGTCTCGGGTAATTGCTTGCTTCAGGGTCACTCAATGCGAAGACGCCTCAAGCGAACGGCCGAACCTGGCTGATGGACACGTCTGGTGGTGCGACAAGGAGGAGTTACTTATGAGGGAGAGGGACGGAAGACGGGGAGCAGGAGGGACCCTCCCTCTTCCCCCACTTCTGACTATCCCTCTAATCCCCATCTCCGCCCCTCCTCCCTTCCCTAGAAGAAGAAACATAACCAACCGAATAAACTTCTGCAGGGCCCACGTCTCCTGGCAAACGCACTCCGAATACATTATATATGTGTGTATATATATATATATATACATATGTGTGTATATGATTATGCAGCCTTTCCGTCTTCCACTCCCCTTCCTCCCCCAGCCCTCTTCACCTCCGCTCCGCGTCCAACATGTCTTGATGATGTATTCAACACTGGGCCTCTGGCAACACCGATCCTTTCCACAGGGCTGGCTTTCTCGCTCTGAATTGTCTTCGACGGCCCCGAAGCCTGGCAAAGGTCCACAGATGCCGAAAACGGCAAAAACCGCCCGTCGTGTTTTTGCTTCACGATGCAAGCATGTACCCCTCCTCTGCTGAGGGCCAACGGGAGCGCATTTTTTGATTCGCGGCCATAACGGGCGCTATGGGGGGGGAGGGGGGGGACAGGAGGGGGCATGACGTAGCGCCCCCTCCCCCCCAGACTTGTGGTGCCAGACGCACTGCGGCAGTGCTGGGAGCGCACTGAGGGAGGGATCGTTACGTTATGGGGAGGGGGAGGGCGTAACGCGCGTTGTGGCCCAGCGGGTAAAAAAACACTCCAGTGGGGGGGGGGGCTGGCATAGGGGGAGGCAACATCGACCTGGAATCGGCGACACATCGCCGACGGATCGGCGGTAGGCCCCCAGCAGCAAATCCGCACCTTCTTGGGCGGGGCGGGGCCATTAGGCCCCTCTCGGCGATCAATGGGTGCTTGGGTGTCGATGCATCCCCCTGTGACTATCCCCCACGATCGTTGCCCCTGATTTCCCTCCTGTCCATTCCCGCGCCCCGACGGCCTCTCGGGACCGGGTTGCCATGGGACCGCCGGCAAGGGTTCCTGCGAAGCGGGCCGGCAGCGGGGGGCGCGCGGCCGCGGGCGCCGAGACCCTGGAGGGGCACGGGGGAGCTAGGGGGCAAGAGGGGGGAGCCCGAGGAGGAGGAGGAGGAGGGGGAGGGAGGAGGAGGAGGAGGAGGAGCAGGAGGAAGAGGAGGAGAAGGGAGAAGTAGGAGGAAGAGCAGAAGGAGGAGGAGGAGGAGGAGGAGGGAGGGAGGAGGAATGAGGACGAGGAAAAGGAGGAGCAGGAGCAAGAGGAGGAGGAGAAGGAGGAGGCGGAGGAGGAGGAGAAGCAGGAGGAGAAGCATGAGGGGAGGATTTTATTCCCAACCATCCTGTGATGTTGGGTCCTCGTTTTGAAGAGACAGCGCCCCGCGTCCCACCTCCTCTCCTCCTCCTCCCCCTCCTCCCCTCATCATCATCATCATCATCATCATCATCATCATCATCATCATCATCATCTCATCATCATCATCATCATCATCATCATCATCATCATCATCATCATCATCATCATCATCATCATCATCATCATCATCATCATCATCATCATCATCATCATCATCATCATCATCATCATCGTCATTGTCATCGTCGTCATCGTCATCGTCATCACCCACTTCGGCACACCCCTCACACGTTTCGTGGCCCCATAGGGAGCTCCACCGAAGGCCCCAGGCTGCCGTCCGCATGCGTCCCGCACACCCATTTCGGCACACCCCTCACACGTTTCGTGGCCCCATAGGGAGCTCCACCGAAGGCCCCATGGCTGCCGTCCGCATGCGTCCCGCACACCCATTTCGGCACACCCCTCACACGTTTCGTGGCCCCACAGGGAGCTCCACCGAAGGCCCCAGTGCTGCCGTCCGCATGCGTCCCGCACACCCATTTCGGCACACCCCTCACACGTTTCGTGGCCCCATAGGGAGCTCCACCGAAGGCCCCATGGCTGCCGTCCGCATGCGTCCCGCACACCCATTTCGGCACACCCCTCACACGTTTCGTGGCCCCACAGGGAGCTCCACCGAAGGCCCCAGTGCTGCCGTCCGCATGCGTCCCGCACACCCATTTCGGCACACCCCTCACACGTTTCGTGGCCCCATAGGGAGCTCCACCGAAGGCCCCATGGCTGCCGTCCGCATGCGTCCCGCACACCCATTTCGGCACACCCCTCACACGTTTCGTGGCCCCACAGGGAGCTCCACCGAAGGCCCCAGTGCTGCCGTCCGCATGCGTCCCGCACACCCATTTCGGCACACCCCTCACACGTTTCGTGGCCCCATAGGGAGCTCCACCGAAGGCCCCATGGCTGCCGTCCGCATGCGTCCCGCACACCCATTTCGGCACACCCCTCACACGTTTCGTGGCCCCACAGGGAGCTCCACCGAAGGCCCCAGTGCTGCCGTCCGCATGCGTCCCGCACACCCATTTCGGCACACCCCTCACACGTTTCGTGGCCCCATAGGGAGCTCCACCGAAGGCCCCATGGCTGCCGTCCGCATGCGTCCCGCACACCCATTTCGGCACACCCCTCACACGTTTCGTGGCCCCACAGGGAGCTCCACCGAAGGCCCCAGTGCTGCCGTCCGCATGCGTCCCGCACACCCATTTCGGCACACCCCTCACACGTTTCGTGGCCCCATAGGGAGCTCCACCGAAGGCCCCATGGCTGCCGTCCGCATGCGTCCCGCACACCCATTTCGGCACACCCCTCACACGTTTCGTGGCCCCACAGGGAGCTCCACCGAAGGCCCCAGTGCTGCCGTCCGCATGCGTCCCGCACACCCATTTCGGCACACCCCTCACACGTTTCGTGGCCCCATAGGGAGCTCCACCGAAGGCCCCATGGCTGCCGTCCGCATGCGTCCCGCACACCCATTTCGGCACACCCCTCACACGTTTCGTGGCCCCACAGGGAGCTCCACCGAAGGCCCCAGTGCTGCCGTCCGCATGCGTCCCGCACACCCATTTCGGCACACCCCTCACACGTTTCGTGGCCCCATAGGGAGCTCCACCGAAGGCCCCATGGCTGCCGTCCGCATGCGTCCCGCACACCCATTTCGGCACACCCCTCACACGTTTCGTGGCCCCACAGGGAGCTCCACCGAAGGCCCCAGTGCTGCCGTCCGCATGCGTCCCGCACACCCATTTCGGCACACCCCTCACACGTTTCGTGGCCCCATAGGGAGCTCCACCGAAGGCCCCATGGCTGCCGTCCGCATGCGTCCCGCACACCCATTTCGGCACACCCCTCACACGTTTCGTGGCCCCACAGGGAGCTCCACCGAAGGCCCCAGTGCTGCCGTCCGCATGCGTCCCGCACACCAGGTGTGTGGCGTGCCGACATGGGCGTCGCGGCGCGCGGGCGCTGCCGTCGGGGTTCCCAGGGAAGCCCCCTGCAGAGGCGACGCTCAGAGTCACGAGTACCGAGAGTCACGCAGACCCAAATTGTTCACAGTCGTATACATACATTTACACTGGGCGTATCCATGCACGCATTCACGCGAATAGAAACAATCGCGCGCTGATTCATTCGTAATCAGACTCGCTCGCGATCCGACTCGCACGCGCTCAAGCTTTCATATTCGGATCTATCGTCTTCGTTCGTGTTGTGTACACTGCCACGCATGTCGGCACACCCCTCATACGGCTCGTGGCCCCATAGGGAGCGCCACCGAAGAAGATATTCACAATTGCGGTACTCTCAACTGCATATGGTTGGGTCCTTCGCCAGGCGAATTGTTTTTCCCATCCGCTGAGAGGAGCGGCGATCCACCGCCCGCACCGCTGACGCCCCAGTCCTTGTGAGTGACCCGAACACCACCCCACAAGCAAAGACTCCATTTCGAGACAGGATGACCCAGCCCACATGAGTGGCACGAGCATCACCCCATAAGCGGAGACTCCATTCAGAGACCTGATGGTCCAGTCCATGTGAGTGGCCCGAACGCAACCACAATAAGCAAAGACTCCATTTCGAGACGGGGGCCCGTTTGGGGTGGAGAAGTCCCGACGTGCACCCGATGCACGACTGAAAAAAAAAAAAAAAAAAAAAAAAAAAAAAAAAAAAAAAAGGTGTCCAGGGACAGCAGGAGAACCCAGCAGGCCGCAAACGGCCCGGCGGCAGTGGCGAAGAAGACGCCAACTCAAAAACTCACACCGACGCATGAACGCGACCGTGTTTGAAATAGAGCGACAGACCCCCACTAATGAACGTAAGCGAACGATTTCGAAATGTAGCGAAAGAGTACCACAAATGGAGGAGGGTGACCACGTTTGATTTACATGGGGGCACACGGGGACGTACTAGTACGATTTGTCCTCCTCGGACGCGTGCGTCCGACCCGAACATATACTAGAACCATGTGTGGCATATAGCTTCCCCCGCGGTGCGGCCAGAAAACGCCCGCCATGACGCATATGTTATCACACGTATCGGCGCGCGCGTCGCCCACGCACACATTGTATTAGTATGTTGGGGTGATGCCGGCTATTTATATATATGTATATATAATGTGTAGAATAACGAAAAGAAAATTTACAAGTACGTGTACCTACATATTCGTATGCAAATATATTTGCAACTACATATCCATGTACAAATACGTATACATACACATGTGCACATCCATATACGTATACATATACATATCCAAATACATATACATATACATATACATAAACCTATACATAAACACATGCGGGTACACATACATATGTATCATATGTGCATATGCATGTGCATATACATATACATATACGTCTATACACACAACAATATATATATATATATATATATATATATATATACATATATTTATATGAATACACATGTATATTTAGACTTACATATACGCATACACATTCACATACACATATGCATACACATATACATACATTTACACTCACCTACACATATGCAGATGCATGTACATATAGATGCACATGTACACATGCATGCATATACACAAACAAGAACATGCACAGGCAAATACGTACATACACACATGTATGCATGCATGCATGAATGTATACACGTATAAATATATATATATACACACACGATGCATATAGGTATGTGCGTGACGAGGACGCCCACCAACGCACGCAGGCGAACATGTTCGACACAAATTCAGAGACGCAAAGCAATACAGGGAAGCAAACCTGTTTGACATATAGCCAGGTATGTTCACCAGCGCAAGAACGCGAGAGCGTTTAAAATATACCTAGAGACGCCGACCAATGCACAAAGGCGACCAAAATTGAAATACACCCAGGCACATCCCAACGCAGAAAGGCGAGAGGAATCCTTGCCAAGCGCCAAAGAGAAGAACCCGAATCCGAAACACATTTTCCCTGGCGGCGGGCTGCACAGGCCCGCCGCTCAGCAACACTCCAATACGAATCGGGCGGGCCTCCGCAACACTCTAGCACAGCCAACGCGGGTACGCCGTCCATTCATCCAGTTCCGCTTCGCGCGGGGAATATGCGTCAACGTCCACGCGCCGCTTTCGGATATGAAAACGGCACTCGCGAAACCGTCCAAGCGCACGCGCTGTGCGCCTCAGCCACACGTGGAAATCATAATTGCCCCCATGAACCAGGAAGAAGTGCCTGGGGAGGAAGGCGAAGCCGAAGGCGAGAACACACACCCCTCCCCGAGCGCGAACGCCCGAACACAGCCGCCAAGTCAGCCATCGATTGCTCAAGGTTGATATGTGCTTCCGCGAACGGGCTACTCAACACGAAGGGTGACTCAGCAACCCCACTACGAAGATCTGGGGCTGGAGGGGGTACCAAGGCAGGCGAAAGATCTCCCCGACGAGCCTCGCCAAGAAGACGATCACCCGCGGCGCCATGTTCAGAATGATCGGCAGGGTGCTCACTCAGAAGGGCAACGTCAGCAGGAAACCCGTCAACATCCAACTCGCAGCTCATGTCATCCACCAGCCTCTGTCAACACCAAAGGACACCACAGGCTCCAGAGAGTGCACAACACCAGCAGCTTGGAGGCATCCTCACCAAGATCGCCCCGACCAGTTTCATGATCAGGGGCGCCATGACCTGGGCGCTGCAGAAGTACAGCGGCTGCCATTTTGGCCACCCAGGGAAAATACAGGGGCATCCTTATTGAAGGGCAGTGGCGGCACTGCAGGCAACTCCTCATGATGTGCTGCGCGCCGACAACCACCATCAGCGGGAACAGACACGGTTTGCAGAGGGGCCCCATGATGCCGCGACCTGATGGTGCCAGCCCGCGAGTTCCAAGAGCCGCTGCGCCCTTTCCGACGGTCATGTCCGAATTGCCACGGGCCGCCCCCGTCAGCATCCGCACTACGTTACAGACCACGACGAAGGCCACCACCATTACGGCCGTCGTCGTCGTAGACCCCCGGATCATCAGGCGGACCACGGCGATCGGGAGGACCATCAGCACGACCAGCAGGGACAGGCTTGAGCGAAATGCTCACGAAGTGCCGCTCGAATTTTTGCGGCCATGGTCCACAGCGATGACCGCGGGAATCTCGCTGAAGATGTGAGTCTGCCACCTGCACGCGACGCCATTGCTCATGTTTACATCCCACACAGCACAGAAGCGCACCTTCACCACCATTTTGCCGACGTGCGAGCTGAGCCCGATGCGCGCCTGCCGCACGCGCGCCAACTCCAGGAGCAGCCATCGCAGCCGCGAGGGAATAACCTCGGCTGGGAAGGTGGGAGGAGAAGCGGCCGCGCAGGTCAGCAATGGCCCCCTGTGCCTAACAGGTGCCTGGGCCCGATGCTGGGATTAAGGGGGCGGGGAGGAGGAGGAGGAGGAGAAGGAGGAGGAGGAGGAGGAGGAGGAAGAGGAGGAGGAGGAGGAGGAGGAGGAGGAGGAGGGAGGAGGGAGGAGGGAGGAGGAGGAGGAGAAGGACGAGGGGGAAGGACGCCAGCTACGGGGCAAACCACAAAAAGGTACACTGGGCTACGGCCCCCGCGCCTCCAGCTGCCGCACGCCCCGCGGGGCCGCGCGCCCTGCGCGGGCGGCCTGGCACCCTGCCGCGGGCCGCCAACAGCAGCGCCGCGACGCCCCGCAGGAGCGCCCCGTCGACTTGCGCCCGCCAGCGGCAAAGAGCGAGGCCTGGCAGCCTGCCGACCAGCCATAACTGGGGGAGCTGTGGTCCTTACCCCCCTGGGGGGGCCCATCGCATCGACGATCTCTCGAGAGGGGTGTCGAAATTGATGGGCCCCCCAGGGGGGTAAGGACCACAGCTCCCCCTGTTGTGGCTGGCCTGGCAGCCTGCCCCAACCAGAAGGGCGCGCCCGGCATCCGCCGCCGCGCACTGCTCCAGAAGGGCCCCCGCGAGAGACCCGAAGCAGCAGAGCGTCTCGAGCGCGGCCAGCCACATCGCCCGGCCGCCAGCACGCGGTGAGCGGCATTCGGTCTCGCCCTCAGCCGCGCCCGCCGCATCCCCTGGCTCCTGCGAAGCCCCTGGCTGGTAGGCGACCGACATGGAATGCCGGACCGTGACGTCGACCAGGCAGCCAGGCAGCTCTGGGGCGCCATAGACCCAGATGGCGAACCATGCCTCCGCGCGGCTGGCGGAGAGCTCCGGGACGAAGAGCTCCAGGCGGACGTACCCGCCCGCCTCCGCGAGGATATCTGCGTCGACGTCAGCCTGATCGCCGTGACGGCGGGTCTGGGATGGCCCGCAGTCGGACATGGCCGCATGGTCGCCGGGCGCATCAAGCTGCTCGAAGCATAGTTCCTGCGAAGACGTCTTTTCACTAAAACACTGCGCGCACGGCGGGCACGGCGCGGGAATGCCGACGTGGAAACGGACGGCCTCGACCCAATCCCAATCCGCGAAAACGACGCCAGAGATAGAGCTCGGCAATGAACCCCAACCCCGCGGTCGGCCCCGCCGCGCCGATGAAGCGAACCCAGCGCCGCGACGCGAGCAGGTCCAAGTAGCACGCCGCGGCCCAGTAACTACTGCAATTACTTGCTGAGCAGGTGTTGGTCTGGGGCCTCTGGGCGGGGCGGATCGTTCGCGCTTTCAGCCAGGCGCGAAGCAGGGCGGCCGCGCCCGGCGAGGGCTGCGATGCCGCACGCACGCAGCATGTCCAGAATGCCGTTCGCAATGGCATCGTCGACGCCGTTGCACTGCTTGAAGTCGCAGCTGACCGCGGCCGCATCGCCGCCGCCGGCGGCCCAGCACGCGATCTCTGCACGCAGCGCGGGGCCGCGTTCAACCAGCCGCGCCGACCGCGCCAGCGGGGCGATAAGCGAGGGCACGTCCATCTGCAGGCCAGCACACCAGACTGGCAGACCAATCCGCTGGAGCCCTGCCTCGGCGAACTGGTCGGGGCGCAGGACGATCGAAGAGGAGGAGGTGGAGAAGGAGGACAAGGAGGAGGAGGAGGAGGAGGAGGAGGAGGCGGAGGAGGAGTGGCGGCTCGTTCTCCCATGGCCAGATCTGGATGCGTTCGAGGGAGCGGCGTCCAGCTTGCAAGCGATGCGGAGCTCGCCCCACCCCCATAATAGAACAGTTAATTAAGCGCGCACAAACACCTCCAGGAAAAAGGCAAGGGCGGCAAGAAAGGGAGGGGAGGAAAAGGCTTGAGCAGGGCACGACGGCGGAGGCGCGATCGCTTGACCAGCGCGCAGCAGCCAAGACGATTGTGCATGCAATAACGCTCACAGAGCTACACTTGCCGGCTCCTTTCTCCATGGTCAGATCCAATTGTGTTCGAGGGGGCGACCTCCAGCTCGCAAGCGATGCGGAGCTCGTTCCGCCCAATCCCATACTGCGCCCTGGAGGGCCGCATGCTTCAACTGCAAACTAATCGCTGGAATTCGGCGTGCCCTGATATTCTCTACGCTGCGCTGCAGCCAACGAGCGATCTGGCTACACAGCTGGCTGGGCTTGGTTCAACAATTCGACTCCACCGCACTCCGCGCGGCCCTGGACCTTGAAGGTGATGCGAGTCTGGCCAATCTGAGAGCAGGCCCCACGCGAGCTGCAGCAGCGACGGCACAGAGCTGGCGGAAGCGGCGCACAATTCCAAGGGCGAAGTCGGGTGGGCTTTCTCCACGCCACGCCGTTCCAAATTGGCACATATCAAAAACGGCATCGCGACATAGGCGATGTTGAGAAAGATGCTGCATGACAGGCTCTCTCCAGGCGTAGCTGCTGACTGGGCCCCCACAGATTATTGGAATGCCGTGGTGCACACACGTGCGGATCACCATCAGAGTTACTACGAGGGTTGCATTACCTACCAAGGCGCTCCAGCGTCTGGCCCTCGAAGTGAGGATGTCCGTTGATGTCGGCAGGGCATCCGTAAAAAAAACAAGGGCCTGCGACCAGGTCGGGCACGGGAAAGCAGCAAAAATGGCGACAACTAGGCGACTGGCGATCCAGCCCACGATGGTCTGCCCAACCACCTTTGAGGCGAGATCAAGAACTCTGAATGACGAAGGTCCATCTCGAGACGGACATGGCGCAATCTTCTTGGCGCGCGGGCGACGCCGCCCGCGCCGGAAAAGAAGTCAAGATTGCAGGAGGGGGAACTGCCCAGCTCTCGCCGCATGGCGTCGCTCAGCCCGGCCCGCATGGCGGCCGCTGCCAGCTGCCCCCCGCGCGCCGGCGCGTCGCCCAAGAGGCGTGCTCGACCGGCCTTCAGCGCGCCGTCGCGGCCAGGTCGGGCGGCGCCAGCAGCGCCGGGCGCCCGCTCAGGACCGCCGCGATCTGCGCCTCCACCGCCTCCCCGTGCGTCCACGCGCGGGGCGGCACCTTGCCGAGCTCGGCCAGGCACCGCACGTGCTCCTTGAACAGCATGGTGCTCTTCGGATGTGAGCGGCGCGGCCGCTCCTGGATCTCGGCCAGGGTTCGCCGCCGGCCGGCACGGCGCGTCGTCGCTGGCCGCGCCGCGCCGCACTTGGAACGGGCGCAGCGACGGCCGACCGATCACGGCGGCCGCTCTCTTGAAGCCCGCTCTGAACTCCGCGGCGGTGAACGGCCAGAGGCGGCCGGTCTCGCCCGCCGCCCCAGCTCTTCAACCGCCACAGCTGCGTCTGGGGGCCGTCCGTGAACGCGCCGCCCAGCGGCAGCCCCTTGCCCTCGTGGCCGGACTTGCTCGTCGCCTCCGCCTCGGCCGGGCGCAGAAGCTGGCCCCAGTTGCTCGCGCCTCAATGCGGCGGGGGCGGGATGAGCGACCGGCCCCACAGGCTCACGACGTCGGTCGGCAGCCGCCGCCCGCCGCCCCACGCGATCGACGGGCTGACCCCGAAGTCCCGCCCCAGCGCCGCGACCCTGGCCCTCAGCAGCACGGAATACTCTGGTCGCGCCAACGGCAACCTCATCTGCCCAGGCGCCAGGCAGCCTGAGCCCGCGCCAAGCCCCCCCCCCCGCCGCGCCAGAACTCCAGCTCCTCGAAGGCCAGGCCTGACAGGAGCTCGTCGCACCACTCGTGGTTGTAGCCGTCGAAGTTGAGGAAGCCCAGGTTCCCCGCGAGCGCGTCGTCGAGCGCCGCCCTGGAATCCCCGGCCCCTCTCGGCCATGCGTCTGCTCTCGAGATAAATCATCCCGCGCGAGCCGCCTGGCGGCCTCACTGGGGCCGAGCCCGCGGCCGAGTCCTAGCGGCGGGCCGCGCGGCGCCAAATCCTCTCGACCACCTTCGCCCAGGAGCCCGTCATCCGCTCGCGCAGCGCCTGCGTCGGGGCCCGCACCAGGCGCTGGCCCGCGACTGCAGGAGTCGACGCCCTCGAAGGTCTCGCCGCAGTCACCGATGTCACTGGCATTCGAACTACCGCTGCTCTCGGAAGCTCCACTGGCAGCTCGGCCGCCGCCGGCGCCGCCACCAGCCGCCGCTTCAGCGCGCAGCCGCGCGGCGCCACATGGCAGCGGGTCGCCCACGAAGAAGCCAGCCGCGCCAGCCGCGCCACCCTGCGGCCGGCTCAGCCAATCGAGTTCGCCCCCCAGCAGCGCCTCATCGACCGCGGTGCGCAGAGCCGCCTCGGCGCCGCACCGCGGCGACCCAGCGGGGTCGAAACTCGCGCTCCGAGGATCTGCCCGAAGATCTCGAGCCAGGGCGCCAGGCATACGGGATGGACGATCAGCTGGGTTGAGCTCCGAAGGGATCCACCGAACGGGCACCGACGGGCCCCCCAGGATGCTTAGCGCGGCGACCTCGCGGCAAGTCTCGTTCGCCTTCGGGGCGGTCGCCCGCCCCTTTCCGAGGGCCTGCGCCAGGCCCAGGTCGCCGCACAACACGAGCAGCTTGCACCCCCGTCGAGAGACAGCCCGAAGTTGATGTCGAACGCCAATTACGACCCCGTGCCCATCCAGACGGATGATGTTCTCGGCTCTGCTGAACCTACCTTTGATCCGAAGCTGCCACGCCCCGAAGTTGCCGACATGACTCGAGGTGGTTTGCTCGAACGAGACCGAACCCAAGTACAAGTCCCCAAACGACTGGTCGAACGCAGAGGTACGCTGCGAAGACCTCGATAGAGGCGATGAAACCTGATCTGGACTGGGCTCGCCCCGTCCGTCGCTCTGACATCTCTGGTCATGCGAGACCCCAAGGGCGGCCGGGTGCTCCGACAGCCCGAGCGCGCGCGCCCGAGCCGACACAGCCTCGGACACGCGGCACCGCCACCGCTCGGCCTGAGCGCAGGCCCCGGCGACGTCGCCCGGGCCCCAGGCGCGGCTCACCACGCCGAACCCGCCCGCATCGCAGGCCGTCGCGCCGCAGGCGTCGGTCGCCAGGACCAGGTGGTCTGGGCGGCGGCGGCAATCCACGTGGCCGAACACGACGAATGCGGCTGCCACGTGGAGCTCCGTCTCCACGGCGCTCCACAGGCGGCGCCGCCGCCCCCTGGCCCAGGCAGCGAACGGGCGGGCCGCGGAGAAGATCGACAGGAGCTCCCTCCGCACCAGCGCGCCCCAAGCGAAGTGGAAGAGGAGCACCCGCAGCTCGTCGCCCGAGGCGGGCCCGCGGTCGGCAACGCACAGCATGCTCAGGCGGATGCGCCACATGCGGCGGAAGCTGAGCCCGACACGGACCCTCGCCTCGTCGAACACCAAGCTGGAGAACGTCGCCTCCGCGGAGGGCGCCTCGAGCCCCTTGCACTGCAGGCCAGCCGCATCGAGGGTGCCCCGTACCCTCTGGGCCGTCTCCACCGCCCTGGCGCGGTCGAGTCCGACGACGGCGGCCCAGCTCACGCACGCCGCGGCGGCACACCCAGGCCCCTGCTCCAGGCAGGGCGCGGGGCGCCGGTCACGCGCCTGCCGCTCCCACGCCAGCCTGCTCTGGATCACCCGGGTCTCCACCATCTGCTGACCGCGGAAGAGGCCCCATCTCCAGCCCATCGCGAGGACCGCTGGCCGCGGGGACGCCTTGCGCCCAGCAAGCAGCCGAGCGCCCAGGTCGGGCCCCCTGGCCCGGAGGGTGTCGAGGTCGACAGAGGGCAGCACGAAGTGATCGCGCAGCCCAGGCGGCGCGGCAATCCTGTAGAACGAGTTGCCCACGTCCATCGGGGTCAGGCGCCGCGACTTGCCCTCCGGCACAGTCAGGCTGCACGCGCCCGCGGTCGGCAACTGAGAGCAAGCAGGTGGTCTGAAACGCGCGTTGGCCACCCGAGTGTCTGCGATCATGCGGGGGGTCCGCTTGTCGCACTTGACAACGAGGAAGATGCCCACCTCTGCCTCGGCACGCTCGCCCAGGTCAATGAGACCTCGGTCTGACAGCTGCCCGACATAACGAGAGAGTAGGCCCGCTTGCACTGCGCATACTTCGGATCTGAAAAAGGACAGAGGCGAGGATCACACGCGAGCCCATCATCGCGAAGAAGATGATTCTGCCAGCCCACACATAGATCGCGGGCCCGCCCCGACAAGCAAGCAGCGCCATCGCACTTCCCGCCCGTCGTCGGCAGGGAAACCAGACCCTCGAAGCGGGCGGCTCGGCGCACGGCGTCTTCTGCATATCCCGGCAAGTGTGAACACAGTCCTGCGTAGGCGGCCGCTCCTGAGAAAGGTGGAGGACTGGCCTCCGCGACGATGTCGCGGACGCGTCGCGGACGTGGTCAATGCCCGCGAGCTGGGAGCACGACGCCTGGATACCCTGTCGGGGGGCACCATGGCCGCACAAAGAATTGACGGCATGCAAAGCCTCTAGGAGGCACTGACCAACACGCCGACGCCGTCGCGCCCGCGAGCGCACCGCCTGGCAGCCGACGACACCTGGAGGTCGGCCAGGGGCAGGCACTGGGCACGGCAGCAGCTACCGCCATGAACTCAACTCGCCCCGCCCCCTGCTCCGGAATGATTGCCCCCTGGGGGGGGCCCTTCACTTTCGCCTGGGGCTTGCTGATCTCTGCGGCCTGCGCTGCCACCTCGTCGCGCAGCGCCTCGCTGTTCCCGCCGCCGCCGCCAGCAGAGCCCTGCCCGCGTGACCGCACCCACTCGTCTCGGAGTTTCCGCTTCCACTTCACGAGCGCCGCCGCCGCGCGCAGCTCCGCCTGGATTCGACCCGCCAGCAGAGGGCGCACCGCGAGGCGCCCCCGCGTCTCCGACGCCCCCGCGCACAGGAACTCGCCCTCTAGTCACTCGTCGCCGCTGCTCTCGAGCAGCCTCTCGGCGGCGCCACTCCGCCAGCCGAGCGCGCCGAACCAGCGGCTCCGCCAGGTTGAGCTGGCCAAAGTTGGCGCCCAGCCCCAGCGCCCTCATCGCCAGCTCGCGGTCCGAGACGCCCGCGCCGCTCGCCGCCAGGCCGCGATCCGCGCGCCACTCGCCGCGCCCGGCGCGCGGGCCAGCGCCCCGCTCCGCGAGGAAGCGAACGCACCGCGGCGCGGTCCGCGGCCCCTTCGCCGGCCAACTGGGCCACGCCGTCTCGGACACGCCACGCACCGCGCCCTTGAGGACGCGCCGCCTCTCGCCGTCGAACGTGCACGAGATGGGTAACGCACGCGCGCCCATCGAGCTCCCAGCCTGCTCGTCAAACATGGCCATCACAAGGTCGCACTTCCCGCCAGCCTTCGCGACACCTAGCGCGTCGTAGACCATGAACCACTCGCAGCTGTCAAAACCTGCCAGCACGTTCGCCCCACCGTCGCCCTCGCACCCCACGATGAACCACCGACGCCCAAGACCGGCACCCAGCCTTCCCGAGCCTCGCACCAGCCCCTCAGCAAGAGTCGCCGCCCCATCCAGCGGGCCAGGCGGGGCCGCCAGCGCCGGCCGGCCCACGCCCACCATCTCCCCCGCTGGAGGGCTCGCCGCAAGCCGCGCGGAGTTCCATGAACGCGCGGGGCGTCGGAAACCACTGGGAGCCGCAGCGCGGGCGAGCCCGGCGCGGCCCGCCCCCGCCCACTCGATCACGCCACGGCGGCCGGCCCGTCGGATCGCAGGGGACCAGCGCGCGGAGCGGCGGGGCCTCCCGCTCGCGAAGGTAGACGTCGAGGTCGGGGGTCGCGGCCACCCACGCCGGACTCGAAGGACTCGCCACTTGCGCCCCGAGCTCTGGCTCGAGCTCGACGCCGCCTGACTCGCGAAGGAGCAGCCCCACATGGAAGTCTTCGCTCGCGCGCCACTGCACGAGCACTCGCACCCCAGCTTGCCAGACGAATGCCACGGTGGAAGACGCCCCCAGCCAGCACGCACGCCGAGCAGCAGCAGCAGCCCACGAGTGCACCCACGGTGAATACGAAGAGTAAGACGGCCCCGATCCCGCCCAGATGCTCCGCCGCGGCCGCCAGCTGGCCACCCTCGACTAAGAGACTGCCGAGCCGCCGCGCCCAGCCCGACGCTATCTCGCCTGCCGCGGAGAGACTGGACCGGGCCGACAACGGCCGAAGCGCGGGGCCCGCCGCGCTCAAAAAGGCCCCAGCAGGGCGCGACGGCGGAGGCGCGATCGCACCCATTACCGGGAAGCGGCCAAGACAATTGGGCAAACAATAACGCTCACAGAGCGACAAAGGAGGAGGAGGAGGAGGAGGAGAACGACGACGATCAAAGGAGGAGGGGGGGAAGGAAGAGGAGGACGACGACGAAGAGGAAGAAGAGGGGGAGAAGAAAGATGAGGAGGAACAGGGAGGAGAGAGGAAAGAGGAGGAGGGAGGAGGGACGAGGTCGGAGGGGGGAGAAAGGGGGGGGGTAGGGGAGGGAAGAGGAAAGGTGATCGCTCTGAGGTTCTAAAGCTTGAGTCCGCGCGGCTGCGGGACACGACCGGTCAACGTCTCTCGCGCCAGCCCACGGTCACACGGACAAGAACAGATGCTCACTCGCCCTTTGTACACCAGCGCCCTAAGTTACATTCACGCTCTGGCTCTAGCGTCTGAACTTATCTCATCATGAGTTCGTCGGTGCCAACCAGATAAAACCCTGGTCTACATCAAAATCAAACAAACACTGACCCTCTAGGTCCAAGGCGAGCGAAAGAACAGGGGCGCAGATCGCCGGGCTCCGAGCAGCTGTCGAGCTGGCGGTCCATGGGCGCACTGTCGCCTGCTTCCTTTTTTCGGTGGTGAGACCACCCAAGCTCCACTTGTCAAGTGCTCCACCATCAAATTGGACAACCAGTCTTCGCAAGGCCGTCCACGATGACCACTTCAGTCCGAAGGTGAATGAAACGCCGTAACCGTCCACTCAATCACTCTTCTCCCGTACGTAGTCTCCTCAACCTTCCTGACTTGTCACTCCGTTCGCGCCATACCACAGCTGCCAAACAATTCATGCACTAAGTAAAACAATAGGTTCTGAGTTGATACGAGGACCTGTCGAAAACCTCCATCCTGTCCTTGATTCCATGCTGCGTGCCGTCACTGAGAATGAGATCGCTGGTACGCGGTGCCATGAACTGCGCCGCGAGATTCGCCGCGTGGCCTGCACTGATCTCAGCTGCGCACGTCGAGCGAGGGCCCAGACGATATCACCAAAGGCTGCGTCTTGCCGCCGAGACGCCAACTATCTCAGCCGCGCGCCAAATATTTTGAAGACAGCGGTATCTCATCCACGCTATGTTCCATCCAGAAAACACCCACGCCTTCGCGCGGGCATGAAGTCCTTGCGCGACCGAGACCCGCATCTCCAATTGGCACGAACGAACCGCACTTGTCACTCCTGGGCCGGAAAATGGAGACTGCCGTCTTCACGTTTCGCTGGGCGCTCCACAGACAAATTTGACTGCTTCAAGTGACCGCTCGTCGCTTCCCTCACTATTTGTTGAAATCAAACTGCACCACCATCGATGTCTTCTTGAATCTGACAAAGACATAATAGTGAGCATGAACTCTGCGCATGAAACAGAAAATCGGTCGCGTACTTACCAGGCGTAACCATCTCGAATTGTCTTTGTCTGTGAGTTTCACGGAAATCGCTGCATTAATGAAACCCTCTGCGAACGCGTGCTGGTGGATGACCACGCGCCGATTCTTTACAGACTTGCAGATCACTCCCACGCGGGTGAATGGCACTTGACGTCTCTTGATCATCCCGAACCTCTGCTTCATGGGTTCTAGACTCCAAGTCAGATGTGTTCCACGAGCCGGCAGGGGAAGGAGGAGGAAGGAGGAGGAGAGGGATACTTTTTTTTTTTTTAAAAAAAAAAAAAAAATTAAAAAAAAAAAAAAAAAAAAAAAAAAAAAAAAAAAAAAAAAAAAAAAAAAAAAAAAAAAAAAAAAAAAAAAAAAAAAAAAAAAAAAAAAAAAAAAAAAAAAAACTCGCATGCCATGCTGATCTCGCCGTTCTTAACCCACATAAAGAACTTGTCGTCGGACACACGTTGAAATCCTGCAAGCCCGTCCGCAACACGAACTTGCGGCGCCAACTGCCACAACAAAGACGCATCCACGGTGCCGTAAACGAGCGCGAGTAGCCGTCATCCCGATGATGCTGGAATCCTGGCGTTGCTCTTCTCTGATCTGTCTCCAGACACTCGCCAGTGGCTGTAAGAATACGGTTCGCTGCTCCGGGACAAAAATTCACGCGCGCTTCGAATGTCACCGCAACCGCTCATGACCGAATGTTTCAAGAAACGCCGTCGGTATGTCCACAAGTCGCCATGATCAAATCCCTCTCTGTTGCGAACACCGAAGCAATGATCCGACGTGACAGCCTCGGCGCTGTCGACGCGCGTCGCATCGCATTCTGCCTCGAGAATCCGACAAAAACCTCCGCATGGGCGGGAATTAATCATACATGCTAGCCGGTCTCTGCTGAACATATTCTTCCATTTCCTAACCCAAGTAAAAGCAATCAGATTGGAGCTCCACGCATTCCCATCGTATACTGCTCTGAAACATCTGTTATCCATAAAAGATTTAGCCTCAAATCTGTCTGCTGCCTCGACAAACTGCCAATACTTAGCGATCTCCTCCTCCGCCAGATCGCTGTCGGACTGCGCGCAGAGCGCCTCGCCCGTGTACAAATCGGAATGAAAGCTCCCATTATCCTTCAAAGGCCCTGGAATGACCCAATGTGGATGACCTGAGCGCCAAGACGTCCCGTTGCCATTCATCTGCTGCACAATACCAGACATTTCCTGCGCCACATTCATCATGATGCGTTGACGTTCATCGAAACTCCTCCGAGCTAAAACAGAAATATGGATACGCGCACCTGGAACCTTACGAAAACTGATATGCTGGCCCCCGAAGGCTGTTAAAGTCTCCAGTGCCTGTGGAAGCTTCGTATCCGTCAGAAGCGGCGGATATCTCACTTGCGACTCATCTGATGTTGCTGGTTCAAATCGGTAAGGGCAGCTTCGTAGAGGGAAGTTCGGAGGCTGCTCGGGATCGCATTCGCTCGTTAGCTTACAAACCGCGTCACATTCCCTTCCAAAGTCATGATTTCGCGTGTCTGGTCCTGTGGTAGCTGGTGCCGATGCTGGTTTCACAACTGCAAGTGATCCATAGTCGACCGTCGGGAACTAGTTGTCCACGTGGAAGACGGCGCTCTTCTCCGCCGCAGCTGACTCCGCCGCCGCTCCCTGTCATTGACCTGCTGCTTGACTCATTGTCGGCGTTGCCGCTGGGGGCGTCTGCGAAAATTCTCGGACGACTGGTCGAGTCGCCAGTGGAGCAACTGCAATCAGATTCGCAAAATTCTCGTCGGCGCCGGCGTTGGAGATGTCGGAGGCGCCGGAGTAGGAAACGACACCGGTGATGGAGTAAGATTTTCGATGCAAGCATACCCGTAGTAGATACCGAAATCGATGATTTCGTCGCTGATGTGGTTGGGGCCAGTGGTCTCCAGGTTCATATCGCCGAAGTGCGGGTGATCTGCTCCGCTCTCGATATCGGCGCGCCTTGCCCATAGACGCGTCGTCGCCCTCGCCGGCGCGATCAGGAGCGGCGGCGAAGCCCATTGGAGTCCACCGACCAACAGTCGGAAGCCGCGGTGGAGGAGCTTCGCTGTCAATTGCCGTTCGCGCAAACAGTTCGTCACCGATCATGCTCGCATCGTCAACTTCGGCGTCCTCTGCGAATTGTTATTGCTGCCACCCGCCATCATCACGTCGTTGAACACGCGCGGCCAATTGCGGCGGGAATGGTGGCCTTGTGGAGATGAAGGTCGAGGCGGGATAGCGACGCCGATGCTGTCGCCTTCCCCCCGCCACGCCATGTCTGAGGTGTCGAAGTCCTCTGGACCCCGGCTTCGTCACCGCCTGCCCAGGTGCCAGCAGCGGCCCTGGAGGCGGTCCTCTCGGCGAAGTCCTGCCGAAAGCGGCCGTGATAGATACTCGAGCGGTTGCGCTCGCACCGCCCCCGCGGGCGGCGCTGGCGGCGTTGGCCGTGCGCCAAGTAGACATTGGACGTCGCTCATGCCGCCGCGTTGCGGCTGACGCCGACGCACAGCGATTGCTGGAACCGGTTCCAAGGGCAGGTCACTGACCACATTGTTCCTGCGCCGGTAGGTCATCTCGTTCGGGAGATAGCGGCAACTGCAAAGGCAAGTCCAGCAATCGGCCACAATCATCTGGATCAACGTCAATGCTAGAAATGTCAGAGGAAACCGGCATCTCATCTTGCCCTGCCCCACCTCGCCGCCCCCTTTGTCAAGGCCTCGAAGGAGCACAACAACATGCTGCAAGCGTTAGCATCCTCCATACCTGGGTTTTTTTGTCATGAGATCCAACGCCTGGATGCTGGAACTCAGGTCTTCCGCGAGGTACTTGTCGCGCTCGGCGCAGCCCCGGATGATCCGACGACCGAATGGCCCTAGTCGTGGCAGACAGACGACGCGCACACATTCCGACGATTCTACCATCTATCTTTATGACCCACTCGTCTTCGGCGCACTCCTCTGCCAGTTCCCACGCCTTCGGTGGAGATGCCGATCATGCCGATGGCGCGGCGCGCCCCCTGCCGTCCGCGCCACCGCGCCAGTCACCTGAGGCTAGAATGGCACCGCGCCCTCGACGACGTCGAGCAAGTCAGCGCGGTC
Source organism: Prorocentrum cordatum (assembly GCA_963575745.1). Classification (NCBI taxonomy): domain Eukaryota; class Dinophyceae; order Prorocentrales; family Prorocentraceae; genus Prorocentrum; species Prorocentrum cordatum. The sequence continues at coordinate 88,850 of CAUYUJ010020774.1, read as the reverse complement.
GGTGACCAAATACGCGCTGCCCGTCAGGACCCCGCGCTGGCACTTGTCGCTGGCAAGCCAAGCTGCCTCCGGGCGATAAAACCGAATATGTCGAAGAAGCACGACGCACGGGCGGCCATTGCACACCACCATCGCGCCAGTTCATTTCAGACGAAGCAACTCGCAGGGGTCCACCCATCCCCCTGGATCATTCTTGTCCAGCGCACGGTTTAGATTAACGAGATGACCGGCCCTGATCAGCTGAGAGTCCAAGTGCTGGGGCCTCGGTGCGTTTGCAATGGCCAGTCGATCTCGTCCGCGACACGATATGCTAAGAGATGAGTCTGATCCCGACATTGGAATCAAACGCGTCTAGACAAATATCGAAAGCTGGTTTGCGCGCCATCGTCGGCGCCGAAGTCCTATCATAAAAGTCCCGTTGGCCAAAGCCAATAGCACCTTGGCCAGTGTGCCGCCACTGTAGTTCAATCCAAGGTTTTGCACCATCGTCGACACGTACACCAGCGTTTCCATGGAAATGTGCACGCCCTCCTGCTTTGCTGCCACTGCGTCCTTCGGAGCGATGGCCTTCGTCGCCCTGGCGCGCGATGATTCCGCAAAAACAGCAGCCGCAAGATTGCCGCCCCTAGGATCCGCGCCTGCGAATTCCCGGCAGACAGCACAGATGTCAAGAGTCCCCCCCGCAAGATCTGCGGGCGACGGTTCTTCCTGATCTGAATCCCCATCGGCGCAAAGATCACGGCCCAAGATTCACGCAAACATCTCACGCAGTCCAGGCCTGCCTTATCTCGCATAAACCCTGCGACTCTGCGCCCACTACGTCCGTCAACTAGGACCAGCCACATCAGGTTCCACAAGAGTAGAAAAAGGCCTTGGACCCTCTTGTTGGACCTCGCGGCAACGCGCGCTTGAAATGCTGGACGGCGACGCGGCGACGCGCGTTTGCGACAAGACCCACGCAATTTCTCGACGGCCTGCGGGCGCATGTCGACGATGTCAGATGGCACTCCATGCGCCGCCAGGAACGGACCATCTAATCAGTTTTACCTGGTCTGTACCAGCCTCATCCAAATGATGTTTCAAGCGTTGAAGATCGAAGATGGGCTTAATGACGATTGGTTCGCTGGGCCCCCTGCCGAAATGCCAGGCCGGCCCGTGGGATCGCCTGAGCAACTCTCAGTTTTCTCGCCCATCTTCTCCCCGGCATTACCTGGGGGAGTTCACCGTGCTTCAGTCGGTTCTGGATGCGAAGCCCCTCCCGGTGCTGGACGCCCTGCTGGAGCTAACGCTGCACGTCCTGGTGGAGGTCTTTGCCCAGCCGGCGGCTCTCGAGTCGGATCGAACATGCGCCCCTTCGATCTCGCACGAAAAGATGTCGCCTCATCGCCACATCTGCACTTCGCGCGTGCGCAGAATTATGGGATTTCCAATGGTTACCGTCGTCGTTGCTCGACGAGCTCGCCGACGCCCTTCAAAATATTCGTGTAGAGCCTGTCCGTGAAGACTATAGCCATAGACGTTCGAGCTCCACCAATCAGCCAAGCGCGGGGGTCCGACGCATCGGCATGGCACTGCATTGCGCGTCATTCGCAACGATGATAAGAGAGGAGTGCCCTATTTTGGATAGGCGCACCCTCTGCATCTCGATCTCCACGCTGACGCTGACCACGCGTGTTCTCGGGCGTTCGGTCGTCAATGGAGATGCCCTTGATCGGCGCCTGATTCCAGATCGCACCCCCAGCTCGACCGCCGCCACAAATCCGCGGCAGCGCTGGAACATCTGCCGACCAATCGCCTGCTATTCTCACTGGATGGGCCGTCGCACTCGCCCGAGACCATGAATTGCACTCCGGGACACACATCTTCACCTGCATTTGAAGTGCACTGCCGGTGCTCGCAAGGCACCTCAATGTTTCCCACGGCCGAAGCCCCAACCGCAGCGCGCATCCGCGGGAAACAACGCCGTGGATTATTCTGGTAGACCTGGCAGGCGAATACGCTGCCGTCCGAGAAGTCCCCCAAGATGTCCACGCTCCTGGCGCCGCGCCGCTGGAGGCGCTTCACGACATGCATCGCGTGATCGGGGGTGGCCGCCGCCAACTTGGCCCCGCTGGAAATATGCTTGGGAATCCCAACATTGTTCTCCATAAAACGGCGCTGTTGAGGTTGGAGCACCCCACGCAGCGCGTCGGCCGCCTGCATAAGGCCCCCATTGAATCAATTCCAGGCCCCCCCCCCCCGGGAAAACTGAATCTTCGCCACTGCCATCTTCAGCGTCTGAACTCGCTGATGATCACGTTCACCGACGGAGCGGTCGTTGCTCGTTGGCGCCGCCAAGTTGACAAAGCGATGAAAACTCCTTTATCGATGATTGCCGCACCTATCGATGTAGCTCCTGGAGACTGTCGTTCAGCGCCGCCAGCTGCGGCGAGATGACGAGGTTGTCTGGCGATGAAGGCCCCGTGGAGGCCAAACTCGCCACGTCCCCTCCGCGGGCTGGACTCGCTGCAGCACCAGCATCGAATGGTTCCGCAACCACTGGGAATCCCGCTGAACCATATTAAATGTTTTCGGATTGTTTCGACTTGGGTGAAAAACTAAAATATGCAAGCAGACCCATGATCCCCACCGCCACGTAGATACTGCCGCCCCCTCGCGAATGTTCTCGCCGTCGGTCGGCGCGATACTCGGGCCAGAGCCCGCGCGCAACACTCGGACATGAATCGGGGGCGCCTCCTCACCGAGAGCGTTCTCAGGGAACGCCGCGAAAACCCCATCCGCTGTATCCAATACAGCCGTAATTAAACACCAACGCACGATATCTCATCGACGTTACCAGCGGCACTAGTCCCGGGCGCCCCCTGCTCATGCCACCGAGCAAATGGCCCATGAGAGTCGCTGCACTCATCGCTGGAATCATGAGAGGTAGCACTGCTTCGCCGATAGTCGGCAGGCCGTCGATACCCGCGCGCTGCGCTGTAGACGGCATCGCCAGGAAAACCTCACCATTAAGAATGTCCCGCCGGCACTCTCTGACCGCATCTGCACCAGAAAAACTCCCGCTGCAGCTCCCGGGTCGCACTGCAATCCACACCGCTTGGCACCGCGAGCCGCACGGTAGTTGAAATTGTTCAGTCGCGGCGTGGATACCTGTTTGATCGCGGCCACCGTCGTCGCAACACAGATTGCGAACCGCTCTCGTCAAGATCTAGATTACCTGGAACCACACCTCGAGAAAGTCGCCGAGGAAGGTCGTCGCCGTCGCCAGGCAAGGGCAATCCCATCTCTGCAGTAAGCTCCGCTGGAATCCTCTTCGGAGAGTCCTCGGAGAAAGTGGTTGATCTTCGCGAGATCGTGTGAGAAGTGGTTCTTGAACTTCCGATTACTGCGATCCTCCCAACGCGTAGGATGGCACCGTCTGCAGCAATGACTATGATGAAGCGCTGGCGACCGTGCGATTATGCCCATTATGCCATAGGGCTCTCTTGCGCGCGTCCACCATGCGGTGGGATTCGTAGCGGCACACGTTCCTGGAGGTCTCGTAATAATAATCCTCATCGTACTCCTCGTCACAGTAGCTCGTCACAGTAGCCTCTCTTCTTGCACGCGCCATTGCCTCTGCCTTTTCCGTCGATATCCCTCACCTCGACCACGATCTTTGCGAGACTTACATTCGCCCATGTTTTGCCTTGCTTTTGCCCGCGTCATGGCTCTTCTCCTGGCCCCAAGCACGCGGACTCTTGCCGCGTACGCGATCATCTGAGTCCTGCTTGGCCCCATCCATGCGGCTAGAGGGCAATCGCCACTCCTGCGCCATCTTGATCCACAACTGCTGCAATTGCCTGGATTGCTCGACTTTCCTATCTCCTTCGCAAGAACCGTGATGGTTCCAATCGTGGTTTTCGTCCTCCGGATCTGCCCAGTACTCCTCGCCATACCCCACCACCTATCTCGATCCCCATGACACTGCCATTGCCCATGATCATTGAGCCACCGCCATCCCACCGATCTTCCTCATTGCCAAGGTCAAACCAAGAACCTCCATACTGATCAAGATTGTTCGGGGGCTGGCTCTGCTTTGCAAGTCTGGTGGGAATGGCATTGATATCATTATGTCGCAGAAGATATCCGTTCATCTTGAAACTGCTGTCGCCGATACGCTTTGCCAGATGATCGCACCTTTGCAATAATAGGTACATCTTGCCCACCACATTGAAAAATGAGACCCGCCTGATCAGAAACCTCTTCATAAACCAATTACACGTCCGCGATATAGCGACGAAGATCTCGAGGTCCTCGTTCAAATTGGAAACCACGTCAACCGCCACTCCAACCGTGTCCCGTTCATACAGACCATTATCTTGCTCCAGCCATTTCGCGGATAAGCTCAATCCAAACGGGAGCGCCACTGCGACATTCACTGAGTCGGCCTCTTCTTGTGGGAGCGAAGCGTTTTTCATCGATGAATTCAATGAACCCGCAACCCACCTTGAAACATGATGCTTGCTTGCATGCCCCCCTCTGCATTCGCTGCGAATTAAGCAGCGCGGCCACACTGGTCATCCTCCACATTCTTCGTTTTCCACCACAATGATAATTGTTGCAAGTACGCCTTCTCCCCATACGCGACAAAGCCCGGCTTCCAGCCAGGCGGTACACACCGAGTGCACCCTTCCAAAGGTAAGTATATTCTATTATCAGAAACTATGTCAACCGTTGCCTATGACCTACCATACACTTCACCAGGCGCGATGGAATCGAACCTGCTGATCGGAAATCCATAAACTGCTGAACATGTCCAGCTCCAAAGAAGAAGCCCCACCAGGATGTGTCCTCGAACTGGTCGGGGCTGCTGGCGTCGCTGGGAAAAAAATCACGCGCTTGATGATCCGTCGCACCCCGCTGGGGGTACTGCTCACCTGCGAGAAAATACCCCGCTGCTTGATAATCCGTCGCACCTCCGTGGAGATGCTGGTCACTTGCGCGAAGGTGCTCCACTGCTCCCTGATCTGTTGCACCTCCGTGGAGATGCAGCTTGCCTTCTTGTTGAGCCGGTTGGTGATGAGCATCGCGGGCCGCGCTGGCCCGGCGGGAAAGGCCGCGCGCGCCGCCCGCGGGCGGCTCCGCGACCAGAGCGGAGATCGTTCAGATGTTCTAATAGTTTAAGCCCGCGCGGTTGCGGGATACAACGTGACTCTGTCTCTCATGCCAGTCCACAGTAAGTGTAATAAGAACGACTACTAGCTAGTCCTTTACACCAGTAGCCTCAGTTATCTTCTCGCAAGAGAAGAGGAAGGAAGAGGAGGGGGGAAGAAAGAAAAGCAGGAGGAGGAGGAGGAAGAGGAGGCCGTTCGGGCGCACGTAGGGCACCCGCTGCCGCGGCAGGATCCACCACAACCATCATCTTCATCATCAGCAGCCTCAGCATCACCATCACCATCATCGTCATCATCATCACCATCATCACGAGCATCATCATCATCATGATCATCATCCTCATCAGCAGCATCATCATTGTCATCATCATCGTCATCATCATCTCCAGCCTTATCAGCAACAGCATCACCACGCCATGGTCACCATCATCAGGACCGTCAACCATCCCCATGGTCAGATCCATCTCTCTCTCTCTCTCTCCATCGTCATCGTCAGTATCGTCATCACCTACATCATCATCCACAGAATCCACATCAGCATAGCTACCATCGTCATCACCACAATCACCAAAAACAATACCGCCATCATTAACGTCATGTTCAGTATCCGCACCGACAGTATCATCATCGTCACCATCATCAACACCCTCACCATCATCATCAGCAGCAACATCACCGTCATCATAACCATCATCACCATTATCATCATCGGCATCAGCACCATCATCATCATCTGCAGCAACAGCATAATCATCAGCAGCAGCACCATCCTCATCAGTATCATGATCATCCTCATCGGCAGCAGCAGCATCACCATCATAGTCATAGTCATAGGCCCCCTCCGTCGCAGCAGCACCATCATCGCAATTGGCATCATCATCCTGGCCACCGCGCGCAGCATTAGCAGCATCAACATCAGCAGCAGCATCACCATGATCAGAATCACCACCCCCACCACCATAATTGTTCTCCGTCCTCTCTTCCTCATCAGCACCACCACCACGATGATCATCATCCTCATACCATCGTCCGCCCCTCCTCCCCTCGCTCCTCATCCTCCTCATCCTTCTCGTCCCCTCGGCGCTGTAGGCAGTGAATCCGATGTTCGGAGCTGCCACGCCCTCCCCCCCAGGGGCGGTCGCCCCTTCGGAGGCGAGGGTGAATGAGGCGAGGACCGACGTCCGCAACCGCACTGACGCGCGGCAGCGCGCCTTGAAAGCGTCGGCGATGGGGCCACAGCCCCTCGGATGATGACGAAGACGTCCCAGAGTCAGTGTGGTGACCACCTTCCTGTCTTCTTGCCTGAACTCTGCAAAATCACCGAATCGGTTGTCTTTCGCACATAAGATCAGAACGCCATCACTGAACTCAAGGTTTTCAGCGGCCAAGCCCATTGAGGCATGAAGCATCAATGGGCAGATGTGAAAGGAGTACCCTAGATCGTCGCAGCCCCCTGCTCCGAATCTGTCAATGAAATATGTGAACATCCTTCCGAAAGACATGCGCTTAGTTGCCAGAACAAGTGCTGACGCCCAGACTCGTTCCGAATTTCGACGAGAAGTGCGTTGATGCCCATATCTGCCTCCGTAGCCACCATCACTTCATCGTCAGTTTGTTCGGGGTACTATGCAAAGCACCCCCGCCGGGAGGATTCAAATCAGCACTAACATAGATAGAAACCGCGATTGCAAAAATCCGCAGTTGATATTCAGTGCGATCGCGAACGCAAGGATGTTCACATGTTGCCTCTTCTGATTCCAGCGCATGTGCCTGGAGGTCGCTGGCTGGAGAATTCACCTTGCAAACTGGAATCGGAATCTCGGTCATGACCATATTGTTTGTGTATGCGGATCTTTGTGGGCATTCTGGCATGGATTCTGGCACTGAATGCTCTCGCACCGTACGCCGGCTTCACGCTTGAATTCGATCAGACAGGATTGTTTAAACCAACGGCCTCTATCTTCTCATGTAAGTTTCATCCGCGTGCCACGTAGGACATGTCCATCCATGTCCCTGCCCCATGAGGAAAAGAACATATTCGTCAGCGTCTGCAAGTTACAGCAACGCAAGATGCTTTGAGAAGAGTATTGTGCAGTACTGCCTGGCGAACAGCAACACTACGATATCTCAATCGTCTCCTCCTCGACTTTGACATGTCCACACAGGGTCGCAATGAAGCGTCACAAGGCGGGGCCGTCTGCATTGCTCCTGAAACTGTTTAGACTTGGGTTGACTTGGGCTTGAGCCAACCTTGGGCTTGAGCTTGAGCCAAACGTGAGCCAAACTTGAGCCAAGCTTGAGCCAAGCTTGAGCCAACTTGGAGGGGGGGGTCAAACTAGGTATCTGTAGTAGGTTGTAGACTGGAAACCACGAATGGCGAGGAAGACCCCCAGGGGGCGGGGTAGCTATGTCCTCCTGCACGCCTGGAGGGGAGAGACGAGGAAGATGTGCAGCTAAAGAGAGTGAGGAAAGCTACGGCGGTGAGAGGCGGTGGTTGAGAAGCGGCAAGCCGGGTTTGATCAGTGGGCGATGGGCTACTGGGTAATTACGAGCTTCGAGTTTCAATAGGATCGGGGAACGTTCCCAAGCACTGTAGCAACTGTGCGGGGGCGACTGGCTGGTGGGCAGATGGCAAGCGGTGCCTGGCGAAAGGTTGCGGCGAAGCGGGCGCCAATTGTAGCCAGAGGGGTGGGGGGGGCTACCGGGTAGGAGTTACCAGTAGGATCGGGGAACGTTCCCACGCGTTGGCGCGCAGTGCAGAGGCGACTGTCTGGGCGAGGCAGCGGAGTAGAAAGGGGGCTGCGAGAATGCTGCACAAGCAAATGGCGGCCTCCAATCGCCTCCCGGGCCCTCCGCGTGCCTGCGCAATCCTCTCGGGCCGCATCGGACCGCCGGCACATCGGAATCGAATCGGATCGGGCTGGCCTAGATCGACACTGAATCGGATCGATCGGATCGACGTCGGCCCTGATGCCTGGGTCACTCCCCACTTGAGCGGTTCTCAGCGCGGCTCGTTGGCGGCGCGCTCCAGGGGATGGCCCGAGGGGGGTCTCCCCAACCCGACCCGAAGTCGCCGATGAGCCTGCCCATTTCCAGTGGGAGACGTCCTGGAACATGGAGACAACGCACTGGGACCCGTAATCCCCCCAGCCCGAAATTCGGATGGGAGTTTGGGACCTTCGCGTTGACCTGGAGTGGCTTGGCCAGTGGCGAAAAAAAGGGCACGGGAGCCTCCAGGGGAGGCCTCCGGGAGGCTCGCCCGCGAAGCTTTCCCGCCCTCCTGGGGGGCCGCCGTCCTCGCGCCGCCGCCCCGTGCGCGCCGCCGGCCCCCCCAGAGTGGGGGCCGACGGAGGGCTGCGGGGGCGTGGTCCCGCAGGGGCCCAAAGGGGGGGAAGCGAAGCTGCCACCCCGCGGTGCCTCCCTCCCGTTCCCTGTGCGCCAGGGATCTCGAGTCCAGGTCGAAGCGCCCGGTCGGATCACTCAACGTCGAGGCGGGAAGGCGAGCCGAGCCAGCACGCGCGTCGGATCGGGCTGCACCGTCGCGGAAGCCAAACCACACCGGCCAGCCGCGCCAGGATGCACAAGAGCGCCACGCAGTCGTCGGGCCGCATCGGATCGCTGGGAAGGCCGACGCCGAGTCGGGTCGGGCGGGGCGTAGCCGAGATCGAACCGGACGGATCGCATCGACGCGGCCCCCGAGGGTGCAGCTGGGCGCCGCTGCGGGCGAGGGGCGCTCCTGCTGGCCCGCGACCCCGCAGCCCTGCAGCGCCACCACGGCCGCGCCGAGCCGGGTGAGGAGCCTCGGGGCGCGCGCCGCAGAGGCCGGGAGGGCCTTCCTGCGGCAGGCTCGCCACGTGCTGGCCTGAGCGCTGGCTTCCGACTCCACGTGGGTCGTTCCACGCTTGAGTTAAGCCGGGCCTGTCCTCCTGGAGGGGAAGTTTGGACGACAAATCAAAGATGCTCCAAAAGCACTCCAAACGTATTCCAAAAGTAGCCAGAAACTCGTCCCCAGGCTATTTCTCACTTCTTTTGAATATTCCCCCTGTAAAGGGACAGGCCCGACGTAACGCTTGAGCGACCACGGCTGTCCGACAGCAAAGATCGCTCGGCATCGGCCGACTTGGGGCCTCTCGCGGCGTTCCACCCCGAGCACCCGCGCGGGGGCCGTCGCCGCGTCGATGCGGCACGACTGCTGCAAGACCGGTGCAGTGAGCGTCGGTGGCCGCAGCTGCGCACACGCGAGCCCCCTCTCCGCGCGGCCCCAAGGCCCCACTGGCAGAGCGGCAGGAGGGCCCCAGCGCGGCCCTTCAGAAACTGACGCATCTTTCATCGCTCGAGCAACCAGAATCAAGGAAAAAACTAGAACCCCTCCTCACCCTCCTCCTCCTCCTTCTCCTCCTCCTCCTCCTCCTCCTCCTCCTCCTCCGCCTCCTCCTCCTCCTCCTCCAACGATGTGCGAGCTCCCTCTCTGCTGCTCCTGGCTTTGTCCTCTCTCTCTCGCCTTCCCCTCCTGGGGCTCAAGCCTCTGGGTCAAGCGGGCCCGAGACCAGGTAAACTCCAGAGGCCCGCTCCAGAGGCCAGTCAGGGACCCACCTTTGCGCGGTGCAAAGCGTCAAACCGACCGTTTTTGCGGCGGCAACCGCGTCGCCAGAGTGTCCCGCTGCAGGGGACGTTCGGCCGTCCGCGCCAGAACGCCCAGCTCCGCAAAGGAAAACGCGTTGGCACGCAAACACCGATAAGTTTGCAGGGGGCGGCCCTCTCTCCGCGCCGCAGCTCCACGCGCACTCGCGGCTTCCTCGGGTGACTTCTCCGAGACTTCAGCTGATGGGCCCCGCGAGCAAGCACTCCGACCTTCGCCAGGCGCAGTGGCACAACCGCGGCGAGTGACGGCAAGGGGTGACGTCGAATAGGGGACCGACTACAGAGTTGATTTGTCCCGAAATCGGTTTTCTCGTCGAAGCTACGGAGAAGACTCGGAAATCTCAGCTGATGGGTAGAACCAATCTGGGCGCAAATCGATTCTGTCGTCGATCCCCTACTCGATGACTACGACCAAACTGCACCCAGCATCGTGGATGGAGTGCAAGCGGTGGGCCCCGTCCGCCGGGAGGATTGCTCTGAGCCCGGGGTGCGGAGGAGACGCAACCAGCAGTGGGGAACGCGCGTGCAGGCGGCAAAGAATTGGAGGTCCCCTTTGTACGGCAACGGCACCCATGCACCGTACCATGCTTGGACTCCCTTCAGGCCCTGCTTCAACGCGGTACCGTGCATAGTAGTTCGGCGTCAAGGGGCCGAGAAACTATGCACCGTAATTACCATTACTGGGCCGAGGATCGACGACGCCGCGGGAGACGCCAACGCGGTACTGAACACACATGTCGTCCGCGGACTTTGGGGGGTCCCCAAACCATGTGGTGGCGGACCGAGCAGTGACCTCGAAATCCTAAGAGACCCCGAATCCGCACTGACTCGCTATGCAGTGTGGTCACTACAACGTTCGGGGGTGCCCGAAAAAAGAATGACAGGTAGCAGCCGTGGTGCAGGAGAGAACGGGACACAGCTGCGGCCGGGCCCCAGGACGGAGGGCTGGAAGACAGACACCTGCGCGCGCAGCGGAGACCCAGGGGACAAGGCGGGAAGCCAGGGCCAACGACGGGTGCCCAAACATGCGGCGCTCGCCTTTTCCAAGAAAAGGGTCCGAAGTCCCGACCCTTTCCCCATGTCGGCGGCGACGACAGGGGCGAATAGCCCAGGGGCGAGCGTTACACGTATTCGCCCGGGAGCCTTTTCGAAGACATAGATCATCGGCGCACCTGAATACATGTATTGCTCTCCCCTGGGCTATTCGCCTGTCGTCGCCTCTGACCCATGGCCCTCTGACGGTCCTGGGGCCCGGCGGGGTCCCCCGGAGGGCCGAAAACGCCAAGAGCCCTGGGCAGCGGAGGAGGAGGAGGAGGAGGAGGAGGAGGAGGAGGAGGAGGAGGAGGAGAGGAGGAGGAGGAGGGAGGAGGCGGAGAGGAGGAGGAGGAGGAGGAGGAGGGGGAGGAGGAGGAGGAGGAGGAGGAGGAGGAGGAGGAGGAGGAGGAGGAGGAGGAGGAGGAGGAGGAGGAGGAGGAGGAGGAGGAGGAGGAGGAGGAGGAGGAGGAGGAGGAGGAGGAGGCGGAGGAGGAGGAGGAGGAGGAGGGGGAGGAGGAGGAGGAAGGAGGAGGAGGAGGAGGAGGAGGAGGAGGAGGAGGAGGAGGAGGAGGAGGAGGAGGAGGGGAGGAGGAGGAGGAGGAGGGGGAGGAGGGGGGGAGGAGAAGGGAGGAGAGGAGGAGGAGGAGGAGGAGGAGGAGGAGGAGGAGGAGGAGGAGGAGGAGGAGGAGGAGGAGGAGGAGGGGGAGGAGGGGGAGGAGGAGCAGGAGGCGGCGCACGGGCCCGAGGACCCGGGCAGCGAAGGCCTGCAGCGCACCGCCGTGCGCGCGCGGCCGCAGGCCAGCGCGCGAGGCCGGTGGGCAGGGCGACGGGGGCGAGGGGAGCGAGGCGACGAGGCGGGAGAGGAGCCCAGGGGGGCGAGGCGAGGAACGCGACGGCGAGGACGAGGACGAGGACGAGGACGAGGACGAGGACGAGGACGAGGACGACGACGACAACGACGACGACGACGACGACGAGGACGACGACGACGACGAGGACGACGACGACGACGACGACGACGACGACGACGACGACGACGACGACGACGACGACGACGACGACGACGACGACGACTACGACGACGACGACGACGACGACGACGACGACGACGACGACGAACGAGGCGACGGCGACGACGGGGGCGAGGGGAACGAGACGACGACGAAGACGAAGACGAACTCGATGGGAACGACGACGACGACCAGCCCCCGTGATCACCGCGGCCTAGCAATTGGGCACCCCGAGGAGGAGCCGCCGAGGACGGGGGACACTTCCCCACTCGCGCACCACAGTGTGGAAGGCGTGGCAGTTGGGCACCCCGAGGGGAGCCGTCATGCAAGGGGACACTTGCCCGTTCGCGTCCAGATTGCGAGAACTTGTCTGGCGATTCCCTCGTTTTGCGGTTAGGACTTCCATCCTTTGAAAGCCTTTGAAAGGCATGGTTCTTGGGCGCCCCAAGAAGGAGCCGCCAGAAAAGGGGGCACTTGCCCGTTCACGCTCGTTTGGCGTCCTCAAAATTTCCCTCCTTCATCCTTCTTTCCTCCAGGTCCTCTTCCCCTACCCAGATTCAGATCCATACAAACTCAGCTCAGTCATACTCAGACGCATGCACACTGACCCCGTACACACAGATCATTCACAACCAAACGAACTCAAAGTCTGACTCAATCATTATCTGCCGATCCGGCGTGTGAGTTTCTGAGAGCGTGGAATTGAGCTCGCTCAAACTTCGCTCTGCAAGGGGGGGGGCGCCATTTCTGACGCCATTCAGTGCTCGGGAGCCCGGGAGGGGTTTCGCTGCTCGGGAGCCGTGGACAGGGAGGAGGGGGGGGGACGCCAATCCCGACGCCATTCAGCTCGGGACCCGGGGGGGGGGGTCGCTGCTCGGGAGCCGTGGACGGGGGGGGGGGCCAGGCCATTTCCGACGCCATTCAGTGCTCGGGACCCGGGTGCGGGGGGGGGGGGCACGCTGCTGGAACGCCATTCCCGACGCCATTCACTGCTCGGGACAGGAGCCGGGCGGTGCGTTAGCTCGGGAGCCGTAGACAGGGGGGGCGGGAGGCACGCCATTCCCGACGCCATTCCCGACGCCACTCAGTGCTCCGCCGACGCCATTCAGTGCTCGGGACCCGGGGGGGGGGGGGGGTCGCTCTGCAAGGGGGCGGGGGGGGGGGGACTCCTTACCCGACGCCATTCCCGACGCCACTCAGTGCTCGGGAGCCGTGGACTTGAGCGCTGTGCAGGGGGTGGGGAGAAGGGGGGGGGGCACCATTCCCGACACCATTCAGCGCTACGCAACGGGAAGAGTGTTTTCTCTGTAGTGGGGAGGGGAGAGGGCTCGCCATTTCCAACGCCACTCCGTGCTCAAGAACGGGAGGGGAAGGAGGGGGTCGCTCTGCAGAAGGAAGGGGGAGGGGGGGGAGGCCATTCTCGCCGCCATGCATTGCAGCGCGGAGGCTCCAAGACGCCCCCAGGAGGCCCCAACAGGCCCCCAAAAAAGCCCGCAAGATAATCCAGAACGCCCTCAAAAGGCCCGAAAACAATGCCAAGAAGTCCCAAAACGAGCCCCGAGACGCTCCCCGAGGTCCCCTGCTCAATCCCCTGAGCCTCAGCCCTCAAGCCAGTGGATCCTTCATGGGCTCGGACCCCAAACTTTGAACTCTCTCGGGCCTCTCCGCGCGCCCTCTGGGGCCCCCGGAATACTCCCGCATAACTTTGTCCAGCCCGAGGAGGACCCAAGACGGACCTACAGGGCCCGAAGAGGCCCTCAGAACGACCCACAACGGCCCCGAATCACTCAAAGATCGGTCCGAGACGCCCAAGATGGCCCGAGTACGGCCCGAGAAGTTTTCGAGACTCCCCAGGAGCCCCACGACCTTCCCCAGAAAGCTCCTGCACGCAAAAATCTGTCATTTTCTCTGAACTGTTCAATGTGTATGTGTAGGCAGGGCTTTTTTCCTTCCACGCTCCCGACGTTCTCTGCTCTCACTTTGATGTCCTCCCGCCCGCACCCCTCGTCGACGGCAACAGCCGCAGCGGCACCGACAATTACGACGGTAACACATCACAGGCTCACACGGACCAGTGACCACCCTGCGGACGGCAAGAGAGCTTCGAATGCGTGAAGGAGGCCCGCCGTAGGAACATTCGACAGATTTGGGAGAGACATGGATGGATCAGGAAGCAGGGCATGGAAGACTCCTGACACCCACCAGCTCGATTTCGGAACGTGGACAACCGGACCTCTCGACCGCTTCCCCAGGGTCGTCATCACCATCTTCATGCTTTTCACCATGGCCATTACCATGATAAACATCATCATAATCATAGTCATACTCATCGATACTATCATGAGCATCACCATCAACATCACCATCATCATCAGCATCATCATCATCATCATCATCATCATCATCATCATCATCATCATCATCATCATCATCATCATCATCATCATCATTATCCAGAGCGCCCCGGATCGGCGGCACTGGACTGGACGGAGGCCAGCACATATTCGTACCAGACCACGCAGTCTGATCCACTAACCCCCTCACACTCACACTAAGACTAATCACACTCTGATCCACCATGCTCGAACCACTCAAATTCAGACACACTCAATGCGTAGCTCTTGAGGGACCCGAAAGGCGAACCGGCAAAGGGTGTTACACTTGCCCGTTCGCGGCCAGAGTGTGGGCCTCAGGGCCCCATGATCGCTGCGACGTAGAAGGCATAGCACTTGGGCAGCCCCAGGCTGAGCCGCCAGGCAGCGCCCAATCGCCACAGGCTAAGACCCTCTCACCTCAACGCTCACAGCAGAACTTGCCCGACATGTGATGCACCTATGGGGGCATCCGTGTCGAATCATGTCCGTCCGCCGCCCCGGAAGTCATGACAACGTCCTTGGAAGTAGCTCGTCGTCCAGGATCCATCGTCCCTGTGGCCGAAGACGGCCAACGGGAGCCGAAGCGAAGGAAAAACACTGCGACTGAACAAAACGATCCTGGTGAGGGGCCCAACCTTTAGCAGCTTCGGGTGACGTTGGTGGTGGGACTCGGCATGAACCCCCACCGTATGACGGATGTGCCGAAATGCACGGGGGGGCAATGCAAAGTTTACAACTGGGGCCGCATGTGGAGCTCTTGAGGGGGGGGAAACGAAGGAAGGGTACGCCGACATGCGCGGGGAAAGGAATGTAAACTTTCCCACTGGGACAGTGGGTGAGGCTCGCGTGAGGGGTGCCGAGACGGGTGGAAGTACGCATGCGCGCTTTCCCGATAAGACCGTATGTGGACCTCCCTGTCGGGCTGACAAACTAAAAGGAAGGACCAGTCTCCCGTGATTGCACACAGACCTGATACTTTGCTCTAGAGTGAGCGCAACATGTTTGGACTTGACCCTACAATATGATACTCACAGCGGGCCCCATTTTAAACGAGTCCGAGACATGTCAGAAACGCTCTGAAGTAAAACCCGGCCGCACACAAAATGACGCGTAGGTCCTGCAATTTTCATCTCGGAGGCCCATCAGCGGATCTGAAATGATCTTAAAGCAAACACCCAGCCGCACACAAAATGTCGCGCAGGCCCTGCAATTGAAATCTCGAAAGCCCATCAGCGGATGCCGGAAGTCTTGGGGGCTGCCTTCAAGGCCTTCAAGAGCGTCTCAAGAGGATCCCAAAGCGGTCTGTAAGGGCCCAGAATCACCGGAAGTCGTTCCAAAATGCCCACGATAGCCTTCAGACGGCTTCAACCGCCTCCAAGACGCCCGAAGATGCCTCCAAGGCCACTCCCAAGAAGCCCCCTGGAGGCAACATTCAATATTTTCCAATTTGGTGTTTGAAGGTTATCAGGTTTCTCACATGTTCGGCCGCCGACGCTGAAAGACGGCCCAACAAGCCCCTAAGCTCACTCCAAGGCGGCCCATAAAGCTTCCAAGAGAACCCCAAAACGGCCCACAGGGGCTCCCCAAGTTTCTCCCCAGGCGACGCTGGAAAGCCCCGAGACACTTTCAGGAAGACCCCTCAAGGGGGAGCCCCAACGGACATTTCGAGCGCTCGGCCAAAAAATCGCCCCCATGCCTCAACTACACACGTAAGCGTATGTTATCAAGAATGCTCGTAGTTCTAAGTGATATCACGTCGATCACAGGCACTGAGAAGTTGACGCCAGCTAGATGCGTGGCAGTGCTGGTCAAAAACGAATGTCACACACACACACACACACTCTCACACAAACAAACAAACACAGACACACACAAACATAGACACACAACAACATAGACACACAACAACAACAATCATTTAAGACTGGGGACACTCCGTTCTCACCAGTGCCAGGGTTTTCATAGGAGGCGGGCAATACCCCCACTTTGTGGGGGGGCCGGTTCAAGCTCTACCAAGTTTCCAAACGACTCTTCGCCACCACCCACACCCAGCTTCCCGCCCTATGACGTTCGGACACTT
Organism: Prorocentrum cordatum; assembly: GCA_963575745.1. Taxonomy (NCBI): domain Eukaryota; class Dinophyceae; order Prorocentrales; family Prorocentraceae; genus Prorocentrum; species Prorocentrum cordatum. The sequence goes on along the minus strand of CAUYUJ010020774.1, from coordinate 72,553 downwards.
CACTTCGTGGCATGCGGACGACCGTGGCTACTATTCAGGGCCCCGCGGCCGACGACGACGGCGTGCGCGCGCGAAGAAAAAACGAATGTGTCCCGCATGGTATTATTTGACAGGGATGATGGCCCTGGCAGGTGCGCAACCGTTGTCGCAGAAGTTCGAAAAAGTTGCTCGCAAAAGCCCGTTTGACAGAAATGTTTAAAAAGTGTTGGGTTTCCTACGAATCCGCAAGAGCGCGCGGGATGAGATTTTGACATTTTTTTGTTGAAAAACCATTGGTTTTTTGATGTTTTTATGTTAAAATCGCTCCGAACACTAAGCTTTTGGAAGGATTTCGTCTTGCGCGCGCGAATGTCCACTTTACCTTATTTTTTGCAAGGGATTCTTGAAATTTGATTATATTAGAACAAGAAATGTCATTTTATAGTGTTTTTTGATTAGAAAAACAACAATTTAATAAACAACTCACCTACTGAGATGCCTAGGCGCGGCGGGGGGGGCGTGCACCAGGGGGCCCAACAATAATTATTCTTTAGAATTAATAATGTTCAAAACAACAACAACAACAACAACAACAACAACAACAACAACAACAACAACAACTAACAACAACAACAGCAGCAGCAGCAGCAGCAGCAGCAGCAACAACAACAACAACAACAACAACAACAACAACAACAACAACAACAACAACGACAACGACAACGACAACGACAACGACAACGACAACGACGACGACAACAACAACAACCATAATTTTAAGACTGTTTGCCCTTATATGCTCGAGTGTCCAATAACGCGTATTTCCCAAACCCTCGATACCCGCCCTCTTCGTCTTCGATCGAACCCTTTTGGGGGGTATACCTTTCTTCTCTGCAGGCTGGGCCCCGGCAAGCGGCGGGGCGGCCGCGGACCGTCGGCCTGGCCAGCGGCAGCGATGATCGGCGGGGCGGCCGCGGACCGTCGACCCGACCCCAAGAGGGACGGACAGGGGACCGACCACGACGACGACGACGACGACGACGACGACGACGACGACGACGTCGAAGACGACGACGACGACGACGGCGACGACGAGCGAAAGCGAGAGCGAGAGAGAACGACAGCAGGGCCACGAAGGGCACGAAGTAGGCCACGAAGGGCGACAGCGGGGACACGAAGGGAATGCGTATGGGGCCACGAAGAGCGCGAACGAGCGGGGGCCACGAAGTGCAGATAATGCGGGGCCACAGAAGGCAACTATGGGGCCACTGAGGGTAGCAACTGGGCCACGTAGGACAGTGAGGGGGACACAAATGGCGACAGCGGGGCCACGAAGGGCATGCACGTGGGGCCACAACGGGCGCGACTCCTGGGTGCCTGGGTGTCGGGAGCGCGGCGCTTGGGCAAATTGCAAGAAATTCCAACGCAAGGCTATTCGTCAGTAAGTTGCAAGCAAGTCTCCAGCGAGAGCGCGACTCTAGAGCGCCGTGAGAACAATTCCTGAATAAATTGTAAGGAAGTCCCAAGCGAGAGCGCGATTCCTGAATAAAATGCGAGGAAGTCTCGGGCGGGAGCGGGGGTCCTGGCTAAATTGAAAGGAAGTCTCAGGCGGGAGCCGTTGTTGTTGTAACCCGGGGACCAGGGGCTCAGTTTGAGCAGGAAGACTTTCCCTGTCAAAAAACAGGGTGCGAGCGTCGACGGGCACACTTTGATTGAGAAAAAGCAGTATGCGCCGGTGGGTGGGGATCAACAAAAATTATTCTTCAGAAATGAAAAATCAACAACAACAACAACAACAACAACAACAACAACAACAACAACAACAACAACAACAACAACAACAACAACAACAACAACAACAACAACCACAACCACAACGACAACGACAACGATAACGACAACGACAACGGCAACAACCACAACAACAACAACAACAACAACAACAACAACAACAACAACAACAACAACAACAATGACAACAACAACGACAACGACAACAACAACAACAACAACAACAACAACAACAACAACAACAACAACAACAACAACAACAACAACAACAACAATAACCACAACAACAGCAACAGCAGCAAAAACAACAACAACAACAACAACAATAACAACAACAACAACGCCGACGACGACGACAGCAACAACAACCACAACAACAACCACGACAACAAGGTCAGGCGAAAGAGCAAGCAAAGAAGCGTGCCTGGATTGCCCCGGCATTGGCGCCAATGCTCGAGAGCGCCTACATCCACAACGGGATAAGGCTTCGAACAAGCCGATTGAAAGCCAGCTGCCACGAGCCAAATGAACACAGCAAATGGCCCCTCTCTTGAGTTATGAGTCCTGCGCATGATTCATTGCAAAGTCCGAGCCCCGATACAATACTATTAGAAGTCCTTCACGCTCAGTATCAAATTCTTCGCCCATTTGCACCCAATACTGCACTCTTCCGCGTTCATGCAAGCCATAACTGCCCAAGGCACTGGCAAATGTCCGCTTTTGCAGTTCAAAGCAGCGGTATCATTGAGACTGGCACGTTTGTACAATACGATGGGCAACCTACGCGTGCTTCCCACGTGCACGGATGTACATGTCACACGCATGTGGCGCATTGACACCCCTCTGCGGGTGCTCTCCCGAAGTTGCGACGAAGAAAATCCCAACAGCCCTCGGGGCGTTAGTGGTGTAACGAGCTCGTTCTGCTAATCACGTTCTTCCCCTTCGGCTCCTACACGCCCCCCCCCAAGATGGCCCAAGACGGCTCCAAAACGGCCTCAGAAAGCCTAAGATGGCCTGCAAGCTCGCTCAAGACATCCCAACATGGTTAACGATTGCTTCCACCATGCCTCAAAGAGACCCCAAGACCGCTCCAAGGCGTCTCCAAGTGCCGAGCCTCCCACGGAGACCCCCAAGAGGCCAAGATCCTTCGAAACCAGTGTGTTACAATGTTGTGTGCCTTCACCATGGTGTGTGCCTTCTCGTCGTTTCGCTTCCGATGAGTTCTGACGTTCTCAAGACACCTCCAAGATGGCTCAAGATGGTGCCAAGAGGGCCCTAATAGGGACCCAAGACGGCACCAAGAACCCAAGACCGCCCCAAGAACGCTCCAAAAGGGCTCCAAGAGGCTCAGTGTAGGGCCACGGCGGGAATGGCGGGGGGGGCACAAATTGACGCCGCTCGATGTTTGATCGATGGCTTACAAAAAGGCCCAGCAACGGCCCCCACGGCCTCCAAGAGACCCCAAGAGGGTTCCAAGAGAGCCCCAAGAGGGCCCCAAGAGAGGACCAGGGGGGGCCAAGAGGTCCCCAAAATGGCCCCACGAAGCATCCCAGACGCTCCCACGGCGAACGATCTGCGAGGGCCATGAGGGTTACTCCCGTCCTCGCCGTCGCCCTCGTCGTGGTCGTCGCAATCGTCGTCGTCGTCGTCGTCCTGAACGCCATCGTCTGCGGTTCCTTTCAATTCCCCTTCCTCCTGTTGACTAGTTTGGGATGGGCTAGTGGGCATATGCGAAGCGTCCAGAATTCGAACTGCCGCTCACTGCAAGGCACAAGAATGCAACATCATCACTGGTATTTTCTGGGCTCTGCTAGCCACGTGGCTTTGGCATAATACACGGCTGTAGACTGCAGCACTGCTCCCTTGGGAAAAAGTTTATTAAAACTCAAAGGACGGCGCAGGAAATGTGGCACGCCGAGGATCTCTCGTAGCACTCGGCGGCAGCTACAGCCTCTCCACCTCGACGCGTTTGCTCAGGATACCTACGTCCAAGAAAGCCACTTCGATGGCCCCCGGAGGTACCAAGCGAGCCGACTTCACATACCAAGACATCTGAAGACACCCCGAAGAATCCGCCACCGCGCTTCGCAGCGGAGAGCTTGATCTGGGACCGTTGCGCCACGCTGCTGCGAGTGCTGCTTTCCGCGGGGCACTAGCCGAGCCCCCAGGCAGGGCATCGTGCAAGCATGCATGATAAGTTGCAGTATAGGCGGGGGGAATAGCGGGGGGAGGGGGGGGCTTTGCTGCGCCAGGCGTTGCCGGGTTGCACCACGTTGTGAAAAGTGGTGTCGGCTTGCGCGGGGGAGAGGGCTGCAACGAACTGTGGGCGGGGTGGCATCGGTGGGGGGGAAGGGAGGGCTGCAACGAACTCTGGGCGGGGTGGCATCGGAGGGGTGCTCACTGAGCAAGCTGGGGCGTATCGTTACACGACTCGATGCCCTCATCCAACAATCCTAACAGGGCTCAGGGCCCGCCTGGGAGCATGGGACCGCCGCACAACGGACCCGGATCCACTAAAGCTGCCTCCAAGACTGAACGACGGCCCCAAGACGAGCCAAAAACTTCGGCGGAACTTCGCGCGACTCCACAGGAGAATACCTCGGGAACGCTTCAAGAACCTCTGGGGCCCTCCACAGCTTTCCAAGGGACAACCATTCGCATGTGGGTTCATAGGGGACCATGAACGCCATAGATCAAATGTCAGAAGTTTGACCGATTACTTATCCAGGAGATTCGAAGCTTCAGGGTCTCCCAAATCCCCATTCAAGGTATCCCACGGACAACCGTTCACAAGCCAACAACTGATGGTAGTGACCCTTGTACCATGCCGTAGTTCTTGGCCCAAGATGGCTTCAACAAGACTGTGGACGCCGAGCGGACGCCCCCAAGATCGCTCTAAGAGAGCCCATGCCAGTCCCCCCCCCGCTTTTGCCTCTGAAACCAGCAGGGGTGGGGTTTGAAAGAGCTTGCAGATCTGCCACCGTGCCTCTGGGCACGGGGTGGGCGCGTCCTCTGGTCCTTTGCCTAACCCTCTAAGCCTCATAGCTCGCTCCTTCGGAGTCTCTGAGGGGCCCAGAGCCGAGAGTGCCAAATCCCCGAAGGAGTTTGCCGCGGTTTCCCTGGGATCCGGCGCGTGGTGGCGCGAGATTTTGTTCGGCCCAAGAGGGCCCCAAGACGGGCCAAGAGGGCCCCAAGATGGCCCCACGACGGCCCAAGAGGCCTCCAGACGCCCCAGGAGAGCCCCAGAAACCTTCCCGAGAGGGCCCCGAGAGGCCAAGATCATTGACTTCCGATTGGCTACTCGATGATTTGGGGGGGTCCTCGACTTTTCAAGCCCCCGACGCTCCAGGACGGCCATGAGGCCCACAGGACCGCCCCAGGACGGCCCAAGGGGCCACCGGGAGGGCCCCAGCACGGCCCAGGAGGACTCCAGGATGGCCCAAGGGGCGCCCTAGAAGGCCCAAGAGGGCCAAGACGGCTCCCGACGGCGTCAGACGGCCAGGAGCCCACCAAGACAGCCCAAGATGGCTCCAAGACGACCCAAGACGGCCCAATAGGCCCCCAACAGGTCTCCAGGACGGCCCAAGAGGCCTCCAAGAGGGCCTCCAGGAAGGCCCGAAGAGGCAAAAATCATTGATGTTCAGCAGGTGCTTGAAGGATTTTGGCATTTGCTTCTTTTCGGCTTTCCGACGGCCCGACACGACCCAAGAGCCCAAAGATCGCCCCAAGATCGCACAAGAGGCCTCCAAGATGGCCCCAGAATGGCCCAAGAGGCCCCCCAGGCGGCCCGAAGAGAGACCCCAAGAGGCCTCCTAGACGTCCAAGATGGCCTCCAAGACGACCCTGGAGCAACCCGAGAGGGCCCCAAGTCTGCCCAGAGAGCCCCCAAAAGCGGATCCCGACGGCGTCAGACGGGCCAGGAGGCCACCAAGACGGCCCAAGATGGCTCCTGGATGGCCCAAGACTGCCCAAGGGGCCCCCAAGAGGTCTCCAAGACGGCCCAACAGGCCTCCAAGAGGGCCTCCAGGAAGGCCTCCACCAAGGCCCGAAGAGGCAAAAATCATTGATGTTCAGCAGGTGTTGAAGGATTTTGGCATTTGCTTCTTTTCGGCTTTCAGACAGCCCAAGACGGCTCACGGGACCCCAAAGATCGGCCCAAGATCGCCCAAGAGGCCTCCAAAATGGCAGCAGGAGGCCGAAAAGGCCCCCAAGACGGCCCCAAGAGGTCCCCAAGACGGCCCAAGAGGCCTCCAAGACGCCGAAGATGGCATCCAAGACTGCCCTGGAGCACCCCAAGAGGGTCCCAAAGTCGGCCAAGAAAGGCCCCCAAGACTGTTTCCAACAGCGTCAGACGGGCCAGGAGCACCCTATGATTGCCAAAGAGAAGCCCACAAAGGCCTCCAACAGACCCAAGGAGGCCCCCAAGATGCCTCAAAGAGGCATCCTGGAAGCTCCCAGGAGACCCCAAGAGTGCCCCCAGAGGCTCTTAAGATGCCCCCTGCTCTTCCTCCTCCTTCTCATCCGTGACCTCCTCCTCCTCCTCCTGATCTTCCCCGCCATCCTCCCCCAAGTGTTCCCCGAAAGGTTTCCGCAACGGCTGGGGGAGCACATGGTCCGATAGCTTGGCAGAGCTCTGGCCACAACGTTCGGCCACATAGGCGCTTCCAAAAAGGCAGGGGGCGGCGGTGATTCGCCGTAGGCGTCTTCGATCCGCCGCCCCATGTTGAGTTATCACAATAGTGCCTGGCGTGCCAAATGTCTGGGCGGGATGATTGGCACAGGTCTTTCCGCTGCTCCAAGATGCCACAAGATGGCCTCCAAGACGACTAAGATGGCCTCCAAGACGGCCAAGATGGCGCCAAGAGAGAGCCCAAGATGGCTCCAAGATGGACCCAAGACGGCCCAAGAGGCACCCAAGATGGCCCAACATGGCCTCAGGATGATCCAACACGGCCCAAGAGGCCCACAAGAGGCCTCCAAGACGGCCCAAAAGGCATCCAAGAGGTCCTCCAGGAGGGCCCGCGGAGGCCAAAATCTGTGATTGTTCTTTGGTTTTTGAAGGAGTATGGCATTTGCTTATTTTCGGCCTTCCGACGACCCAAGACGGCCAAAGAAGCTCCCAAGATTGCAGCAAGATAACCCAAGAGGCCTCCAGGATGGCCCTACGACGGCCCAAGAGGCTACCAAGACAGCCCCGACTGGCCCCAAGACGGTCCAAGAGGCCTCAAAGACTCCCAAAAACGCCTCCAATACGGCCCTGAAGCGCCCCAAGAGGGCCCCAAGTCGGTTCAGAGAAGCATCCAAGACGGCTTCCGGCGGCGTCAGACGGGCCAGGAGCGCCCTAAGACGGCCCAAGAGGCCCCAAGAAACCCGAAAAAGCAACCAAGAGGCCCCAAGGAGGCCCCCAAGAGGCCTTGTAGAGGCCCCCAGGAAGCTCCCACGACACCCCAAGAGTGCCCCCAGAGGCTTCCAAGAGGCGTCCTCCTCCTCCTTCCCCTCCTCCTCCTCCTCCTCTTCCTCCTCCTCCTCCTCCTCCTCCTCCTCCTCATCCTCATACTCCATTATCCTTCTTATCCTCATTCAACGACAGCTGGGAGAACACATGGTCCGATAGCTCTGGCCCAGCTTTCGGCCACATAGGCGCTTCCGCAAAGACAGGGGGGCGGCGGTGATTCGCTGTAGGCGTTTTCGATACGGGTCTTTGCTCCACAGGCCTTCTCGCCTCTCGGATCCCTGGCTCAGTCGACGCCGAACGTGACGTTCGTCTTCGTCCTCGTCGCTGGGCTCCGAGCTCGTCGTCCTTGCGCGCCGGCGGAGCTGATCTTGGGTGCCTGACGGGCGACATTTCGAGCGCACGCTCCAGCGAGGCCCCTTTCGTCCTCCACCTCCTACTCCTCCTCCTCCTCCTCCTCCTCCTCCTCCTCCTCCTCCTCCTCCTCCCCCTCCTCTTCATCCTCCTCCGCTGTGGCGGACACGGGCCCCGAGGATAGGGGGCCTGAACTCTGGTGTCCCCCTGAACCTAACGTGGCACCGGGGAGGCCGTAGGAAGCACGTGAGGCCCCTGCTCCTCATGGCGAGGCCGCAGCGCCAGAGACGGCGCGGCGGCCACTGGCGAAGACGCTACACTGGAGCGAGGAATGCAGGCATCGTCGGCCGACTCGGGATAGGCCGTCGGTGGAGCTGCCTATGGGGCCGTTTCGTGTGAGGGGTGTGCCAAAATGCGCGCGGTGGGCGCATGCGAAAGCCAGCATTTGGGCCTTCGGTGGAGCTCCCTTTGGGGCCACGAAACTTGTGAGAATCCCAAAACGAAAAAAACAAACAAACAACAAAACAAAAAAAAAAAAAAAAAAAAAAATGCCCCGAAACTATGACAAAAACGTCGATCTCGGAAACGAGCAAAAAAAGCCCACCACGTTTTTAACATCATCGAATAATTGGACCCCAACGTTGACCTCTCATGGGAAGGGGGTCTTGCTTCCGTCAGCATCCGCATGAGACTCCGCGGGCTTACGCGGGGGCGTGCCCCAACCGACGATGGACTGGCTCTTATAAGGATGCAGGGCCTCAGTCCTCCACGATGCCTGACGCCACGGCACGTCCTTAGAGTTCATCGGTACTTGACCAGAGGGACGCTAACACCTCTGCAATCCATCAAAAGCCAAAAGCACAGCGAGTATGCTCGAGCAATTCCGATTTCCATTCCTCCTCCTCCTACTGCGCTTTCCTCCTCAACCATCCTCCTCCACCTCCGCCCTCAACTTCGTGCTCAGTTTCTGCATCCTCATGTCATTCCTCATCGTCCTCCTCAGATGTTGTCCACCTTCTCCTGCTCCTGCTCCTTTCACATCCCTTTCCTGTATCAGTGAATCACCCCTGCCGCACCACTAGAAGTGTCCGTACGCCAGGCCAGGCATTCCGATTGACACTTTCTCACAAGTAGATATACTCAAGCTTGAAGGAAGGTACCTTGCCTAAACATGGCTCTCGCCTTGGCGCCACGCACACGAAATTTGAAAGCTTCCAGCCACAAAACGGATAGAGGGTAATGCGTTTTCAAGCTGTGGTTCTCGCCCTGGCGCAACGCACATGTGTCTTACACGTTCCCGACATGTCCACGGATAGGGGTCGGGGTTAATTGAAAAATGACGGTCGCCCGACATTTGCTCAAAACGCAGTACCACAAGTGGAAAGTCGTGGCGCTTCCTTTTCAAAATGGAGCCCTCGCCTGTGAGATCGTCGGATGGTATGGCAAATAACTGGCATGTGTGCAGCAGCTCCACCAAACGAAGACAAGCATGTTCCCAAGCGGACCCGTTGCTGTGGCATAACCTTGAGGTTTTAACACCCCCGCTAAGTCGCATGACTTGTGGGGAGGTGGAAGGAGGAGGAGGAGGAGGAGGAGGAGGAGAAGAAGGAGGACGAGGAGGAAGAAGGAGGCGGAGGAGGAGGAACGGTGGAAACAGCATCGTCAAGACGGACATCCCGCCTACGTTGCGGACCCCTGGGGAACTTGTCATTCGAGGGAGGCGTCGCGCCGTGAAGACGTGGCTGCAGGGACCTGTGGCGAGGGGACTGGAGGCGGGAAGATGTAGAGCAGCATCGTTGAAACGGATAGGGCTGATGTTGTTCATCATCCTCTGTATACTCTTCCTACGTTTCCTCCCGTCGTTCGCCCTTCATCCTACCTCCTACCTCATCCTCATCCTCCTCCTACTCATCCTCTTCCTCCTCCTCCTCCTCTTCCTCCTCCTCCTCCTCCTCCTCCTCATCCACATCCACATCCTCATCCTCATCCTCATCCTCATCCTCATCCTCATCCTCATCCTCATCCTCATCCTCATCATCATCATCATCATCATCATCATCATCATCATCATCATCATCATCATCATCATCATTTTCCTGCTCCTCCTCGTCCTCCTCCTCCTCCTCCTCCTCCTCCTCCGCCTCCTCCTCCTCCGCATCCTCCTCCGCATCCTCCTCCGACACCCTCCTCCGACACCCTCCTCCTCCCCTGTGTCCTCTTCCTCCCCCTCCTCCTCCTGGTCTTCTTCCGCCTTTTTCCAGTGCTGCGCAATTTGATCGAGCATGTGTCCGTGATTTCTACTTTCTGAATGGTCCCCCACATCGAATCCTGTTGAATTGAACCTTCTTCACGTCGTCAATGGGGAGCTCAAGACGAAAAGCGTGATACTGGCTGAGATCCACAACAAGGCACGCGCTCGCGGGACTCTTCTTGCACAGACCCGTCCACTGCGCACTTGAATAGAACAGTACAACTGCGGGAAGCCAAGCATGCTGCACTCATACATCAGCAGGCGGAGGCAACGGCGCCACAGAGATTGCACAAACAATTATCCCCGCGGCGCACGATGAAGCACACCCCACCACGTGAGACACTTGCAGCTTTTCGGCACTCCCAAACTGGCGCGCGAACCCCCAACAAATTTTACCGCGCAGGGGGTCCGGTTAGTTCCGCTGCAGTCGCGCTACCTGTCGCGAAGAAGCTCAACGTAGACATCCTATTCGGTTCGCCAGGACGGCGCGGCAACGGGCCGCACGCAGGCCCACTGAGCCTGGCGTGATGTCCACGGGCCCCGTCCTTCCGTAGGAACGAAATCTGTCACTCCACGATGGAAGCGGTCCTCCCCGGATGTCCCCGTGCCGTTGTTGCCCCCCACTTTCCGCAGGACCTGCCCCTCCCAAAGGACATGTCCGCACCATGGTACTTGCGCGCGTTCGAAGATTAATCGCCCTACCACGCGCCGCCCTCCTTGTCCTTCCTGCAGACCTTATCCTTGCCCTTGCTGGCGGGCGGCGTCTGGCCAGACAGAGAGCTCGACCCCATCATTCTTGCCAGCTTCGAAGACCCCCCGCCCGCAATGTTCGTCGACGCGCTCTTCCCAATCAAATGCTGGGGCGTTTGGTTAGGTCCAACGAGCGGGCCGAGCCCTTCCTCCAGGGCCCAATCGCCGCACGACCATTGTCACCACGGGGGACTGGCACGCCCAGAAACTTCGGCGTCGCAGGCACGAACTACTCCCGCCCCCTCCTCCTCCTCATCACCCCTATTCTCTGCGTCTCCTGCGCCTGCACTCGGACCCCGGCAGCCGCGCTGCCAATGGCCCCTGCGATTGCACCCGAGGCCCCTGCGCCGCTGCGAGAAGCCCTGACATTTGCGCCACCAGTGGCGATACGCACGGGAACAAAGGCGTTTTCGACGCTTGCCGCCACTAGGGCGATCTTCTCTCCAAATTCTCGTCGGCGTCCTCCAGCGCTTGCTCGGCCGCTTCGGACATGTCCACGTCGTCGCACGCAGCGTCTTACGCGAGGAACTCGACGCACTCCGCGATGGGGCCCTGCCCTCGCGAACATGCCCCATCCCTCCTCGGGCAACGAGCCGAAGAGGAACTTGAACTTCTTGCCTCTTCGCGCATCCTCTCGGCACCTCGTCGACCTGCCTGTCGAACGCGGCGAGCAGCATGCTGCGAGGCGAGCTATGGCTGTTCGTCGGGACCTCGATATCGCGGGCCACCCTGACGACCACCGAGATGCCCCCCTGACCACGCCGCCCTCGGCCCTCGCGGCTCCAGGGTTCGCTCGGCGGCAGCAATCCCGATGCCGAGCGACCGGTCGCTCGGCGCCCATGGCAAGGTCGCCTGCAAAGCACTCCTCCGACCACCTGATCGCAAATACCTTTCCGAAGCACTTGTCTAGGCAAGGCACTGCTATAATGGGCCGCCACCCGCGCGGCAGCCCACTGAAAGTCACCGAACGCACTCCTGCCGGCCAGCGCAAAACTGCCAAACCGCTTAGGCACCCGATTGCAGGGGGAGTCTCGAGCGCCCTCCGGGCCCTCGAGACCCTCCGGGCCCTCGAGACCCCCCCTGCACGCCAGCAGTCGAGCCACCCGCAATTCCCCCATGCAGGGACGAGCCGCCAACTACGTCAACAGTGGCACCATCCACTTTCCCCTCAGATGCGCCCATCTCACATGGAGGACCCCGAGCAGTCACGACGCTCGAGCCGACCATCGGGCCATCGGCGCAAGGCCACTCCCAGGCCCCCCGCCCCGCCGTCCGCACCTCGGCCTATCCAGCAGCAGGATCAAAAAGGATCAGCAGCAGCCCCCTGACGGACGCGCGCTCTGGGGCCCGGGGCCCCGGTCGAAAAGATGGCGCGGGCTCTGGCGCGCGCTCGCTTCTCCATCCGACCCTGCATGCGCTTCACCAGCTGCCGCAGTCGCCCTGCCAAAGCCGAATGGCTGGCGGGAGGCGGCGAGTCCAAAGTTACGGGAACCCAAGACGCGCACCGCATGACCAAGCCCTGCCCCTGGCGCCACCGCATCTCCGCCACCATCAGCCGGGGGGCCTGCGCCCTCGCGCCAACACTTCCAGCGCCTGGCGACGCGCCAATTCCTCATCATCCCCACCATGACATCGGGCCGGGTCGCCTGTCCCCCATCGGCGATCTTCTCGGCGGCCCCAACGCCCACGGGGGGCCCACAGGTCGGAAGCTGCGCGCCACATCGCCTCGGAGGGACGAGGGGCGCCGGTCGCCGCGCTGCGGCTCGCACACTCTGCTTTGAACTTTGCCGCCAGAGGCCCGGCGCGGCCCTAGACGAGGCACGATCAGACGTCTTCCAGCCCGCCTCTCTCACTTGGCCCCGCGGCCCGGCCACGACGCGATCCTCGTTTCCCACGGCCATCGCAATGCCCAAGTCGTTCCAGCACGGCACGCCACGGCAACAATGCCTTCCTGGCCCCGTCGCAGCCGACCAGCCGCGCGCACCCGAGTGCTAGACAGTTGCACACCTCGGGCGGTCGCGGCGGAACTGAGAGCAGACGGGGCCCAGCCGGGCACGGCCAACGCGACGTCGTTCCCGTCGCAATGGACAAACTTCCCATCGGGGACTAACATCTGCTTGCACGCGAGCGCCCAATATAACTCGAGAGCAGTCTCCGGACACGCCCCAGCAGGCAACGCCCAATCGCGCACCCCCTGCATGCGCGCGCCCCCCCTCTATCAACTCGGCGCGGAAGGCCCCAATCACGCGCGGCCTATCCCCTCGGGCTCCACGCCGCCGCCAGGAGCCGCGCCCCTGGTTGGCGGACGCTTCGCCGTCGCGAACACGAAATTGCGGAGGCCCGCAAAGGCCCCGCTGCTGGCCACGGCAAGGCCAAGGCCCCCAGCTTGGGACCCCGCGAGGTCGCCAGCGCCGAACGATGACAGAAATGCCCCGCGCAATTTCGCCATCCGCTTCTCGCACTGACTGGATATATATATATATATATATATATATATATATATATATATATACATACATACATACATACATACATACATACATACATATATATATATATATGCACTAAAACCACGCGCGCGCTACGCGCGCTCAGGTTCCAGTTGCGGATGAGCCACGGGCGCCGCCGTCAACCCCGCTGCGGCCACAACGACGATTTCCAGCGTTCTCGGGCCCACGCAATCGATGCAAAGAAAAAACGCAGTCAGAACGCGAGGCGCCACGTTCCCGCGCATCTCACAATATCGATGCCGCTCTTGCGTGGCTGGTCGAACTGCGTTGCAAGCTACGTTATCTGCTGATGCTAGCTTTCTCAAAACGCCCTTGGGCCGAAGGCTGCAATGAAATAGCCTCTGTACCTTTCCTGTCTCTGATCTGTCCGCACGCTGATCATGCATCCACCTCACCTATACATGTAAAACACCAACACGCTCCATCGGCACACGGAAGCTGTGCGGAGATCGTGCCGAACTGCAATCTACAGCTCGAACCCTCTGTTCCACTAAAGAAAATCTGGTGCTAGCCGTCTCTGCCAGCAAACTTGTCAGGCGGAACGCTGGCGCAGCCTGCTCAAGCCTTCACTGGATCATCAGGCGATCTTCATTAACATCCTCGCGCCGAGCCTCTCGCCCCTCGCCCGCGCCCCCTCGGCCTGCCTCGGTGTCAGCAAGAACCGAGGCTGCTGGCGGTGCCAAGCGTAAGTCGTCTGGCTCTGGGTCAGCACGTCTCGCTCGATGGTTCTCCACTTCTTGATGTTCGCGTTGGTTTCCCCGACGGCCTCAAGGGACACCTTCCCAACCTTCTCGAGCTACATTATCTTGAACATGCCATAGCAACCAATCGCCATACCATTCATCATCCCAACGATATGAAGCCACGTCCCCAACGAACCAACAAGTAAAAAAGCTATCGCACTTGATGCTCTCCACCAACTCCATCTCGCAAGAATCCCCCACCACCAACACGTGATTGTCGGCCTTCGTCTCGCTGAATATCATCGCCGCCGCAAGCAACGCCCTCGGCCCGTCGTGAGAAACTGCGGCCCACATGCCGCTGCCACTCATCGCGTCCTTCTCGCCGGTCTGCAACTCGTCGCCGCTCTCGAAGTCCATTCCAAGTCGGGACCTCCATTCCGGAAACTTGGCAGGTTGGAATGCCTTCGCATAGCCGTCAACGATGTTGGTCACACTCGGCTCCTCGTGGACTTTCACCTTCTTCTCCTCGCCCTTGCTCTGAAGCCACAATAGCTTTGTCTAGCGGTGCTTCTGTGATCCGCAACCTGTGCGTAAAACAATCCTCTTGGCTGCCGTGGAACCCAATCGCAATGTAATCTCGACTGGAAACCCTATGAACTCCAAAAGCCCCTGCATAGGGATGGCCTCGGCGACCGAAGTGACGCCGCGTAGCACTCACTCTCCCGCCTGAAAGTGCCCGGCAGCTCTGTCCTTTCGAAAACTCCATCAGCGCTGTTGCACCAAACCTCAACGTAAACCCTGACGTGCTCTTGCGGCCTCGGGCATCACCTGCCCAGTCGGCGTCTGAGTACGTGCCCGGGCAGTCTGTGTCATTGCCCTTGGCAACCATTGCCCTTGGCAACCAAGATGCCGTAGTCATGGGTGCCCTTCAGGTACCTCGCGCACCTTATCAATCCGTGCATGTCTGGATCTCTTGGCGCACCCAACGCCTTGCTCAACACACGAACAGTGAACCAATATCAGGTCGATACTTTAGCTGGTGCATCAAAATCCCTACACACTTGTTGAATGTCTTGCGGTCCGAAGAAAAAGCAACTGGCAACTCCAGCTCCTCCTTCCGTCTCGCCTGCACTACCGGGGTCGGCACTGGATTGCAATCTGCGAGACCTAACTCGGTCAAAATATCCTCGATGCACTTGTTCCCCGGTGCAATAAAGATTACGCGATTACTGACTCTTGTCCGCGTAGCTCGCAAGTAAGAGAAGACTGAACCAACCACCATAATATCTGCTTCCTTCAGCTTGAGAACTGGCCAAAAGTTCTCCTTCAACCAATTCAACTCGGCGCCGCCCCCTGACGCGTAAACATCATCTTGACGAACCTGAAACACTAATGTTGAACCTGGCCTTCTGAAGATGCCGGTCTGCTCGGGGCACAGCTCGATGTCTAACTCACTCGTCTTGTCAATCACGTACTGGTTGAACTTATTGGAAGCCTTGCGCTTGCCATATAGCTGGTTCTTCAGTTGCCACCTAGGTCGCATATACTGTCCGCCTCGAGCGCGGCACCTCTTGGCCCATTCCGCTGGCGGACGCGGATCCCCGTAGACTCCCTCGCCCTCCTCCGCATGGAAGTAGGCGTTCTGTTCGCCCACAACCATAGTGTTATAGCCGCGCTGCACCGCGTGCTGGTCGACGAGCCTTCCTGCGCTGCTCGTCGCTCCAGCAGTGAACAGACCTTCCAATTTAATAGCTTCGCCTCTGAACCACAAATCTGCATCTCCATTCCTCAGGTCCTCGCGGTACGTTCTGCCATCTCGTAGACAGTACATATGCTCCCTCTGGTAAACTTTCCACTGCATCAAAAATGTCGAACTCACCCATGGCACCCATATCCTTAGCCTTGCCCTTGAGGATGGACTTCACCACCTCTGGGTCGGCGCCCTGGCACCCGTCGTACTTCTAGTTCTCGTAATTCGCATCGTCAAAATCAGCTACATTCTCTAGTTCGTTAATCGTCGTGAGCTCTTCCACTCTGGCTCTCTTGCCTCCACCGTCCGCCTGCACGCCAGTGTTCTCGACCTCTCTCTTGGCAACACTGCTCGCGCCCGGCAACGTCAGCGAGGTAGTCTTACCTATCCTCAACTGCTCCATGTTGCACCCCTGCGGCAGCTCTGACCTGGCCGCACCCGGCGCTGCAGCTGCCTGCTTTTGCTGGTCACCTGGCGCCGATAGTCCTGGTTATGGTTGAGATTCTGCTGCTGGCGTGCCCCCTCCAGGTGACGGCGTCACCGGCAACGTGACTGGTACTGGGGCAGGTGCTCGGCTCTTCTCCCCTGGCCTTCCCATAGCTCTCCGACCGCACCTGTCCCACGGCGCGCCCTTGATCCCCTTCACTAGGTCGGCCATCACCTGGTCCGTCGCTGGCACACGCTTCACCGCCCCAGCGGTGAACACGCCCTCGTCTGCCCCGAACAGATGCTCATCCGACTCAACCGCCTTTCCAAGCCAGATTCCTCAGACGAGTCTCGCATCTGTTCGGCCCTGCCTAACCCCTGCACGCAGCTCCCCAGTTGCCGCAACTGCAAGCGAGCTTGAACAGTGCAGATTCTTCGAACTTCAAAGCCTCGCCCCGGCACTTCTCGCAGAAGCTTTCCTCGAATGCTGCCCCCTGGTTCGCCTTCGCGTGATACCGTTCAATAACCCAACCAGCGCGCCTCACCATCCAGGGCAATATCCATTGACTGGTTGATCTCCGTTCCCATTCGTCCTCCCAATCTCATTCGCAGTGTCCTGATCTGACCTTCTGCTGAGCTCGACCAACTGCCCACACGCTTTGGCCGCTGAACCTCGGTGACTTCTGGATATCGATCTTGATGTCGCCCAACATGCACTTCTGCCGCACCTTTCCGCAATAACTCCAAGAGCTGAATCAGGATGAATCTTGAGGATCGCACTCTCGTAGGACATCAGTTTCGCAAACGACGTGCAGGCTGATGAGATGAAATATTTGTCTGATCTGAGATGTGAGGGACTGCCATTGCCATGGCGTTCTGTGATGCCGTATCTACCAACGCCAGCGCGGTCGCCCGCGCCTGATCTGGATCCTGCAGTAGGTAGCAGAAGTCCATCTCGAACTCTGGTTTCCTCTTCGACTCCTCGGGCCCTCTGATCGCGGGGCTTCGCGCGCCCTGCACTCATAACACACCGCGCACACAACGGCTGGGACGGCAGGTGCGCGATCTCATGAAGTCATCGTTCTTCCCGTGATGGCTCTGCAGGTGCCCGTGGAAAGATGATGTCCCAGTGACCTCCAGCTTCTGTCAACTCTCCAGCACGTTCTTTCAGCCACTTCGCATCGCGCATCTCGAGCACGAGCTTCGCCTCTGCAAGCACCAAACGCCCCTATAGCTGCTGCTTGGTTCCCCGGGGTGGGGCCCTGAGCTCCCCCAACCTCTTCCTCGCGCCCTCGACTCCACTGCCGCTGAACAAGCTTCCGCGCCCAATGGGTTCTCCATGATGTCGGACTTCAAGCCATTGTTGCGCTAACTGCCGTGCTTCTCGATCGAGTCGCACATTCTCTGGTGCTTCTGGATCTGGCCCTTCTGGTGCTCCTGCGACTGCCACCGGTGGCAATGCTGGCCCTGCCGCGGGCCCCGCTGCATTAAAGCTCCTTCTGGCGTCGATCGATTCGGCTTGTCTCGCGCCGGCTGCGCCTCCTCATCGACTGGCGCAACCGTCGCAGTCGGCTTGTCGATAGAGATGGTACGTCGATCCCCAGTCCGAACGTCTTGCCTTGCATGTAGACTGGAACCCTCTTGCGCCCTCGATCGGCGTCGACCTCGATCCATGGACTGCCTCTCTTGAACACCACGTCGATTCTATTCGAAACCAAATTGCCAACCCTGAGTAATGGTCTCTTCACGTCGCTCTGCACAAACGGAGTCTTCGCATTGGTAATCGTCTCGCCGTGGCTGCTCAGGATCGCGCGTAACACCGCGACCCCTCTCCCCGGCACGATGCGCCCACCGTTCGCAGCTCGGAGCCGCACGCGTCCAGGCCCCACGTAAACCCCATCTTCACTGAAGTCCAACAGGCAGGTGTGATCCTCACATGCGCTGTCCAGTAGGAGAAACTCATTACCTCCTTGCTCGTACTTCTTGACATACGTGAAATATCCGATCCTCTTGCTCCTCGCCGTCGTGGTCGTCGTCATCAACGCGCTCGAAGTAGCCCAGCCTGGCGGGGTTGTCGTCCGCGGTCGCGTCGACATCGCACTGCTCCTAATCATGGCCCTCTGCGCTCTCGCCATAGGAATCTGCGTTCTCGCACTGGCCCTCCGCGTCGCGATACTCGCCGCGGTGGTCGGACTTGCACGCGTGGCAGCCGCACTCATCATCTGAATCATTCTCGGCGTGAACCTCTTCGACGACCGCCTTGGCTGGGTCGGCAACCTCGCGCACCTTCTTCGCTGGCAGGCCCTCATCGGAGACGAGACTTGCACTCTGCCCACTTGTGGCCTTCTTGTGGCAATGCCTACACTCGCCTTCGAACTTGGTCGCGGGCCCTGGCTGTCCGCGACCTCGACCTCGACCTCACTGCCGCCTGCCTTTTCCATTCCCGTTTGCCAACCTGCGGTCTCTTGCCCGATGCCCAGGTCGTCCACGCATGAAACAGCTGCTCTTTCTTTCGCCTCTGCCCCTGCCTCCTCCGCCCCAGGCCACGTCGACGCCCAAGGGAATACGTCCAGATCATTGCTCAGATCCGACTCCGCAGCCATCGCGGTCGAAGGATCTCCCAATATCCCAACACTCCTTGATGCTCTGCTGCACCTCTCTGCACTGCCCGTTCGCTGGCCCCGTCTCCAATCTCAACATTGCTCGCATCGGCTCCGGCGCACGAGCCGCCAGCACTGCAATCTTCATCTGCTCATCAACCTTCTCAGCGCCCCCCACCTCGCACTCTCCGACGCGGGCCCCCCGCCCCATCGAATCATCCGCCCCTGTCCCGCACGTCGCGGGCCCCATCCTGGCTGAAGGACCCCCATCAATAACGCCGTATGTACTCCTCCAACGTCGGGCTGGCACTCGCTCTTGATCTTCTCCCAGGCCACGACTCCGTCGTGCGTCTCCGAACCTCGCACAAACGTCAGAGTTTTGCCGCGCACAATATTGACCAGCAGGTAGTAGACCTGCTTGGACTTCATGTCGATGTAACCTCTGCTCGCCCAGTCTAGGGCGTTCTCTAGCTGTGCCATTCCAGGCACGCCCTCGAAGATGAAGGACCACTCCTGCCACTGCTCGTCCTTCCCGCTGAATATCGGACACTTGTTCAGCACGAGGGTCGATATGCTGCCCCAGTCCATCTCCGTTGTCCCTTGGCTTTGCCGCCGCCACCTGGGACCGCCTGCTCTACCGCAACAAGCCTTTGTGCTCCTTCTTGCTCGACCTGCCGCAGGACCGCCGCCAACTGCGCTACCGTCGCCATCTCCATTGGCGTCTGCTGCTGCCGTGGATCAGCGGGAACCACGCTCCGCCACCATGTTGCAATCTACGTAATCTGCTGATGCTAGCCTTTCTCGAAGCGCTCTTGGACCGAAGGCTGAAATGAAATAGTTTCTGCACCCTTCCTGTCTCTGATCTGTCCGCACGCTCATCATGCACCCACCCACGCCTGCATTATACCTCACCTATACATGTTTTTATATATATATATAAAATAATATGTTTTTTTTTTTTTTTTTAAAAAAAAAAAAAAAAAAAAAAAAAAAAAAAAAAAAAAAAAAAAAAAAAAAAAAAAAAAAAAAAAAAAAAAAAAAAAAAAAAAAAACGTGTTTCCTCCACGTGCAGACCTCCGCTGCGCCCGGTCGTGACACTCAATGCTTGTGCACATATGTTCGGTCTCCCCATGCCCGATCGCGCAAGTATCCGCCGGCCCCCGATGTCGGGGTCGGCTCGGCGCCTCGCCGCGCGCGCGCGGGAGCGCGTTGCTTTTGTCCCCTCTTCCTTGCGCCCCAGGCCCCTCGTTTTCAGCGGTCGTTCAGCTGTCGGGCACCTGCAAAGGGCGCGCGCACATGTCCCGGTCACCAGTGCACCCCCCTGCAATGAATTGCTGTCGCATCCGCCCACGGGAGTAGGGAAGCCCCCCTGCGCTGGATACCAAACCTCACGCAGGCGACAGTCGCACCCGCGGGATCCGAGGGTTCGGGCTCACGGGAGAGGCTCAATGATTTGCTTGCAAAGTCCCACGCATGGGCTGTCTGGAGCTCTGACGGTGCCTCTGGCGGAACCATCTCGGCGCTCGGGCGAAGCTTTTCAGGAGGTGGGGCACGGGCACGAAACCTGAGAAATTGCATGGCGTAGCCACGCCCTGCACGCTCGGGCGGGCCCGCCCTGCAAGGGCGGGCGGAGCGAAACCTTGGGGAAATTCTTGCACGGCCACACCCGCACGCCCTGACGGGGCCACCTCGGGCGCGGTGCGAGAATAATTAAGAACAGGGGCTGTATACGGAATAGCGACACCCCTCTCGCTCTGCCGGGGCCGCCCTTGAAGGGTGGGAGGGGCAAATCAACTTGTAAAGTGATTGGGCATAGCGATGCCCCGCTCGCTCTGGCGGGGCCCGCCCGGCGCTCTGGCGGGGCCGCCCCAGGAAAGGCGGGAGGAGCACGAAGGCTGAGGGGCGACGGGGGGGGGCGAGGAGAGACAGGAGGGAATCGAGGCAGGGGGGGGAGGGGGCAGGAGGGAAGAAGGGGCGGAAGGGGGAGGCCCGGGCCATCTGGGCCATCTTCGACCGCCCCGGGGCCTCCCGCCCCCGCTCTGTGGCCCATCTTGGGCCCGTCCTGGGGCCTGTCGGGCCGCCCAGGGCCCCTCCTGTGCAATTTTCGGGCTCTCTAGGGCCGTCTTGGGGCTCATTCGGGGGCCTCGTCGGCGGTCTCGGGGCGGTCTCGGCGGCGCCTTCGGCTCTCGGAGCGCCGGAAGCTCGAGAACGCGAGAGAGCGGAAAACAGTGAACAGATATGAAAAATGGGAATGTGCCACTTCGGGTTCTCTCGAGACGTCTCTCGGAGCTCTCTCGGGTCCCCTTGGAGGCCTCTGGGCCGTGCGTTTGCCGTCTTAAGCTCATCTTGGCCCACGTCGGGGTCATCTGGGCCGTCCTGGAGCGCCTCGGCGCCCCCCGCTCCCGCTCCGGGGCCCATCTTGGGCCTCTCCTGGGATTCTCTCGGGCAGTATTGGGCTGCTCTCGGGCATTCCCAAAGCTCTCCAGAGCCGTTTTGGGGCTCTTTCCAGGGCCTCTTCGGCGGTCACGGGGCGATATTCGGCGCGTCTTCGGGGCGCCGCCGGCCGTCTTGGAGCGCCGTAAGCTCGAGAACGCGAGGAAGCGGAAAACATTGAAAACTACGGGGGGACAAAGGTATGGCCTTTTCGGGCTCTCTCGGGACGCCGCTCGGAGCTCTCTCGAGCCCTCTCGGGGGGCTCGGTCTGCGCATTCGCCGCGTTGGGCCCATTTGGGGCCACGTTGGGGCCATCGGGGACGTCTTGGACTGCCATGGGGCCCCCCGCCCCCGCTCCGTGGCCAAGCTTGGGCCTGTTTTGGGGCTCTCTTGGGCCGTCTGAGGCTCCACCCGGGCAATTTTCGGGCTCCCTGGGGCCTTCTTGGGGCTCTGTCGGGGGCCTCTTCGGCGGCCCCGGGGCGTTCTCGGGGGCGCCGCGGGCCGTCGCGGAGCGCCCGAAGGTCGAAAACGCGAGACGCCGAAAAAACATCGAATCACACTGAAATCAAAGATTTGGGCCTCTTCGGGTTCTCTCGGAATGCCTCTCGGAGCTCTCTTGAGGCCTCTTGGAGGCCTCCTGGGCCGTGCATTTGCGGTCTCGAACCCATGTAGGGCCACGTCGGGGCTATCTGGGCTGTCCTGGAGGGGCTTGTCCAAGTCCCCAAGCGTTTCTGGGAACTCTGCGGCGCAGTCTGGGAGCTCTGGGGCCGCTCCAGGGTGCTCTGGGAGCGGTTTGGGAAACCCTGGCCCTCCAACGCGCGCTTCAGCCCCGGGCCCCGGGCGCCCGGGCCTCGTGCACGGGGTATATATATATATATATATATAGATATATATATAAAAACAAATACAAACATAAATATGTATACATATATGTATATATACACATACGTACATACATACATACATACATACATACATACATACATACATACATACATACATGCATGCATACATACATACATACATACATACATGCATGCATGCATGCATGCATGCATGCATGCATGCATACATACATACATACATATATATATACATGCATACATTCATACACCCATACAATCATACATGCATGCATGCGTGCATACATACATACATGCATACAAATATACCTATACGTATGCATATAACTATACATATGCATATGCATATAAATATAAATATACATATATATATATATATATATACAAATACATATACATATACATATATACATATACATATACATATACATATACATATACATAAACATATACATATACATTTACATGTACATATACATATACGCATACATATACGTATACATATGCATATACCTATTCATATACATGTACATGTACATATGCATATGCATATGCGTATACATATGCATATACGTATACATATACGCATACATGTACATATACATATACATACACATATATACATGCATCTACATATATATATATATATATATATGCATACACATATACACATACATAAACATATACATGTACATATACATATGAATATACATATACATATACATATACATATACATATACATATACATGTACAGCTACATATACATGTACGTATGCAAATACATGTACATATACATGTACAAATACATATGCATATACGTATACCTAGACATATACAAAAACATATATACATATACATATGCGTATATATACATATACACAGACATATGAATATACAAATACATATATATATATATATATGCATGCATACATACATACACATATACATATATACGTACATACATACATACATGTCTATACATGTATATACACTAGAACCACGCGCGCGCTTCGCGCGCGCTCAGGCTCTAGTCACTCCCGCGACCACGCTTCACACCGCCAATGCCGCCACGGCTACCACCGCCCTTTCCGCCATCACCGCGGCCACGACCACTTCCGATTCCATGTCTTTTCTGGGCATGACCACCCCATTCACGACGATTGCACTTTCCGCGACCACTATAACGGCCATTGGTTGAACCTCTGCATGTACCATCACCAATACCATTACCATTGCCACTGCCACTGCCGCGAATCCACGACCACTCTCATCAGCACCACGGGTCGCTACACGTCGTGCCCTGGAAGTCCAGCGCATTCCACGGGACTGGTACGTCATCCTGTCAACGCAGGGTCCCTGGAGTGGGCCCGAAGTCCGAAGACCTTCAATGGGCCCGGTGTTTCGTCGCAAATGTTCGACGGCCCCGGGCCCCGTTTCGGGCCTCGGGAAGCGAAGAGTGGCCAGGGCGTCTGGTCAGGGGGCTGTTCGGGGGCCTCTAGGGAGCTTCTTGAAAGGTTTGGGGGGGCATCTCGGAAGAGGGGCTCTTGGGGCCTCCTTGGGACCTCTGGGTACGGAGGGCTTGAAATCTTCGCGGGGCATCCTCTCTGGGCCCCTGCTTGGGGCCGCCCCAGGCCCCTCTCGGGCCGTCTCGGTGACCTCTCGGGCTAGCCGGGGGCCCTTTCAGGCTGTCTTCCAACCCTCTCGGGCTGTCTTGGGGCGATCCTGGCGGCCTCTCGGGTCGACTTCGTCCCCCTGGAAGGTCAAGAGGCGAATCCATGAAACAAATTACGTTGTCCGACGGGAACGGGGCCATTTTTGCCTCTCGGGGCCCTCTTGGGAGGGCTCTCGGGACCCTCTTGGGAGGGCTCTCGGGGCCCCCAGGAACCCTCTTGGAGCCATCGTCGGCGTCTTCAAGCAGCATTTCGAAGCTTGCGCATCCTCTTAATCTGTTCGGCGGCCTCCGGCGCCCTCGGGGGCCTCCCCGGAAGCACCCAGAGGCCCCAGCACCGCCATGCGCCGTCGAGGTCGCGGTCCCGGGGTCCTGGCCCTCGCACCCTGGGATCTATATCTATATATATATATATATATATATATATATATATAACAAAAAAAAAAAAAAAACAAAAAAAAAAAAAAAAAAAAAAACCATCGCGCGCGCTTCGCGCGCGCGATGGTTCTAGCAGGCCCCAGGCCTTGACGAATTCACTGCTCCACTGAAGTAGTGGACCACAGTCCACGCATGCCAATCTGCATTCCGAAAGGCCTTCGAGGAAAATGGTTGTGTAGGGGGGCGGAGGCCGTATGAATCGTGTTCCCAGAAGGCCTTCTGGAAGCATGGGTTTGGGGCGTCTTGGGGAGCATGTTGGGGCGTGCCGTCGTCGTCGCAATGTCGTCGTCGCCTATTCGTCGTCGTCGTCGTCGTCGTCGTCGTCGTCGTCGTCGTCGTCGTCGTCGTCGTCGTCGTCGTCGTCGTCGTCGTCGTCGTCGTCGTCGTCGATTCAAGAGGGCACTTGGGGCAACTTTGTGCGAAACGATCTGCGGAGGGCCACGAGAAGGCGATCAGTCATGTTCCCAATCAACTTCCCAGACAGCTCTCCTGTAGCATGATGGTACTTCGAAGCCTCTGGAGACTCGCGGGCCCATGATGAACCATGTTCCCAGAAGGCTTTCTGGGGACATGGTTTGTTGGGGTGTGTTGGGGGGCCTCTTGGGCATTCCCTGGGAGCCCCTTCGGGTCTCTTGGGGCTTCCTGGGTGCCTCTTGGGCGCCTCACGGGGCTTCGTGGGAGCCTCTTGGTGGCCTCCGAGGGCCTACAGGCGGCCTCTAGGGCCAGAGACCTCGAACTATCGGTCGGCGGTCCCCCTCTGGGCCCTCTCTTGGGGAGCTCTTGGGGCACACTTGGGTTGTCTGGGGAGCCTCCTGGGCCGTATTGGGGCCCTCTTCGGGGCTTCGTGGCCCGTCTTGGCGCGATCTGAAGGGGACTCCGAGCGAGGCCGTGAGGGAGCGCTGGGAAGCGGGGAAAGCGAGAACGCCTAAATCCTTCAAAAACTATCGGAAATTTAGTGAATCTTGCCTCCCAGGGCCCTGTTGGGGAGCCTCTTGAGTCCGTCCTGGAGCGTGTTGGAGTCCTCTCTTCGGGGTCTCTTGGGACCGTCTAGGGCCCTCTCGGAACCTCCATTAGCCTGTCGTGCCCTGCTTCGGGGCGGGCCCGGGCCGCCTCGGGACCCCTCGGGGCCTTCTCTTGGCGCGCTCTTGGGGCACACTTGGGTTGTCTGGGGAGCATCCTGGGCCCCTGGGCCGTCTGGGGGCCCTCGTCGGGGCCTCGTGGGCCTTCTTGGAGCGATCTGAAAGGTCTCCGAGGCCGTGAGGGTGCGCTGGGAAGCGGGGAAAGCGAGAACGCCAAAATCCAAAACACTCGGAAACGAAAGAATCTTGCCTTCCAGGGCCCTCTTGGGAGGCCTCTTGAGTCCGTCCTGGAGCGTGTTGGAGTCCTCGTTGGCTGTCTTGACGGCATCTTGGGCGTCTTCGGGGCCTCGTGGGACCGTCTTGGGTCCTCTCGGGGCCTGTCGTGGCCTGCTTCGGGGGGGGCTCGGACCGCCTCGGGAGCTCTGGAGCCCCCACACAACTCCTGGTGAGCACCGATGGGGGGAACAAGCAGCGGCCCGCCCCCCCCCCCCGGGCCTACTCCGAGATAGAGAATCATGTTCCCGGGAAGCTTTCCCGGAGCATGATTGGTTCGGCTCTCTAAGAGGGGGGCCTCTGGGGACTCTCCGAGGGGCGCCTGTTGGCCTTGTCGGCAAGCCTATTGGAAACATGGTTGGGGCGGTGGGCGGAAGCCCAATGAATCATGTTCCCAGAAAGCTATCTGGGAAATACGATTTACCGAAGTGTCTTGGGGGCCCGCAGGGGGCTTCCCTGGGGGTCCCTTGGGGGCCTATTGGGGCTTCCTGGGGGCCTCTTGGGAGCCTCACGGGGCTGAGCCTCTTGATGGCCTCCGGGGGCGTCCTAGGAGCCTCTCAGGCCGGAGACCTCGAAACGTCGCGATCTTCGGGCCCTCTTGGGTCGCTCTTGGGGCTCTCTTGGGGCGCTCTCGAAGCTCTCTTGACTCATCTGGAGAGCCTCCTGGGCCGTCTCTGGGTTTTCTTGGGAGCCTCTTCGGCCGTCTTGGAGCGATCTGAAGGGCCTCTGACGCGGTCCGGGACCGTGGAAAGGCGGAACATGGGAGAGCGCAAGAATGCTTCAAAACCATTGGAAATTTAACGATTTTCGGCGTCTGGGGCCCTTTTGAGGGGCTTCTGGAGGCGCTCTTGGGGCGTTTTGGCGGCGTCGTCGGCCGTCCTGAGGCCATCTTCGGCGTGTCCAGGGCCTCTGGGGGCTGACTTTGGGCGTCCTGGGAACCCGGAAATCATGTTCCCGGAGAGGCTTCCGGGAACATGATTTCGAATCCCTGAGGCCGTCTTGGGGGCCTCCTGGGCTGGCTTTGGGGCCTCTTGGGCCGTCTTGGGGGGTTCCGTGAGCCCCACAGGCCGACCCTTTTGGGCCGTCTTGGGCCCTCTTGGGTCTCTCTTGGGCTGTCTTGGGGCTCCTCGGGGGCGTCTGGGGTACTGTGAAGACGAAGCCAGCGAGTATGCTGAAAATGCACGTTTTACTAAGGGAGCGGGCTGATTTGTGCCTCTTGAAGGCCCTCTCGGGGCCTCTTCGGCCATCTTCCAGCCATCTCGGGCCCTCCAGGGCCTCGCTGAGGCTGTCTTGTGGGCCTCTTGGGCGTCCTCGGAACTCAGAAATCATGTTCCCGGAGAGGCTTCCGGGAACATGATTTCGAACGAAGCCCTCTTGGGCCTCCCTGAGGCCGTCTTGGGGGCCTGCTGGGCTGGCTTTGGGGCCTCTTGGGTTGCCTCGGGGGGGTCCGTGAGCCCCACAGGCCGACCCTTTTGGGCCGTCTTGGGCCCTCTTGGGTCTCTCTTGGGCTGTCTTGGGGCTCTTCGGGGGCGTCCGGGGTACTGTGAAGACGAAGCCAACGAGTATGCTGAAAATGTATGTTTTACTACGGAAGCGGGCTGATTTGTGCCTCTTGAAGGCCCTCTCGGGGCCCTCTTCGGCCATCTTCCAGCCATCTCGGGCCCTCCAAGGCCTCGCTGAGGCTGTCTTGTGGGCCTCTTGGGCGTCCTCGGAGACCGGAAATCATGTTCCCGGAGAGGCTTCCGGGAACATGATTTCGAACGAGGCTCTCGTGGGCCTCCCTGATGCCGTCTTGGGGACCTCCTGGGCTGGCTTTGGGGCCTCTTGGGCCGTGTCGGGGGGTTCCGTGAGTCCCACAGACCGACCCTTTCGGGCCGTCTGGGGCCCTCTTGGGTCTCTCTTGGGCTGTGTTGGGGCTTCGCGGGGGCGTATGTGGCACTGCGACGACGAAGCCAGCGAGTATGCCGAAAACGCAAATTTTACACAGGGAATGGGCCAATGTGTGCCTCTTGAAAGGGCTCGCACGGGCCCTCTTGGGGCGCTTTTGGGCGTCTTCGGGGCCTTTTCAAGCTTCCTTGACCATCTGCACGGCCCGGAGGCCTGTTGGACTCTCCTGGAGGCGTCTTGGGGCGCGCTCAGGGCCATTTGGGGGCATCTTTGGGGCCTCTTGGGGGCCTCCGGGGAGCCTCTTGGGGGCCTCTTTGGGGCCTCTTGGGGCCTCGCGGGGCCCTCTTGGGACCCGCTGGGTTCGCTTAGGCAAACTTGAAGCCCTGTCGGGGTTCTCCTGGAACCGTCTGGGGCGGCTCCTGGGACATCTTGGGGCTCTCCTGGGCCGTCTTGGGACGATTTTGGGGGTATTTTGGGCCGTCTTGGGACGGTCTTGGGAGCCTCTTCGGCCGTCTTGGAGCGGCTTTGGGAGACTATTGGACGGTCTTGGAGCGTCGGAACCCCGAAAAAGCGAGAAGGCCAAACACCTCGAAAAAACACTAAAAATCAACGATTTTGGCTTGTCGGCGCTCTCTTGGGAGGCCTCTTGGGATGCCTCCGGGGCCTCATGGAGCTCTCTTGGAACGTCTTCGGGCCTTCCTGGCCATTCCTGAGGCTATCTATGCGCGTCTTGGAGCGCTCGCGGGCCGTCTTGGGCGGTCTCGAACTGTTCCTGGCGGTCCCAGGGGCCCTCCGGGACGCTTCGGACGCTCCCGGGGGCGCCCTGCACCCCCCATGGAGATTACAGGCACCGCCCCGGGCCGCCCCCGGGCCCTACTCCGATATATATATATATATATATATATATATATATATATATATATATATATAACACACACACCTATATATATATACACATATATATACACACACTGCGATCGTTTGGAAATACTCGCTGCAAGCGCACTCCAAGAGCCCGCGCTAGCCAGGGGGCGCACTGGCCGTCGACCACAGTCGACCACGCACTGTCGTCTGGCGCTTCGCTGATTCCCCAACCAGGAACCATACCTCGTCTTCGCGGGCGCCAGCGATCGCGAGCGCCACGCGGGCGACAGCACCAAGGCAGCCGCCCAAACACCCCTTAGCGCACGCGGCCCACATCGCCTGCCCGCGAGTCTGAGACGCAGCCCGGACAATGCACGAGCGCCCACATGAGGAAGCCACCAGCACGCCTCGCCTCCATCCTGACGGCCCACCTTCCTGCGTCGGGGCGCGGCTTCAACGACGCGCGCCGCGCGCCTGCTGGCGGGCGGCGCGGCAGTCGGGTTCCTCCGAGCCGAACCTGGTTCGAACGCACGCCCCAGTGACTCCGAGCGGTTTTCACGCGGCGAAGGCTCTCCAAGCACCCCCATGCACCGCGGCTGCCTGCCCGGCGACAAATTGCGCCAGGCGCGATCGTCGCGCGCGCCCGTGCCGGCTGCCCTCATGTCGGACCGCGCAGAGCCCGCCGCCTTCGATGGGCGTTAAGGACCTGGGGCGACAAGACGTCTCGCCACACACCTCACCCAGAAGGCGACGCCGTCCAGGCTCGGCATGCATTCAACGATCGTGGACCCTGGGGGGGCAAGCCGGACCCCCACGGCCACTGCCCACTGAGACGCGAGCGCCAGCATGGGCACTTAGGCACCCCGACTACGCTATCGGCGTCTGCCCACCACGGGTGGAGCACGGCGAGGCTGAGTTTCGGCGCCCCACCCCCGCCCCGTTACCTCGTCGCCCAGAAAGGACCTCGGAGCGCGCGCGCCCGCCTAGGGCCCAGGGTCTAAACGCGCTCCCCCGCCTCTGGGCACGTCTGCCCATGGCACACTACGTCTGGCTCGACGAACGCGCTGCAACAGCGACGGGCCCAACTCGGAGAAACTAGCGGCAGATCTCGCCGCCAGAGCGGAGGCTTCGCTGGCAAAGGGCGACCCCCTGGGCAAAGCCGAGGATCTTCGCCGCGGAAGGGTCGATCCCAGAATACACAACAATTCCACTCACTGGGCGGGGCGATAAGCAGGCACGTGCCGAACCCCGCGTCGCGTAGCCTTCCAGACTTCAGGTTGCCCTGAAAAATTAGATCAGAATTCTCTGCGACGGCAGGCGGGCGCGCCCAGCGTTCGGGGGTCGCCAGGGCCAACCAGCCCTGGCTTGCACGTGAACGACGCACGCGGTGGTCACGCAGGTCGCCCCTTTCCCTGAGGCCGACTACCAGGTCGGAGCGCACGAGAAACTTGCTTGTCTGGCGAAGAACACCTGCGTTGATTAGTTCGTCGATTATTCTAAGAGCTCTCCGCCGCAGCGCGGCATGGCCACGTGCATGGGCGAAACAATGGGAGGAGGCAAAGTAGTTCGCGCTTCAACTCACAGGTGGGCGTCAAACAAAACCAATCCGAGCATGCCCTTGGCAGCCGAGGCTCTCTCGGCAGAAGCCGCCTCGGATGTAAATGTTGCCACGAGACGACAGATTCAAGAAGCAATGAACATGCCAGAGTCCATTCAGTGCTCTGCTTACCGACACTTGGTTTGTCGCAACCAACATCTACTCTGCTACGCCACACTTTTTTCTGATGAAGATCTTACTCCAGCGTTCCAGAGAGTTCGCGACGCTGTCGTTTCATGGATTCAGAAACACTGCGACAAGGTATGTATGTCTACTCCCTCTGTCTCTCTCTCTCTCTCTCTGGATGCCAGATTCATAAATGGTCGCTGATCCTCTTACCAAAGACAGGCCCGATCCAGACAAGCTTCTAGCACCTATCCGCTCTGGTACCCGAACGTTCACCTCGGCAAGCAAAATGGCCGGCGCACCACTACGAAGTGCCAACGCAACGGCGTCTGCCAGACCTTCGCGCCTGGGTGTCATTGTTATATATGATATGTATAAATAAATAAATAAATAAATATGACACAACCCCCCCCCCCCCAAAAAAAAAAAAAAAAAAAAAAAACGGTTGTTTGTGCCACGGTTGCAACTGCTATCGGCGCCAGGGTGAGGGCAACGCCCCGTTGCACGAGCAAGGCTCGACCTCCTCATCCAAACTCTTTTTCGAAAGCAGGCCTGCCAGCCTCCCCACCAAGGCGCACAGCCGAAGAGCAGCTCGCGGCGGTGCCGCTGGCACGTCGCCTGAACGGCGTGGAGCGGCAACTCCAACGCAGTGTTCTCGGCATGATGCGTACCGAACGCAGGACCAGGCAGAAAATGCAGAAAAAAAATATGTTTCGGGAGCGACAGCTTGAACGGGCCGTAGAACTAGCACACAGGGAACTGCAGGCAACGCTGAAAACAATCTGCATGGATAAGCACCTCAAGGATACTGATAATGATGCCTGTGGCAAGCCGGGGAAAAACCACGATCCTCTGTACCGCCTGGATGTCCGACAGATTGGCCATAACGTGTCCGCCAGGAAGCTCCGGGACAGACAAAGGCGAGAAACGACAGAGCCGACTGGGAACAGCGTCGTGGTAGGCATGCTGGCGAGGCACAGAAAGCTGCTAGCGTTCCGGATTACGTGTCGGACCGTAGAGAACCAGAGACGCCGCGTCCTGTCACTCCACGAGGGAGGTGTCCGCGAGGGCACGCTGTGTGTCCGTCGCCCGCCTGTTCCACGTCCACAGCATGGACTCGTCGTTCTGCACAGCCCTCCTTCGCGGCGCCTGGGCCTGGGCCTATCAGATCCACGTGGAGTGGCTCAAGGACTTGATCACTATCTGTTTCGATGTACTGGGTGCCCCTGGCCTCAGCGCAGATGAAGGACATGCGCCGCATCAGGTTCTTGGGCCTTTTACATCTGAAGCCGCACGGTCGCCGCCAAGGTCGCCTTGCGGCGTTTCCGCACGTCGCGTCTCATCCAGACGGCGGGCATTATGTTCGTTCCTGGTCGGTTGGTCGGGCTCGGTCTGCACCATTCCCGTGGCGAAATTTGCTGCAGGCACCTGTCCTCCTGCCATATTGGAGGCGGCAACAGACGGTCTAGTCCACGCCGGTCCGAGGTAGTCAGTAACGCTTCCGCCACGAGAGGAGGGCTGGATCGGTGCACCTGACTGAGCGATGCATTATAAGGAAAAGCCAACAAACAAACAAACAAACAAACAAACAAACAAACAAACAAACAAACATAAGACCTTGTGTTCCTCTTTCCTGGTCATGGTAGAACGTGTTTTCCGTTTTTCTTGCGCGGCTGATCGGCTGACTCGGCATTCATTCCCGTTCCCGTGGGGGTTCGAGCGAAAATCCCGGCGTTCGCGATCCTCCGACCGCTGGATCGCCTGTTCCGCAGACGAAGAAGACCGCACTCGCCGAAGAAGCGCCCGTCGGGGTCACCGGAGTGGCGATGGAAGGGTCGGCGTCGCAATCGGACGCGCCGATCATTTCCTGGCCCTCTTAGCTCCGCGATGGCACGTTGCCAAGCGGGCCGTCCTCCTCTTGCGACGCTGGGCCGCCACGCGTCGCCTATTCCCACCTGTCCTTGGCACTCTGGCAAGCACTCCATGAGGCGCCGCTCTTCTTGGATCATCCGCTGCCATCCTGCTTGGTCATACCAAAAACGTCGTCCGCCTTCTGCTGGGCAGCTTCCAACCGGCGCTGGCGGCGCCGCCGATGTGCGCGCCTCCCTCCTTCTCGCCTGACGGGGGGCGCTCCCCCGCGAGGCGGCGCTGAGCTGCCCGCCCGTGCCTGGCCGACCGCCGCCCGCACCGCCTGGCCCCGCAGCTAGACCCGCCTCGGCCGCGTGCTAGCAGTTGTCCTGCCACGAGAGCCGCCACTCCCGATAACCCCTGGCGTCTCGCTTCCGCTGCAACGCGGGGCGGGACGGTGACGTCCAACAGCTCGCAGTCCGCCGCCAACACGGAAGTGCCCGAGGCTCTCGGCACGAACCTGTCGATGTCCTGGGGCTGAATGCCGACGTCGGGCGGTGTGACGTCGCTTACATCCTATCAAGCTATGGTGCTATGGTACGGCGAGAGAGGAAGGGGGGGATCGCGTATCCGCATCAGCCCTCCTCACGCCAGCTCACAGACAGATCCTTGGACATCCAGATAGCCTGCAAACAACTCGCGATGGCCCAAGATGGCTCCAAGACGCCTCAAGACGCCCCAAGATGGACCCAAGACGCGCACGAAGGTCCCAAATGACCCCGAGAAAGCCCCTCAAGACGGCCCGAGAGGCCCCCAAAACAGCCGAAGAGAGCTTCAAGAAGCCCTACAGTAGCCGGGAGATAAAAGATAATGTAGATAGGCCCAACAGTGCCCCAAAACAACCAAAGAGGGCCAAAGAGACCTCCAAGACTGCCATCAGTGATGATCCAAAAGGCTATAACACGGTCGTGATAGATCCCCCAGACGTCCTTCGAAGGCGTCAGCCGCCATACGACTGCCCAAGGGGGCCCCAGGAGGCCCCCCAGGTATACAAAGAAGTCCCCCAGAGACCCCCGAGAGGCTCCCGAGAATACCCCAGGCGGCGCACAGGACGCCCCAGGAGAGCCCCATGAGGCCATACTGAGGCCGCCCTCGCCCCCTCCTTCTCCTTTCCCTCCTCCCCCCTCTCCCCCCCTTCTCATTGTTCTCTCCTCCTCCTTCTCCTTTCTCCTTCTCCCTCCTCCCCCCCTCCCCCCTCTCCCCCCCCTCCCCCCCCCTCCCTTCTCCTTCCCCTCCTTCTCCCCTCCTCCCAACTCCCCCCCCTCCTCGTTCTCCTTTCTCTCCCCCCCTCCTCCTTCCCCCTGGCTGGACCATGACATGCCGGCACGCCACACCTGCGGGCCAGCTTCCCGCAAGGGGGGGGTCTCGCCGTGGCTCCCGCACTGCGGGCTCCACTGGCCCGACGAATTCGATCAGAGCAGACTCCAACGCAGTGCAGGTAGCTCCTGCTCCTCCTCCACCATAATCCGCCTTCCTACCCCGCGCTCCACCTCCTCCTCGTTCCTGCCCATCCCACCTCGTCCTGCCCTCACTGGCCCTGTGGATGCCACGGCCGTTGACACTCCAACAGTCCTATCATGGAGCTAGAAAGTGTGTTTGAAATGCGTTTGCATGTGCTGAAAACACGTTTACCGTGTGTTGAATCACCTGGAACGTGCTTGGCAGAATGCCTCCTCCATTGATCGTCCTCCGCAGCCCTGGTCCTGAAGACCTCCGCAGGCCTCTGGAGGCCTCGGGGATTCCTTCCCTGGGCGGACTCCGGGACGAGGCCCCCGACAGCCTCCGCAGAAGAGCACCCCCGGAGCCCCCGCGGGCCTGCGGAGCAGCGAAATGCGCAAAAAAACCCACCGCCTGCTGCTGAACCCACGCTGGCCATGCCGCAGTCGTGTCCGCCGCGCTCGCTAGCGCCCGCCGGCGGGAGGGGGTCGAGGAGGCAGCACACTCGAAGACGAAGCCAGGACGATGGCGAAGCATGGTGAGGACAAATCGAGGAATCTCTGAGATCGGGCGGCTCTGGAGGATGTCTTGGACGCCGCGGCTTTCTCAGAACGTTCCGGAACACTCTGAGAGCCTTCCGGAACGCTCTGAAACGGAATTTCCTGGTCCTAGCCCCGCCCAACACCTCGCCATCCCCCAAGTCCCCCCCTTCCTCACCTTTTCATCCCACCTCACGCGACCAATACCTTGATATGAGAGGCTGAGGATACGTTCCAATAATTCCAGACTGTTTAGTGGCACTCGGCCGTTCCCACTGGGCCATTCGCCTCTGGCGGCGCGTGGCAACAGGAACACCTGGAAATCTTGGAAACAAGTATGTGCATTCCTCCTTGCTCCTCTGAACCTCATTCCCTCGACCTCGTCCTCCTCTCCAGTTCCCTCCTCATATCATCCATCCTCTTCCTGCCTCCTCGTCCTTCCTCCCTTGATGTCCTCGATCCACCCTCCTCACATCGCGTCCCGCAGCGAATCTGAAAAAGGGAGGGGCGCAGCAACAAGAACCGAAGATGATGAATAGACAATGAAACACGAACAACCGTTCTTCTCCCCATCATCCTTTTCATCCTCCTCCTGGGAGGTGGGTGGAGGTGGGGTATGGGTCTATGATTGCGCCTCAAGCGAGCTTCACACCGACGTTGAAGTCTAAGACGAAAACTGTCTGGACGTGAAGCGCAAGAGATTCTACGAACGTCAACTAAACGAGATAGACATAGAAATAGAAAGAGGGAGAAAGAAAAAGAGAGAGAGAGAGAGAATGACTGGCACAGAGAATGAAACTGGTTCCTGCGTCGCCAATAACTCATCAGTTGGATGAACTACCCTGGACTCACTGATAACATACTTGCCCGAGAGGGCATCTCCAGTCCAAGCGAACTCACAAGGGACAAATTTCCTATCTGCTTTCTTCTGCTCCCGGGTCTTGATGAAGCCATGCTCGTTGTAGTGCTGTAAGATTTGTCTCACCTCGACTTTCACCTTCAGGTCTGTCATCATGCTCACTGCTCTGAAGCCCTCATTTCCATCGATCTCTCCAGCGCCGAGCTCTTGGATAACCCAATACGCCATTAGCTGTATAAGTACACACTCCAACTCCCGCGAGGGCATCTTGAGTATGGTGGAATTCAAATACAACGTCTTTGTAACACGGTCGAACGCACCATGGAAGTCGACAGGTCCCCAGCCCTTCTGTCTACGTTCCGCATGTAAGACCTGATGGAGAAGACAACCAACATTTATCGAATTCGACACTTTCATATCCCAACAGATCACAGGCACATGCGGACGCATACATGCACACGCGCATACGTGTGTGGGGGGGGTGGGTACGCGTGCGAGCATACATGTATGCAATAGCCGCCGACCACTCAACCAACCACCTACCCACCACACCCACACACAAACACACACACACACACACACACTGACGCAAACATATACACTTTTTGCGTCGGCGGCTGGGCGGAGGGCGACTGCTCGGCGGACAGGCAACAGGGGACACACTGTATGCAAATTAGAGCCGCGATGCACGAGGGAGGAAGAGAAGCCCCAGCGCGTCAGGGAGCGAGGAAGCCGGGCCCACTCAGGCAAGTCACCGGCTGCACACATATACACACACCATCATCACCACCACGACACAATCAACCAACACTTCCCAACACCACCACTACCCCCCCCCAAGCATTCCATTTCACATTACTTTGATTGATGGTTCTAGCCGTCTTCAAAAGGAATATCTCTCGTGAACGTACATACATACACATTTAGCGGACTTCTCTGCCAAATGCAATCACCAGGCACAAAAACTAAACCCTTAAACAACAAGGACACGATGAACACCTGATACAACAACAAAAACAACACGAACATTCTACATCACGGAGATGAGACTGAATCATAACGGAAGGAAACAAGCCAAACCCTGGCCAACCCGAACGCAACCAGATACCTTTTGCACTGGGAGCATCAAGACCCCTTACAACAAGAAGGCTGTCTGACCTATGTACTAACGAGGTCCATAGGAAAACCAAACAGCAGGAAACCATCAAACAACCGTACAACAATGCACGCCAAAAAATACATACATCTGGAGGAAATGACAGGTCCTTACCAGCATCCGCAACAACTACTTACACTTGTGATGCTAAGGTTGGGCACATCCTAAATCGGCACCTCCTAAATCACCCAGCACAGTGTTTTCAGATTGGGACATGTTTCTCGCAACTCGTACAAACAAAAATAATCCCACCAGTCATTGAGGGCGTGAATGGTTTAACGAGTCTCCACTTCAGACACCCTTCTTCCCCGTCGGGAGGGGGGTGATCACCGGTCCATCTTAATACAAACCCCCTCCCCACCCAACCGGCAGCCAATCCGGACCCATGCGCCACCCATGCCAACCGCCCCAACGCAATACAAAATACACGTTGCCTCCAAATCTGGAAAATGTGCCGGGGGGTTATGACTGGAACGGCGGGGGTGACGGCGAATGGCTTCCTGCGCGCAGGCCAACAAACCTCCCATTACCCCTTGGAAATACAAAACAAAATGCACTGTTTGCACGATAGTCTGAATCATGCGCGTGCGCCCCGCGATCAGTTTGCATTGGTTTTTGACAGGGGTGGCGGGGTGGTCTGTGCACAACGCCAACATCCCCCACCATCCATTGCAAAATACAATACAAAATAAAAATACACGTTGCACCATCATACAGATCATGCGCGGATGCCTCGCGCTCAGATTGAAGTTGTTTTTGACAGGGATGGCGGGGGTGCCGGCATGACGGCCCCAGACGCCCCCACGAGGGCCCCAAGACAGCCCAAGAGGGGCCCGGCGCCTCCTGGGCCGTCTTGGGGCCCTCTTGGGCGTTTGGGGCGCCTTTTGGGAGCCTCTTGGGCCGTCTTGGTGCGGTCTTGGGGGTCTCTTGGGCCGTCGTTAACGCCGTGAAAGCCGAAAAGCCGTAGATGCTAAAAAATGCAAGTTTTCTCTTGGAAAATCAATGATTGTGGCCTTTTGGGGCCCTCTTGGGACGCCCCTTGGGCGCCTCTTGGGAGCCTCTTGGGGACCTCTTGGGCCGTCTTGGGCGGTCTTGGGCTGTCTTGGAGCGCTCTTGGGCCGTCTTGGGGGGGAAACCGGAAAAACATGCAAAAACCCGAGGGAAAACCCGAAAACGGGCATTAGAGCCCATTCCCCCAGCCTACCCCCCTCCCCAGGAACCCCTCCCTTTAGGGCTTCGCCCACACCAAAACATCATCACTCGTACCTCACTCTTTCCGTTACCTGGCCCGGCACACAAACGGAAAAAGCGCCTCAGAAAAAGAAAAACGAAATTACTCACACCACCGTTCGTACCGGGAGCCTTGGCGTTGAGAGCTTGTTACGTCACCCCTCGCTCGTGGGAGCCTTGGTGTTCAGAGATTGTTGCGTTGCCGCACGTTCCTGAGCCTTGGCTGGGTCTTGGTGTCAGGAACTTGTTACGTCACCGCTCTCTGCTGGGAACCTTGGTCTTATCAGCTTGTTTACGTCACCGCTTGCTCTTGGGAGCATTTTTTGTGAAGAGCTTTTTGCGTTACCGATCGCTCTCTATTTGGCGTCTCTGGGCCTTCTTGGGAGTCCTATTGGGGCCCTTTGGGAGCCCTTTTCGAAGCCTCTTGGGAACCTCTTGGGGGCCTCTTGGGGCTTCTTGGGGAGCTCTGGGGGCCTCCTGGGAGCTTCTTGGGGCGAAAGGCTAAACTTTTCGGGTCGTGGTCCCCCTCTTGGGGCCGTCTTGGGGCCCTCTTGGGCCGTCTTGGGCGCCTCTCGGGCCGTCTTGGGGCCCTCTTGGGCCGTTTGGGGCGCCTCTTGGGAGCCTCTTGGGCCGTCTTGGGGCGGTCTTGGGGGCCTCTTGGCGCGTCTTCAACGCAGTGAAAGCCGAAAAGCCGTAGATGCTAAAAATGTACCTCTTCCCATAGGAAATCACTGATATTGGCCTCCTGGTGGCCTCTTGGGACGCCTCTTGGGGGCCTCTTGGGGCTTCTTGGGGGGCTCTTGGGGCCTCCTGGGAGCATCTTGGGGCGAAAAGCTAAACTGTTCGGTTCGAGGTCCTCCTCTTGGGGCCGTCTTGAGGCCGTCTTGGGGCCCTCCTGGGCCGTCTTGGGCGCCTCTTGGGCCGTCTTGGGGCCATCTTGGGCCGTTTGGGGGGCCTCTTGGGAGCCTCTTGGGCCGTCGTGGGGCGGTTTTGCAGGCCTCTTGGGCCATCATCAACACCGTGGAAGCCAAAAAACTATACATGTATCTATATTATAATATTAGATATATAAATAATATATATAATATATATATATGTAATATATACATGTATATATATACTAAAATCTACATTTTCCTATGAAAAATCGATGATGTGGGCCACTTGAGGGCCTGTTAAGGCGCCTCTTGGACGCCTCTCGGGGCGTCTCGGAAGCCTCTTGGGCCTCTTGGGCCGATCTTTGGGGCCTCTTGGGCCGTCTAGGGCCCTTCTGGGACGGAAAAGGGGAGAACCCGAAAAACAGACAAAACCCGAGGACCCGAAAACGGCCATTAACGCCCATTCCCTCCCCCTACCGCCCCCCTCTGCACTCCCCCCATGGGCTGCGCCCTGCACCAAAACGTCAGCACTCGTACCTCGCTCTTTCCGTTACCTGGGGCCGGCACGGAAACGGAAAGAGCTCCTCAGGCACTTACCCGAGATAACTCATAACACCCTTCGCTCTTAAAAGCCTTAGTGTGAAAACCTTATTGCGTCGCCGTCTCAGCTGGGAGCTCTCTTTTGGAGCTCTTGGGGGCCTCTTGGGATATCCTGGTGGCCTCTTGGGGGCCTCTTGGGGGCCTCTTGGGGCTTCCTGAGGGGTTCTTGGGGCTTCTTGAGGGGTTCTTGGGACCTCCTGGGAGCTTCTTGAGGCGAAAGGCTAGACTTTTCGGTTCGTGGACTCCCTGTTGGGGCTGTCTTGGGGCCCTCTGGGGCCGTCTTGGGCGCCTCTTGGGCCGTCTTGGGGCCCTCTTGGGCCGTTTGGGGGGCCTATTGGGAGCCTCTTGAACCGTCCTGGGGCGGTTCGGGGGGCCTCTTGGGCCGTCGCCAACGCCGTGAAAGCCGAAAAGCCGTAGATGCTAAAAATATACCTTTTCTTATAGAAAATGAATAAGTTTGGCCTCCTGGTGGCCTCTTGGGACGCCTCTTGGGGGCCTCTTGGGCTTTTTGGGGCGCTCTTGGGGCCTCCTGGGAGCGACTTGGGGCGAAAGGCTAGACTTTTCGGTTCGAGGTAACCCTCTTGGGGCCGTCTTGGGGCCCTCTGGGGCCGTCTTGGGCGCCTCTTGGGCCGTCTTGGGGCCCTCTTGGGCCGTTTTGGGGGCCTCTTGGGAGCCTCGTGGGCCGTCCTGGGGCGGTCTTGGGGTATCTTGGGCCGTCGTCGACGCCGTGGAGACCGAAAAGTCGCGCATGCTCAAAATGCAGGTTTTCCACAAGAAAAAAATGATTTTGGCCTCTTGGGGCCCTCTTGGGACGCCCCTTGGGCGTCTCTTGGGGCGTCTTGGAGGCCTCTTGGGCCGTCTTGGGCGGTCTTGGGCTCTCTTGGAGCGATCTTGAGCCGTCTTGGAGGTAACTCGGGCCGTCTTGGACAGGACCCCTCTTGGACCGTCTTGAGCGCCCAAGACGGCCCAAGAAGCGCCCAAGAGGCCTCCAAGACGCCCCGAGCGGCCATTAACACTCATCCTTCTGGCCCTCCCCTCTCCCCTGGACCCCTCCCTAGAGTGCTTCGCCCAAACACAACGTCATCAATCGTGCCTCGCTCTTTCCGTTACCTGGGCCGGCACAGAAACGGAAAGAGCGCTTCAGAAACAGAAACCGAAATTACGCACACCACCGTTCGTACTGGGAGCCTTGGCGTTGAGAGCTTGTTACGTCACCCCTCGCTCTTGGGAGCCTTGGTGTTCAGAGATTGTTGCGTTGCCGCACGTTCCTGAGCCTTGGCTGGGCCTTGGTGTCAGGAACTTCTTACGTCACCGCTCTCTGCTGGGAGCCTTGGTCTGATCAACTTGTTTACGTCACCGTTTGCTCTTGGGTGCCTTGGTGTGAAGAGCTTTTTGCGTTACCGATCGCTCTTTATTTGGCGCCTCTGGGCCTTCTTGGGAGTCCTACTGGAGCACTTTTGAAGCCCTTTTCGAAGCCTCTTGGGGCCCTCTTGGGGGCCTCTTGGGGCTTCTTGGGGGGTTCTGGGGGCCTCCTGGAAGCTTCTTGGGGCGAAAGGCTAGACTTTTCGGTTCGTGGTCCCCCTCTTGGGGCCGTCTTGGGGCCATCTGGGGCCGTCTTGGGCGCCTCTCGGGCCGTCTTGGGGCCCTCTTGGGCCGTTTTGGGGGCCTCTTGGGAGCCTCTTGGGCCGTC